>VZTA01009259.1:71079-156738 GCA_013398855.1 Mohoua ochrocephala | reverse complement strand
AGGGAGGGTGTCGGGCTCTGCTCCTAGGGAACAAGGGACAGGATGAGAGGAAACAGCCTCAGGTTGTGCCAGGGGAGGTTCAGGTTGGATATTAGGGAAAATTTCTTAGTCAGAAAGTTGTTTCTGTATCTCAGGGAAGAGCGGGAGAGCCATTATCCATTATCATGAACTGTGGATGCCATTTCATGCCACCCACAAGTGCAGAGCTGCAAAGCCCAGCACTGAGCTGGGAGTAATCCCAGAGAAAGCACAGGTTTGTGTCTGAACTCCCTGCGAGGGTGCAGGTGGAGGGGGTCTTGCTTTTGGTCTTGTGCAGTGTTGGATGCACAGCTCCTGCTGCACCAGGGCCTGCTGGTGAGTGTTGGACAGCCACAGCCTGTGGCTGTCTCCTGTCGGAGGAGATGAGTAGCAAGAATGGTGGTTTTGTTCCTTTCCCTCTGCATTTTCCCTGTTTTCCTTCTTTTTCCTCTCATTAACCTTGGAGAAGCTCTAGAGAAGGTGAGCCAGTGGGACCAATCTCCCTTGTGAGACTTTCAGTGAGCGTGCCCACCTTAGCCTGGCTCAGCAGGCTGCAGAAGCCCCAGCTTCTCTGGATGAGAGCTTGGTGGTGGGGTGCCAGGTCTCGGGCATATCGTAATCCAGGTGAACTGACTGGGGCACTGTCTGTCTTACTCCAATGAGAAAAATCTATGGATGTCTAGCATAGTGGAAAATTACAGAGAGTAAACAAAGATGTCAGAAGGGACAGAAAGCTCTTCTGATGTAGGGCCAGGAAACCTCAAGGTTTGGAGGAAGCTGTGCTGGTGATTCAGGGGGTGGTATTCTTCCCTTTGAGTCAGTGCTGAACCCACGCCTGCCTATGACCACATCTGAAATACAGCTCCTCCGACAGCACCATGCCCACGGGCACTGTGCTGGAGGGCTGGCTCGTTGCTGGATTTTTCTTGGAAAACTCCCATCCAGGAAGAGTTCAGCCTTGACCAAGGTAGCCGATGAAAGCTGGCAGAGTCACAGAAAAGGCTTTGTAGCTTTGCTTGAGCAAGCAGAGGAATTCAGAGGTATTAGATCAGATCCTCTGTTAGTAAAACTCAGTGTGACTCTGGCTGGATTGCAACTGCAAACATCAATGGCCCAGCTCTGCCGAGTGAATGGGAGAGAGGAGCAGACCTGTTACCCTCAACAGCTGCAAAAAAGGTCCCTGGTGCTTCTAGAACCAACGCATGAGGGAGACCTTTCGTGAAGCGAGGCTTTCATGTTTCCTTACCTCTTAAAAAGGCAGCTGATGTGGGAACGTGTGAGAGTGATAACGCCTAAGGAAACACATTTAATAATAACATTCCATCACTCGATACTGGAACGGTAAAATGGCAAACAGCTGAGGAGATGTTTTCCATAAAAGCGAATGCACCAAAAATATTTGGGCTGGTTCCCCTGATTAATGCTTTATAAAGCAGTGGGTTGATGGAGATGTAGTTCAATTGATGTCTGTGGTGTGGAAGATAAATTTTGGTTAAGCGTTTTCCTGGATTAGTTTGAGATTGTAGAACCCATAAGAAATTCTGGAGCTGTAATAGCACTTAAACCTGTCTTATTCCATGTTAGCCAGAGCTCCTAAAATAAAGGGACTTATGCAATTGTTGGCTCGTGCATCTGCAGCTTAAATAAAACTCTTTAGCTTGGTAGCGTTACCTTTGGGTGGCACTTGACTTTGGTCAGATACTCACCTAAGTGTGGATTTGCATAGAAATGAGGGGAAGGAAGGAGAGGGAGGCAGAAGGGGAATTAAGACTGCTTCTGGATTATAATTTACTTCCTCCTGCACAACCAAAGCCCCTTGGTGACACCTGAGCAGAGTCTGCAGCGTTAGTTTGCACTGGGCCACTCTGTAAACTCTTCCCAGAGCTGATGATCCTTGGCTGAGGAACAGGGACCCCTTCTGCAGAGTCCCAGTCTGAATTCAGAGCGGATACTCCGCCGCTGAAGTGAAGAGAAGCAGCTTCACAGATTCATCCAGCCACTGAATTTCCAAAGCCGCAGTGACAGATGTGGGGATGGTCAGAGCGGGTTCAGCTATACAAATGTGGGAGCATGCTGAAATGGAGAATAGTTTGCTCTTTCTCTGCTGACAGCTTTTGACAGAAACCATTTCTCTTATTCCCAGATCCACCCGTGAATATTATGAGCTCAGAAATGAGGCCTGCAGCCAAACCATTCTTGGTATTGGTTTTGCTAAAGCAAACAAAAAACAAGTGATGAGGTTTGTCCATCTGTTTTAACCCATTTCTAATTATAGCTGTTTTCTCAATACAATCAATTCCTTCTGTTGCTCTGGTGGGATCACTTAGGTGGTCAGCAGGAGCCAGTGCCTCTGGCTGAGCCAAAATCTGAGGAACCTGTATTTCTCTCTATGTTATGAAACAGTGATGGTTCCCAGCTGGACAGTAGCAGTGGGATCAGGGGCTGAAACTCCTTCCTTAGCCCCCATCACTGTGTCAGTACCTTTGCTAAGCTGGTCAGAATCACAGAATCCCAGGATGGTTTGGGTTGGAAGGGACCTTAAAGCTCGTCTCGTTCCACCCCTTGCCATGGGCAGGGACACCTTCCAGTAGCCCAGGCTGCTCCAAGCCCCATCCAACCTGGCCTTGGACACTTCCAGGGATGGGGCAGCCACAGCTTCTCTGGGCAACCTGTGCCAGGGCCTCCCTACCCTAACAGGGAAGAATTCCTTCCCACTATCCCATCTATCCCTTCCCTCTGGCAGTGGGAAGCCATTCCCCCTTGTCCATGACTCCAGGCCCTTGCAAATGGTCTCTCTCCATCTTTCTTGTTGGCTCCTTCAGATACTTTAGGGAAGAGACTGAGTAATGCAGGAGAGGGAGAAGGAGCCTTGCTGGAGGAGCAGGCAGAGGAATAAGGGCACTCCCAAACACAAGGAGAGCAGCTCACCTTGCAGGTACAGCAGGCAGTGTCACTGTGCTGCACCAGCTTTCTGCCATGTTCAGTGAGAGGGATGTTATGGACAGATGGAAAGCATTGTCTCCAAGCTGCTGTCCACAGCTTCCCCGTGAGTCAGTGCAGAGGCAGCCGGATAATCCAAGTATTTTGGGAAGCTGGGCTACTTATTCTGGTAATACTGAAATTGTAGGAGGGGAAAAATCAGTGGAAGAGAGAGAATGAAAGTTTTAACTTGCTGATGGTGATTTTTTGGTAATAATTACTTATAATTGTGATATATTTTCATTAAATCTAGTCAAAACACCAGAAAGAAGGGAAAAAAATTCAAATATTTGCGTGGATTGCATGAACACTTCTTGGCTAAATGGTTCCGATTTCCTCACATTGACTGAAAGCAAAAATCAGACTTGGTCAAGCATTCTTTTGTGTTTGTTCTTTAATGACAAAGATATCTTGAGAATAATCTCTGACTAGGTCTATTTTCATGCTAATGCCCTCTGCAGCAGACAGCAGCTCTTTCTGCTGCTTTCCCTCAAGTTAAAAATTAAGCTTCTGGATAGGATCCTACTTTTATGGACATAGACGACCTGATCTCTGTAACTTGCTTGAGCAGAACAGCCAATTCCACCATAAATAATTTGCAGAAATGTGTGTAGTTTGTTTGGGTTCTGTGAAGTATTTTTGTGTTTGGGTTGTACTTTTTTTTTCCTGAAAACATCCCTTTTTTCCCCTTAGTAATTATGTTATAAGCATTTAACCGGGTAAGCAGTGCCAACGAAAACCCTTCTAAAATATCCATTTTCATGGTCATCCTGCCGGCAGGACTTAAACTTAATGACGCATGTGAATCTGTGTTCCTGTCTCCCAGCGGGAGCTCATAAATCCTAGTGGAGTAGCTGCCGCTGGATGGCTCTAGGAAAGATGGAGGAAATGAGCTCCCTTGGGACTCCTGGTGGATGGAGGACACACAAGTCACAAGGCTGCAGGAAGCTGGGCAGGGCTGAGGGACGCTGGTGGTCCTCCAGCTGTTGGGCACATCTGCAGCTGGAGGCACCGCAGCGCTCTCGGCTCACGTTCCCCTGTGCTGCTGCCACCCGCCACCAAAGTGCCCTTGAGTTTGCGTTGGCAGGAATGAGCTGGAGTCTCTTTCTGAAGGACATGCCACCACAAGACCTCAAGACACCAAAATGCCTGCGGTCTCTCACCCCCTTCCAGTAACACATTTTAGTCTGTGAGGGTTTCGGTGTTTTCTGCTCACCGCCTTTGTTTTGTTAGGTCTGCCTAAAGGTTGTGGTGAGTGTGGAAAGCAAGTGCTGCAGATTTTAACTGGGCTAAACACCTCTGCTGGGCTTCTCTGGGATTTGTGGGGAGTGATCTCAGTGCCCCAGCTGCTCTCCAGTCCAGGGGAGATAAGTGACGTCCACATCCCATTCTCTAAGCACTGTCAAGGGAGTGATTTATTGAGTGCAGCTTCTTTCGTGAATGATGACATTTACACAAAGTATCAGTGAGAAGCTCAAATGGGGGGTTGGGGTCCCAGTTTGTGGAGCGTAGGAATTCTTTATGCAAGGAGATGGCTTTTGCTGTCAGTGTGTTACAAGGGGTAGCAGATGAACCCAGCCAGACGCAGAAGCCCAGTTAGCAGTGGGAGCATGACTAACGTGTCTGCCATCAGCAGGCTGCCATCGTTTATTGCTGTCAGAGCTGAGGCAGCTGCACAGAGGAGGGAGTCGTGTCATCCCTCACATCCTTATCCCACTGGGGAGATGGGAAGGATCCCCTGGGAGACAAAGGCTCTCACAACATCCAAGTGCTCAGGTCCCTCTTAGTTATAGGGTGGCCAAAGAAGCTTCTGAAAGTTATTTTAATAAAATATCTTCAGGTCCTGTGGTGATCAGCCTCACTGTTCAGGGTTATCTTCTTTTCTATCAACAGCATGCGGGGCCTCTGCCTGCCATTAATCCACTGTGTCAATTTAACTCTCATTTCAAAAAGAACAAACTCTTCCTCGCTTCCTTCCTCAAATATGTCCCCAAAGAGAAGCTGAGTGACTCTTCCTTTAATATGAGACATCTGGTCTCTGGGATCTACAGCAAAATCAAAGAAAGCATGAAAAAATTTGGGTGGAAAAACATCCCAGCTTTTATTATCACGTCCCACAGAAATGCCTCCCACAGAGCTGCATGAGAAAAGTGAGACTAGAGCTGATAAACAGCCCACAGACCAGCAATTCATCCCCTCCATTTCCCTTTTGCCTTACCATATTCCTTGCACCTCTCCAAACCATAATCTATTTAGTTAAGGTGGAATATTGGTTTTCATCTCCTGCTAAGGATCCTTCAGTGATAACTCAGATGTCTTTGCACTGTGTGTAGTTGATCAGAAGTGCTTTGGCCTATCAGCTCTTTGGCCAAAGAATCAGACTTTTAAAAAAGTAAATGTTGCTTGTTTAAGCAAAAGATTGCGAACTATGGAAAAATATCCATGGAAAACTTATACCTTGAAGATGAGCACTGAAGAAATCTAGAAGCGCTTCTGGTTTGCAACTCAAACCACTTTGGTTTTTTCATCTGGAAACAATGCTGTGCTAATTCATGGGAACTCTAACACACTTGCCTTCTAGCACCAAGCACCAAGCACATTCCCTGGATGCCTTCCCATCATGTCTTTTCTTGGGGTAGGATGCAGACGTTTTCCTGAGTGCAGTGATTTCAGTTCTAGCTGAAGTAGCCAAGTTTACAGATTTCTGCCCCAAGGTTTGAATGCTCACTGGACCTGTTGCTGAAACCACAGGTAAGCAATGAGGCACGTCACAAGATGATTTCACTTTCTGCTGCCTTCCTGTGGTATTCATTCCCTAGCTCAGATCTGCATCATTATGGCTCATCATTAGAAGAATAATGGAGAGAATGTGACTCTCAGTCACTTTTTGAATCCCTGCATCGTGAGTTGGCTTGGCATTCGTCCTGACTCTTAGCATAAATTACAGCAGCCTGAGACTTGGTTTAAATTTGTACCAAAGATGGCCAGGGCCTGACTCCAGGACTTAAACCAGACTCCTACACACAAACCAGGTGTGAGGCCACAAGAGTTACAGAAACTTTTCCTATTCTAACAGGGAAACGTCTCCAGCCCGCCTGGGTGAGAATTATTGTCCCTCAAACCAAGCCTGGCCTCAGCTGGGTGTCAAAGTACAGGGTGCTGAGTTTGTCTTGGAAAGGTTATCTCAGGGTTTAAAGGGGCGTGAATTGGTCCCCTGACCCTGGCTGGGAAAGGTGGATAATTGAAAATTCTCATCTGGGCTCCTTCAGGAAACTCTCTGGGTTAAATACAATGTGAAGTTAAACATAGCAGAGTCAGGTCTAAATAGAAGTCTGAACTTCAGGTCCTGGCCCAGACAAATTAAAATGAGGATGAGAACAGATCTGCGTGGCTTTGATTGATCACTGACAGGAAAGGAATAACACAGGAATGCCTTCTTTAGTAATTTCAGGAGGCAGAGGATGGATATTCAGCATGCCATGAGCAAAAATACAAAAATTTCTGGTGCAGGGATCCTCTGCTGGACTCTGGACCATGATAAGCCTCTAAGGGGCAGAAAGCTTTAGGAATTTATGGGAGCAGCTGAGCAATCTGAGCAGTGGGAGCATTGGCAGCACAACAGCAGGACCCATGTCAGGGTGAGAGACAAGTTATTACTGGAATCAGAAGCCGTGGAAGGGTTGGGTTCGTACCATGTTATTATAACTTCTAACATGCCCTGCAAAAAGCAGTGGTTATGATCCAAACCTCCAGCTCTTTCCAACAGTTACCAGAGCTCAGAGGCAGCTGCTGGAGAAAGGAAGGATAACCCTACTGAGTTTTTGGGTGGAGTCATGTGGATTTGTGACACCCTTATTAATACTTTCCCCATGCACAGTGGTTCCAGATATTCTTTGAAGATTGCTGGCTGTCCGCTAGGCCGTGTAGAGTGGGTGACCTTCAAGACGCCATCCTTCACTTGCACACGTTAAAAAATGAGCCATGTTGAGTACAGGGAAGGGCTCCTTCCTCAGGAAAGTTTGGGATCCACTCACAGTAGCACTCGCAAAGAGCAGACACCGAGGAGGATGGGCTTGCCCTCAGTTAAGGATGCAGTACTGGGAAGGACGGTGAGGGACATTGCAGAAACTTAGGGGGTGTCTGCCGAGGGTTCGCCCGTGCCTGAGCTAGGTAATCACTCTGAATTTCAGAACTTCTCAGAGAGTCAGGATCCCTCACAGCGTATCAGCACTGGTGGATCAGAAGTAACTTGGAGCCATTCTCACTGTATTTGGTGGATCCCCATGGACTGTAACGCAATTTTTGATATTAAATACCAAAAATGGGAGAACCTTGCTTATTTATAACCAAAGCCTGGAACTGAAAGACTTGCCAGCCTAGAGGGATGTCACAGTCCATCCTGCATCCAGGAGAGGGCAGAGGTAGGCATGGAAGCTTCCAAGGCTATTTTGGCAGTGGCTGTCACCAGCTCTAAGCTGGTACCTCTTCTCTGGTGGTTGGTGCAGGCCCATGGCTTCCATCAGGTGGGACCGGGGCTCTCACAGCCTCCTGTGCAGGCCAGGTCTGTGCATAACTCCTTTGTACTGATTCAAAATTGAAAAGGGAATGTGATTCACTGTAGCTTGAAGTCCTGAGGGACTTTCCACTAATTTCAGCACCCAAAGCAGGAGGCAAGCACACCCTGCTCAGGAAGGTCCTGCAGGGCAGAGACAGGGCAGAGTCAGGGCACCATGGCCACTCACTTCCTTCTCCACCACGTTTCCCTAGAGGCATAATCTTTGACCCTCTTAGAAACCTCTTGAGCAGCTGATTGTACGTGGTGAGAGTTCTTCTCCTGAATCTACTGCTCTACTTGACAGGATAGTAAAGATTGGAGGAAACAATGGGTGTTTTCCCATGTGGTGTTTTTGGAAAGTTTTTCTTATTTCTCCCACTCTTCCAGTACAGATATGAGTCTGGACCAGAGCCAAACTTCCTTTTCTCCTGCTCTTTAACCACCCCCTCCCCATGAACTGCCATAGTCAGGAACCTCTCAGACATCAGTGACTCATCTTATGGGTCCTACTCTGATTACAAATGTTATTTGCAGTTGTTCCTGGATTGCTGTAATGGAAAGATTTGGACATGACCAATGCAGTGCTCTTCATACAAGAGCATGTAATATTTCCAAATAGTAGTTGGTGTCTTTCCATTTAAATGGGAAATACAGAAAGAAGGGGGACCGGGACTGTGGCAAGAAGGAGATGCCCAAAGCAAAATGTTTCTGGTAAGTATGACTCACAAGTCAAAATACTTCTCCTTAACTGCTGGCCAGCTGAGCAAGAAGAGGGAAAGAAGATAAACAGGACAACACAACAGCATCTCTGCAAAGTTTCCAGTCTTCCTGCCCAGTCTCTGAACACTAGTTTCCAAATGTCTTTCCCTCTTTTACGGCTTATTGGCAAGGACAGCAGGTGCTTCAATAGGATCCTTTCATATTATATTTTCCAAGAAGGTATATTTTATTGGATTCTGTGGGATTAAAGTAAAATCCAAATAAAACTGAGAATAGTAACAGCTTAACTTGACTACAACTCTGGTAATGATATCCTGATTGCCTGTAAGTCTTTAGCAGCATCTGTCCTTCATTTTCTCTCCGAAGCTACCCACATATATGCACCTGAAACTTTTCATAATCAGGGGTTGCAAGTCCAGATTAGGCCAACAGTTCCCAGAACTGGTTTCTTGTTTACCAGAGTGTGTTGTTGCTCAGGGCATCAGAGAAATGTGTAGAAAGCCTTTTGTGAACCAGTTCTCAAGATATTCTGCTTCAGAAAAATATTTCAGCCTGCAATAGTTAAAGGTCAGCTTCAACCTGAATTATGTATTATAACTTTTCCGAGTGCCTCTGCTTGATTTAGATAACTCTGGATGTAGTTGTCATCCATAATTTCCTTATGTCCCGGCTAAGCTGCCAGGCTCATGTTCCTCAGTAGCAGGGACTGGCCGTGCCCTGCAGGGAAAAATGGGCAGTTTCCTCACAGAAATGGGGATTAACTGCTAGAAATGAGTATCTTGTGTGCTTGAGGGAAACTGGGAGCAGTGCACTAATCCTGTGGGGGATGTTGCCAGTGCAGAGATGCCTGCATAAGAAGATGAGGTTCATCCTACCCATAGCTGCATCAGGATGCTTTGTGGAAAGCAGGGTAGTGCTACTGTGGAACAAAATACTGTCTCTGCTCTTCCCAACAACAGAGAACAGCATTTCAGCATTTTCTCTGGAAAAAATGCAGCCAAGTGTTTTTCTACCACCAAAAAGAAAAAAAGGTTTTCTGCTTGGTCTCCAGTACTGGCAGCATCAGAAACACTTTTTCCTTTTTTCTATTTTCTTTCTTTTTTTTTTCCTCTGGCGTAACTGGGATAGCTCATGACATCTTAGAAATGTGGGTGCTAAAAATGTAAAGTTTTCTGAACTTAACACAGGGTGAGTTTCCACTGCACTTTTAGCCTGAGTTTGAACCCTGACTTCAGCCTCCCCACACAGCAAAGCCCCATGGGGGTGGTTTGAGCCAAAGTGAATTCAGCAGGGGGAATAGATAAGAAAAGGATGTTTCACTCAAGTTCAAATCATCCACTCACAAGTACTGCTTGTTCTCCACTCATGTGGTTCTCCATAGTTGCGTGACACGTTAGGATGTTCACCTATACATCAGTGCAAAAGGGGTAGGAATATTTATTTTATTTTTATTTTCCTCTGTGTTGTAGATAATCAAAACCCAAGGATATTGGATATGGGATAGAACGACTTTTTACTCAACGTTCAGGTCAAATGGCAAATCATACTGATAGATGTCATCATACTTGTGACACTAACTGATGTCTAAAACTCAGTATAGAAATTCAAAATAAAACTGGGTAGAAGTTAGAAAAAACTTTATGGTTTTGGTTGTGGTTTACCTTGATACATATTTTTTTAGGAAATTTGGAACGTGGTTTTTAAGAAGAAAGAGTTATCTGTAGGGATCTGCTTAGCAGAGATCAGATTGCAAGTGGATTTGGAAAGTTCATAGCCCAATACTAATTTCTGCACCATGGCTGCAAGGAAAAACAACGTAGTGCTTCTGCTGGGCCCTGCAGGCACATAACCCAAGAGCAGAACTGTAGGCTGTGCTCATTTTAGTGGCTTCTCATCCTGTCTGTAGCACAGGGGCAATTAATTGATTAATTAATTAGCATAGCCTGAGATTTGCTAAAATCTAAGCTAATAGGGGCCAAAGTTCTCCGTGGGAAATATCCATGGTGCTCACCCTGGGCATAAGTCAGAGTAAGAATGTGCAAAAGTAGGATCATCTGGGTCTGTGTGACTTTCTTAGGTGGCTTTGGGCAGGTTCCTCCATTTCTCTGTGCTTCAGCTCCTCATCTGAATTATATTTTGCCCCTTTATATTTTATTCTCCTCAAAGCAAGATGGTTTTGCCTCTTTATACTCCCCCCAGCCCATTAACATGGTACTGTGCTAATAAAACTTGTAAATAAACAGTAATTTTTCCTGGAAACGTTTATAATTCTCAGTACATTCAAGGAATCATGGAAGGACACATAAAAAGAAACATTTTCTTTGTAGCTAGAGGAACTTTAGCTAAGCTATCACTGTATTGACATTGATATCTCAACCATAATTTCCTTTTGAAGGAATACTTCCAAGCATCCTGTGGAGTGCAGTGAGTTTCAAACATTTCAATATCTTTGAGGAACTGCAAAATTAAAATACGCAGTTGTTGCTCTTTGCCTTGTGGCAGTATGAAAGATTTAAAATCATGGCAAAAGCAAAATATCCTAAAATAATCCTAAACACCACAGCCCTGAAAATGTTGAAACCATCCTTTGCTGCAGCCTGTAATGCTGTGGTTTGATCCAGCAGAAAGTGCTTGTTTGCAACCTCAGCGATTTATATTTTATATTTCTCTTTCGCAAGAGCAAGACATTGCCGTGTCTCATTCCTGCCGCAGTTATCTCATTTCTTGCTCTGAACTTGCATTGCTCAAGCTCCAGCCCCATTTGCTTCAGCAATGAAAGTTGCACAGATGAAGCAATACCGGGAACAATGCAACTAAAAGGCTAAAAAGAGTTTTAAAAAGAAGAAAAAAAAAAAGCAAAGTGAGAGGAAAGAGACTTGGGAGAAGGTTCGGAGCAACTCTGTGACATCGAAAGTTAGAAAGCAGAAAGGACAACATTCCCCACAGAGACAAGGAAGATATAAAGAAAATTCTTTCTGCAGTTGAAGAAGATTAGAGGAGACTACAGCAGTGTCTGCAGGAGATAGCTGGTATCATCAGGAGATTTACAGGAATTAATTGCACTGAAGCACATTATTTGTAGTGGAAGTTACAGGGATCATCGGTCGCTTTTGGGAGACTTTCCCACCATCAGTCTTGCATGTGCTTGGTGTGCATTTCTCTGCTGACAATTCAGGAATTACTAGGCTGGACCCAGCCTAGATTAAGCCTCTGCTGCAGAACTGAGCTTTAAAAGGGGCTGGCTTTAAACTCCAAGCCGAAGTGTTGATGTGGCCCCACCACTGCCAGGCTGAGCTCAGAACAGGGCATGTGTCCTGAACGAAAATGGACTCGAGGGCAGATGGGCTTTAAAAGCAAATCCGCTGGAGCTCAGAATGGTGAGCTGAAGTCCCGTGACAAAATGGTATTTTCCAAGTGGTTAGAAGTAGGAGCAGGCACATTATAGTCTCTCTGAGGTTTGTTTTTCCCCTTGAAGCTGGAAATTCAGCCTGACATACGTCTGAGCTCGTGGTCTTTGAGATGACATGAATGAATATGTAGCACCTGCAGGCACAGAGAAATGTCGTGATCAACAATTTAGCTTGGGGAGAAAGCTGAAAGCAGCTGGAACAGTGGTCAGAAAGGTGATCTCAGTACAGCTGCCATTTAGGATGTCTCGAGTGTCCCTACTGGACATCATATGGAAAATCAGAAGTGTTTGTCCCTTGCAATGCATCAAGCAGCCAAGCTTGCAGAGACACCTGAAATCCAGGCAGAGAAAGCACCAGGAAACACAGTCACAAATGTAACCCTGACCACAGAACGTGACTGTGTAGACCAACACAGCCCTGCTCCATGTGAGCTTGGGGTCTGGTCACACCAAAACCTTTCCATATATCTCTCTGGTAGTATGACCTCAAAATTAGGATGTGTCAAATTAGGACAGCAATTAGGATTAGTGGTGTTAAAAGATGATAAGGGGGCTTGCTTTTAATTTCACCCCATCACATGCAATAGAGCAGGAAGCAGAGCCTGGCTGCCACAGGGTTATTGCCCAGGGGTTATTCCCAAACTGTGGAGCAGGCCAATAATCTGGCTCTTCCCAAGCTGCTTCCATGTCTCTGACACCACTTTTTCCATGTTGAAAAGCCAGCACTCTTAGCAGAGATGCTTCTTCCCTATTGTGCAGTCTCCTTCTTGATGTAGAAGGGAGCAACGAGGGCTAGCGTCGGATTTTCCTTCCATGCAGAGCAGAGGGAGGGAGCTTACATCTCACTGCACAGTTAGTGGCAAAACTGGGATTTGGGGACTCTTTTGCCTTTCGGGGACTGCTTGTTTGGTGGACAGTGCAGTGTGTCAGATAAACATGAAACAGCATGTAACCCCATCTCTAGCTTTGTCCAGAAAAGAAATAATTCAGTGAACTATGGTACCCTGACTTCGTCCCAGCTCTTGCTGTTGGTACAAAACATCAATTTGCTGCCCTAAAAAAAGCCTCTCTTGCAAAAAGGAGACACCGAGTGTTTCAGTTGTATCTGAATGATGAAGTGTTACAACTCCTTCCCAAAGCAAGTCTTCAAAGGCTTTAGTTGATCAGATAAACATTCCACAAACATTTCTGCTGGGGCTGCAAAATCTTTTGTCTCCAGTGTGCCTCAACCCCGGAGAAGAAATAAGGACAGCAGATGATGCTGAGGAGATGTCTGCTGCATTTCCTGATTGTGGCAGACGAAACGCACATCAGGATTCCCCCCTTTCTTCTCTTGGAATTAACGCTGATCTGACACAATGCTCTCTCTTTCCTTCCCCCTAATCTGCTATGGCCTCTTGAAATAAAGCTTAAAATCAGAATAGTCCAATCTCCTGCCCTCCAGCAGATCAACACTCCTGCCCAGCTTGGTGTGGTCCAGACTTACCGAGGGTGCCCTTGATCCCCTTGTCTGGGTTGTCAATAGAGGTATTAAGCAGAACTGCCCCAATACTGAGCCCTGGTGAGCGGTCACCAACTGGGTGGAACTCTTCGGGCTTGGCCATGCAGCCAGTTTTTTACTCAGAGAACAGTGCACCCATCCGAGCCACGAGCTTTCCCAAAGGGAAAGAGCCACTGCAAATATGAGCGTTGTTTATAAGCGAGTTGGGTCTCCAGGGGCCTCTCCTTATCCCTGTCACGTTTGTGAAGCTGCCTGGGAAACATCAGCAAATTGTGTGAGCAGCAGCTCTCCCTGTAAACACACACAGCCAGCTTTGTACCTCCCAAACTCTGGTTGCTGGCCCAGGAAAAACAGGCAGCCTCCTGCAATTCAGGAATCCCTCCAGCTGCCTGTTCCCTTGATGGGTTTGTCAGTGTTGCAGCACTGTGACTCTGCGGCTGGGAAGTGCCTGCTGAAATTCCCTCTAATCTAAAGAGATTAGACTCTGGCAAGAAAATGTGTGTGCTGACCCTTGCGTTGATCGGTGTGCTGAGGTTTAAGACAACCTGAAAGTCCAGGCTGCTGTTTTCCAAGCTAAAAGCTAAGGTGTCACAGCTTATATTATTTATAAATAGTATTGCTGCACGTTCTCCTGGAGGAGGAAAAGCAGCGTTTATATACTGCGTGAACCCGAGGTTCAGAAGTTTGGTTCCTATTCCACATTTGGGCGGAAGCAACTCTTTTGGAAGACATTGTTGCACTCAGGAGCTCAAAGAAAGAACTGGAGAGGGAAGAGCTGGTAGCAGAGAGCCGATTCCCTGTATATTGACACACCATGGAGCCAGTGAGAAATTGAGATATTTGCATTTGGTGCATCGGCAAGGAGAAGGGAATATGCCAAGTACCGAGCCAAGGAGAAAGGTAATTCACTTGCTCAAGCAGCAGCAGGCCTGGGCAGGAGTCCTTCTGTTTTCTGTTTTCTCTTTCCTTACACAGCCAGTCCACACGAGCTTTCACCGTGGATGAACTTAGAGCTGGCCAAAGCATTTGCAAATTCTCATCCTGCAAAGTGCCGGCATTTTTGCAGGTCTGCATGTTTTCAACTCCCAACTCTGCTCGCAAAACGTGTCCATCCTACGCCAGCCTGTGATTTTAGTTGTGTAGTAGATACTGATTGCTCTGGCAAGTCAGGCTGCTCACTTGAGTCAGGCTGTGGGATAAGATGTTGTAAGCATCCTGAAACACAGGCTTTTCCCTTGGGATTTCAGTAATTCCCCAGGACTGACACTCATAAACAAAATTATATCTGGGATCGACACTTGTCTCTAGATTATGGTCCTACGTCTGCAAATACTTTCACCAATGTTTATCCCCAAGCACAGGGCTGGGCCCATCAGTCTCAAGCTGTTTAACTTGAGGAGCACGAGGGAGAGGAGTGGTCAAAGGGATGCATTTCCCTCAGCCTCACTGCCTACCAGAATGGCAGGAGGCCGAGCTTCCAGTCTGCATCCAACATGTCAGCAGGTGGTGGAAAGCCTAAACTGTGGGCTGGCCACGCTTTGTCCCAGAGCATCTGAGGGGCCCGAGGAGCTGCATTGCACAGAACCTTTCTGTGCCTAACACTGTGTGCAGTGTGTCCCAAAGTGTGCCCTTTCCTGGAGGCGTGTGCCTGGATCCCGTTGTGTTGGCTGCTTCCCTCAAGGGTATGGCAGCTTACAAGGTGGATACAGAACTGATTTTCATTTCTAAGTTACCACTCCTCAGCCAAGGTGCAGGTACTGGCAGGGTGTGCTCACAGCCTTCCCACCTGGAAGGGCAAGGAACTGGGCCCAAATCTCCAGGAATGGGGCAGTGCTGCTTCCCCAGCAGCCAGTAAATTGCTGTGGCTCGGCAGACAACACCCGTGACGTGTTACGCTGGTGTGTATGACCCCAAATCTCATTCCAAAGTCTGCAAGTCTTTCCAGTGCACAATGGTGTACAGAAAGGGTGATGGTTTTTAGGCTTCGTTTCACTTCGAGATGGGTGGAAGATGATGCCCACGAGGGATTTCTGCACAAGTGTGTGATGGAGCCTGTAGCCAAGTCACCGTGGCCTTCTAACCACGGATTTCTTTTGGCCTGGGTTTCACCCACCGGCCTCACTTCAGTGAAGAAGTGAAGCCAGCAGATACCCTCACTTGGCCTGCAGGTCCTCATGACAAACAAGAACAACAATAATAGTAATATCTTACTAAGGAACATTTATGAGCAATTTAAATAATTGCTGCATGTCTCTCCTCTCTGTGTGTCATTACAATTATTTATTTCTGTTACATATATCAGACTACCCCAGACACCTCTTTACTTTTAATAGCAGTAAGAAAAAAAGAGAATGGTGCAAAGCTTTCCAAATAACAGGAATGTTATTTCTCCTCTATTTGTCTATTCTGCATGTTCAGCAGGCAGTACAATGCAAAGGAGCCTGATAGGTTCAGGAGCACATATTACTTGTAAACACAACTGCTCACCTCTGAATCTCAGATGAAGATGCTGGTTGTAAATGTGTAATTGCAGTTTCTGAAACAGGAAACAGATGTATTCTGTATCACAACCCTTTGTGGTTTGGAGTGGGGAGCTGGGAAGGGCGTGATAACCAAGGTCAGAGATATGCTGCAAAATAAAGGGTTATTAACTCAGAGATTAATAAATAACACTTGTCACCGCCATGCTTTCCTCTGAGGGCCTCAGCGTGCTTTGCAGGCAGCAGCTGATGGGCCAATGATCCATTGATCCCTCTGCCTCTGATTTGTGACAGGGATGTGACAACTGTGACGTGGTAATTCCAGCTCTCAGGTTCCCAGCACTAGATAAAACGTGATGGCAGCGTGATGCAAAACAAGGTGATCCCATGTAAAGTCATTTTTCTATCTCAAAAACGTTCTAAAAATGCAGCTGGGTGAACTCCCCATTGGCAAATGTTATGTTGTGATAGGAATTGCCTGGGTTCTGACATACATAAAAGCAAGAAGTCAGGCTAAATTCTGCCTTATGTACTCTAGGTGATTTTAACAGAAAAGTGATTATGTTAAATCAACACAAATGCAACAACAAAGATCTGGTTCCAGTTACCATGAAACTGAGGCCTGCAGGACCTGGACCTGGAAAACAGAGGTGGTGATGTGCAGTCCCTGCTTTCTGCAACTGGGCTCATAAAAGTAGTTTGCAGCCACCCAAGGACAGCTGCTGAACTGCTCGCACTTCAGAATAGCTCCTGGGTGGCCTTGGACTCGGTTTTGTCTGTGTTTTAAGGGTTAGCTGATCTAATTGCACTGCCTGGCCCTCCCACTGGGGACAAAATTTATCCTGGCAAAGGATCTCCAGCCGGAATACATCCTCAGGTGCACTGCTGAGTACAGCAGAGCTGTCAGGCTTAGCAGGTACCTGGAGCTGCCCTGCGTTTGCTGCTCGTCCCTGTGCTCGAAGCCTGCCCAAATTGCAAAGTGACACGGGTGATGAAATGAAGGCCTTTTGCCTCAAAAGGGGACCTGATTAAAGCTGTACCTGCCTGGCTGTTTGCCTCATCCCTCTGGCAGAGGTCGCCTCTCCAGAGCCACGTTGGCAGAAGACAGAATGCGCTTGTGTCCATTTCTGGAGTGGTGAGGCCGCGTTGTCCCTGCTGCCTACCATGAGCCCTGCTGCTCTACTGGCAAAGGAGACAAGAAAGTGGACAGGAGAGGTGTGTTTGGATGAAGCCTTCTGGATCACAGCTGCTCCGGAGTTCAGAGTGCAGCAGGAGCTCTGAGAGCCGGCCGTTCTCCTGAGATAATTCCTCCACAGTACCAGGATCTCCCAGCTCCCTCTGAGGACAGAGCTTGGCGGGCAATCCAGGAGCCTGAGCTCATCTTCAGGGACAAATACCATTGCTGGGAGACAGGAGCACCTAAATCCACCCTCTTTTTGAAAATAGTGGTATAATTCTGGCAACAGCAGGCTCAGAACTCAGGGAAGCCGTGTGCCATCCCAAGCCTTCCCTCCATGCACACAACTCTCTGCTTCTCACAGCACGGCCACTATTTATGCTGTCAACTCTGTTCCCGCTTAGATCCAAGCTCCATGGGATAGCAGGGACACAAATGGATCTGAACCTTATTTTTGACAGGCTAAATTTCTGACAGATTGGCGCCTTTCCTTTCCTAGCAGTTCACTGGACTTTGTTTAAATCCCCTGATTTGTTTCTGCTATTAGACTCAAATTTTCGAGTCTGCTTTGAAGGGCAAAGCCATGATCCCGAAGCCATGAGTGAGACGACGGGAAAAGTAAACAGACCTCTGTGGGGAAGAGATTTTACCTGGGCTTTGAACATAAGAACTTGACCCGACTTTGACTTCTCCATGGGCCAGCTTAGACGGCGTATGGGGAAAGTGAGGTCAGGCAGAGCTGAGTGGGCAGAGGTGGGCACCACCCGCTGCCACCAGGGCACAGACAGGGAAATTGGCACATTGAGTTGTTTTCTTCCGTGGTGCCAGGCAACAGAAAGTGGGGAATAGGTTGTTGCAACGTAGGATAGAGGAAACAGATGCGCTCTGTGCCCTGCCATGACCAGCCGGGGCTGCAATCGGCCACGGCTCAGGAAGGGTAGGAGCTGGGAGATGCCCAAGCACCAGAGCAGGGCAGCTGAGGTCACCAGGGTGGATTTCAGGGCTGGCTTGTGTTGAAACACGATGTGGTATTGCTGTGAGAATAAGAAATACAGCCATACTTGGAGCATTTGTTGGGCTGTTGCTAGGCAAACATTTCAAAAACAATCATATTTTGCAAACTAATTCCTTCTTTTTTTCCTTTTTTCTTTTTTTTTCCCCTGAGGTCCTTAATGCATTCTCCATGATTTTTATCATCCTATCAATTCTTTGCTGTTGCTGTGACTGAGCACTTATCAATTTTTCAACTTCACAAATCATCCATGAGTTAGTTTTCCAAATATTCATCCAGTTATTTGATGCACTACGATTCAATACTTGGCCACACTGGTTCCTGAGGCACAGGAATTGTTTTTTCTGCATGAAAACAGGCTCAAGGAAATCACTTTTCACAGTTGTATTGCTGGTATGAATTTTGCTCTGTGTGGGGATTGGAAACCCTTATTTCTTAGATATTATTAAAGAAAGTGCAGCCTGTTCCTCACAATAAAAGAATAAATAAAACTAAGTGCTTTAAATTAAACACACAGGATCAAAGCTATTTACTTTATAAGATTACTCTAAGTGAATTTGAGCTACTTGTCAAATATCAGGATTGTGGCCATGGAATGGTAGAAATAAAGCTGGATTCAGCCTTTCCCATGTGTTTTCCCTTGTCCTGTGATGTCCCACTGCCCACACCAATTCGCTGTTTGCCAATGGTGCTCTCATGGATGATCTCCCTGGTGTCCTCCCGGGCCAGGCAGGATTGTGGGGCCAAGGCAATGAGACACACTTCCATCTTAATTTTAGGCATCTACCCGGCACATTTCTCAGTTGCCCTGAATGACTTCTCCGGGATTACAGCCATGGGACAGTCCCTGGAGCTGTAAGTCCTGCATGCTGACGCTCGGATGTGATGCACTGTGCTGCATCCAGAGGCCTCACGGCATGCTACCAGCTCTTCCTGTCCAGTGTGTCCATCCCAGGGAAGATCAGAGGCACCTAAGCCTGGTTTCCCAAGAGCTAGAGGTGAGATCGTCCCTGGCACGAACACCAGAGCAGAGATCACAGAATCACAGAATAGTTTGGGGCAGGAAGGGACCTTTAAAGGTTATTCAGTCCCACCTCTTGCAATGAGCAGGGACTTTTTCCACTAGATCAGGTTGCTCAGAGCTCTGTCCAGCCTGACCTTGGACACTTCCAGGGATGGGGCAGCCACAGCTTCTCTGGGCAACCTGTGCCAGGGCCCCACCACCATCACTGTTAAAAACTTCTTCCTTATATTTAATCTAAACCCACCCTCCTTCCGTTTAGAACCACCCCCCTCTGTCCTAGAGCAAGGGGCCCTGCTAAAAAGTCCATCTCCATTTCTCTTACAGGCCCCCTTTAAGAGCTGAAAGGGCCACAATGAGGTCTCCTTTTTCTTTTCCAGGCTGAATATTCCCAATGCTCTCAGCCTTTCCTCATAGCAGAGGTGCTCCATCCCTCTGATCATTTCTGTGACCTCCTCTGGACTCTGCTAGGAACCCCAGAAGTGAATGCCGTGCTCCTGGTGGATCTCCTGCCTTACTCAGACCAGGAGCAAGGAAAAGGATGCACGTCCCTTCCTGGGCTTCCCAATATATCACTGGTCCTCACTGCTGAATGGTTAGCCACAAAAATTAGCAGCCAGTTTCTTGGCATTGACTCCTGCTGTGGGTTCGATTTGATCAGCATCAGCAGAGGATTTCAGCCCAGATCTGTATCTGTCAATCAGTATTCCCAGTCTGGAATACTGTCTGGCTTCTTGTCTTCTCTCCCACCATCCCAAGATGACAATCAGCTCACCCGCAAAGAGTACATGGGATGCACTGGATAGCACATGACTTTGCTCCACAGTTTGCTTTCTCTGCCCAAGTGCTTGCTCCCAGCTTTTGCAGAGCACTTGGGTGCATTTTATCTCCTCAAGGGCCACAGAGAAATCCCCACTGTCACACACACACAAAAAAGGTGGTCTTGAATGAATTAGTCTTTGTATCTCAGCTGGAAAATTATAATTTGAACCATTCCACTGGAGCAGTGAAATAATATATGCAAAGTGCCTGAGAGGAGCCCAGCTTGGAGGCTTCTAGTGGAAAAAGAAAGTTCAGATAGACAAAAAAAACTCTGGCATGAAGGAGAATGTCATGAGATCAGCCCATAGAATATGCTGAGGAAGACAGAAAATGACTGAACAAATCTAAGTAATTTGGGTAGCAGTTTGCATTTATTAAGTTCTGGCTCATCAGATGTACCAAATTAGGCAAGGGCACAAGTGCCATGTTTATCATAGCCGGCTCCTAACGAGCATCCTCTGACTTAAGGAGCTCCATTTAAACAGAGGCAGCCGGGGGTGGCTGGGCGGTAATGAGGTGTGAGAGGAATGTGTGCTGAATTCAGCCCCTCTCTGGCTGACGATCAAGCCATTAGTCCCACAAGAAATTCCCAAACATCGTGCAGGAAAGATAGGATACACCGTGTTGTCCAAGCAGCCTCATCCACGTGCTGCCTGCAGAGAGCCCAGACCCGAGCCCAGCTCCCACTTCCATAGAGAAATCCAGGGTTCCTGGGGGTGCAGGATTTGCCAGTGATGTGAACCAGGCCTGTCTTTGCCTGCTTCCTCGCAGACTTGCTTCCCGCATTAGACTTGTGTTCTTCAAGTGCTTTGTCTGCTCTAATCAGGCTGCTCGACTCGAGGGGAGTGCTCTGATATTTAGCATGGAAATCCCAAGTGGCATTTTTATCAATTCCTTCTCGTTGCACGCTCCGACTGTAGCCGACAGCCGTGAGCAGCAAACTCATTTGAAATCATCCCAGGAAAGGAAAATATAAACAAGCCAGGAGTAGCTCTCATATGCAGAGAGAGGCAATTTCTCCTTAAATTCAGCTTTTCCCCATATCTCCCAAACAGTAAGTTCACAGATGCCTTCTTAAAACCCAGGGGATAGGTAAACAGGCATTTATCCTGGCTAGAGACTCGTTTTGGATACCAGTTCTTGATACCAGTCTTCGGTACCTCGGTGAGTGTGTCTCTGCACTGTGGTTGTTGACATTTCACAGAAAGATTAGCTGACTTCTCCCACATCTGGGTCTTGTACTAGGTTTGCGAAATTCTGAGCTTTTGAACATATTTTTTAATAATATTTTTCTGAACAAATACCTAGTTCCTAGTGAGGGCTTATCAATGTTTTTAAAGTAAAAGGTAATTTTGTCTCCTCTTAAGAGTTTTCTAAATTTATTTCAATGAGCCTTGAAGTTACATGCACAATTAAGGGTAATTATTCCTATTATTCTTGCCTGACTTTTCTTCTTCTTTTCCATTTCAATTTGAATTCGTCAGTAATATCCCTGTAATCTCACTAGCAATCCCTTTGCCAGAGATGCTCCTTCTCTCATGCATGCAGCAGCTATGTCCAATTTATTATAGCTGTCTTGCCTTATTGTTTTATAAATCCATGTCTCAGAGGATAACCTTCACCCCAATCCCCGCTCTCAAACTGTATTTCTTCCACTGAATATCTGCATTTTGGATCATTCTCCCTCCCTGGCATTCCCTATCCTGAACTGAATCTTGTTTCACTGTTTCCTCCTCATATTTCTGAGTGCTCAGTGCAACACGGATGTTGGCTGCGTGTCTCAAAGTCATTTCAGATGTGAATGTACTCACTCCTTTTGATTCTCAAGGAATTAATGATGTTGTTAAATAAAACCAGACACCGACTTTAATCTTTTTACTGCTCCCCTCAGTATCTCTGCTTTTCAGTATGGAACAGCTACTATTTCTTCTTGTCCCGCGGATCTTCCATCAGTGTGCTCTCTGGACAAAGGGTTTCCCATCTTCTCCACTCTAAATGTCTCTTGAGACATCGTGCTAGAAGTTTGATTCCTTTCACTGCAACATCACCCTCCAGTCGTCCAGAACTATTTGTCCACGTCCAAGCCAGGGTTGTGGTTTATTTGGTGCAATGAATTCTCTTCCTGTGTACGTGTGAATATGCAAAGGAGGCTAAAAATGACCATGCAGGCTTAGCACTCCTGCTGTTTCTTGCTCCTAGTACTGTTTGTCTCCTGAACTACAATCTGCCCTCAAGGATACAGCTCATGCGGGTTCCTCCTTCCCACATAATCTCCTCTCTGTTTATGGAGACAGCAGGAGACATGGGCTGCCCTGTTGGGTTGTGTCGCTCGTCCACAGAGAACAGGGCAGGTTGATCTTGGCAACGTGTTGCAGGACTTTGCTCAGACCACCTTGCAATGACTCAGGCTCCGGCTGTTCCCTCGGAGAGCTGATGTCCCATCTAGCAGATTGCACAGCCAGGATTCATTTCTGGCCCCTGGCTCCTTCTTTGCTCATTTCATCCCTTTCATCCAGGTGCCACAACCCATTTCCCTAACTTTCAACTTGACTGATGCCTCCAGCACCTCTGGGACGAGCTGTCTGCAGTTACGGGCTTCACAACTCCTCAGAAAATACCTGTATTTAAAAAGTACTGTGTACCCAGCATCTTCCCTCTGGATGAATGAAAGCTGCTGAATGCCTGGCACATGGGAATCACAGTCTGGTCTAGGTGGGCCGGACTTTGAGCCCTGACCTCTGTTTCTGAAAGTTTAGGCTGGGATGTAGGACTGCAAAAGGATTCACTAAAGGAGTTGTCAGTATGCACACAAAGAATCAGAGAATCCCAAAATGGTTTGGGTTGGAAAGGACCTTAAAGCTTATCCAGTCCCCCTGCCATGGGCAGGGACACCTTCCACTATCCCAGGTTGCTCCAAGCCCCATCCAACCTGGCCTTGGACACTTCCAGGGATGGGGCAGCCACAGCTTCTCTGTGCCAGGGCCTCCCCACCCTCACAGGGAACAATTTCTTGCTAATCTCTCTCATCTGTACCTCCTCTCTGTCAGTTTGATCATCTGTTTGTCATTTATATATTGTACCAAGCTCAACCCAAAGCAGCATCATTCTTTATCTGCACTTCCTCTGGCAGGTTGGAACACACCGCTATTGCCACTGTACATTCATTTCTCCCACAGGCAGCAAAGTGAGAACAACTTTGGAGCAGACATTTATTTTGCAGTTGATAGAGCCCAGGCACTTTGATATGTGGAGCAACATTGGAGCAGCAGTTTGGAGGTGGCATCTCTGCCCTTGACTCAGTAACTGAAGCAGTGATGACACCACCTGGGTTGTTTTGCTGCCCCAATTTGTGTTTCTGTAAGAAGGGCTATGGTATCTGTGGGCTGTGGCCATGCAAATATATCCTATCATACAGTGATTTCTTTTTAATGCAAATGGATATCACCTAATTCTCGCAATGTTTCAAAATGCATCGTAATTCTGTTTGAATGGAAGTTCTTTGGGGTCAAAATCCCATTTCCATGAAAGTAAATGGGAATTTTTCTTCTGGCTTTCATGGAATCCAGATCTGGCAAGTCATGAATGCAGTTCTGTCACGTTTCCTTCTCTTTCTTCATTAAGTTACAGTGATTTTTTAAAATTTTTTTCCTGGGAATCAGATTAGTGAATTCTCATTTGACTGAATACCTCTCCGAGGTACCTCAGCGAGACTGGAGCACTTCCTGTGGCTGTCGTATCCGCTTCAATATCCTTCAAAGTGAATGTCACAGCCCTTAACCATTGAAACAGGCTTTTCTTTCACAGCAGCAGAGCAGCAAACCAGCCTGGATAAGATGAGAGGGACACCATAAATATTACATAGGGTCTGAGGCATTTGCTGTAAATTCTGCAGGAACAATTCCAGCTTCCCACTGGGAGAGATTTCTTGGGAATAGAAAACTCTCTGGAGTTTGTAATAACTTCTGAAGCGATACTGAGATTTTTAACATTCCATATTACACAACAGGAAGCAGAATCTTAATGGAAACACTACACACAGTTGCCTTTAATAGGAAACAGAATCTATGCGGTGGTGGAGGAATATGTAAAATAATATTTCCCTTCCTTTAAATTTTCTTTAATTACCAGTGATTTTAGCTATTTTTTGATTTACTGAACCCTTTATACTGCTGGATTCAAGGAAAAGCTGTGCAAGATGAGGCGTGGCAGTCACAAGGACAACCCGTACTCTCCAGGCTAACTGGATCCTCTGCAGTTCTCTCAGCTCAGGAGAACAGGCTCACCCCAGTACCATCAGGCTTCAACTTTGGGTTCGCAGGGGTTGTTTACAGACAGGGCTTTGAGCTGAGTCTAGATCCAGGTGTTTTCCAAAGCCAGCAGGACCTGCTAACCTTCAGGCTGCAGTAAGCTGAGTTTCCTCTTGAGCCCCTTGCGGAATGGGGAGTTCGAAGCTTCAGACTTCAAGTTGGCAGCATCAGCTTTTGTTCACTTTGTGAGTGTGGGATGCAACAGCCTGACTGGGAATTGCAAGCACAGAAAGGGAATGGGATGTAGGATTTTAGTTCACTGGGGCCTGGCTTAGCCTTGTGCTGCTGCAGAGGGGTTGTATGGCATAAATGTTTTTCCTGACTTTCAGCTCAGAGAAATTCCTTCCAACTGATGTTGCTTTTTCATACAAACCACAGGGTACATGATCTTGAGTCGAACCCAGCCCTTTCGCTTTAAGGTGATTTGTGGCTGTTTCTTAGGTCTGAGCAAAGAATGGGGCTTGAACTTCTCCTTGCCCACAAGCAAGTGGCTGGTGAGTAACACTTGTGAGTAAGCCTCATCAGATGTCTGTGCAAAGGAACCTTTCCCCCACCCAGTCTGAAACATGTACAAAGTGATCCAAAGATCCTGTGAAAGCAGGCAGGCAGGAGGGCTCGAGCAAGCCTTGGCACCAGAGCTCACCTCTGACTGCAGGGAAGCTCTGACCGGAATCCAGACTCCTTGCCTCACCCTTGTTTCAGTTCCAAATTTAAATGCGGGATAATGTTTATAGTAAATAGAGGTCACCTCCACGTCTGGGAAGGAATTTCATCTCCATGCACTTCTGTGCTTTAAAGAGAGTTGAATTTTAATAGCAAGCCTTTTATTTACAAGCGGTTGGGAAGGGGGGGTGTGTTTTAATAAATGAGTAATCAATGGGTAGCACCCAGCAGCTTGCTGTCGGTAGCGTATAATTTTCCTGTCTGTAACGTGTTCAAGGAGCTCTATTGAGCATTTATGAACTCTGTGCATCACTCAGGAATCAGGCTGTGCTGTGAAGTGCACTAGACTGCTGCAGACACTGCCGAGAGGGCAAAGATAAGAGCCCATGAATTAAAGGAAATCTCGTGCCTGGGAATTGTACCAGGTCCTGGCTGGTTTAGGATCACACTGTTGAACCGCAGTAAGAAAAGGGGTCCTGGGGTGTTTCAGCCTCTCCCAGAAAGGGCAGAACAGACAGAAACTTTGTTCTGGAAGTTTGCTTGCACGGTCTTCCCCACAGTTTGGTACTTTTTGCTTGTGTTTGTAGAAATTTCCAGGCAGAGATGTTGTGAATAATAACCAAGCTGACTCTGAAATCTGGTTAGGAGCTACTGAAGGAAGCTTTTTCCCTCTGTGCCAGAGGGTTGTGTGTTGAGTTCAGATACAGACAAATCCTTACCAGATCCCTCTGGAACAAGCTTGGAGGGGAAGAGCTGTAGCAGAGGGAAGGCTGTTTCCAACTAAAAACTTGATTATAAAAACAATGTTACAGTGGGAAGCACCTCTGTTGCCGGGGATGGGACCATGCAGCTCCCTCTGTGCTGTTTTCCCTTTAAAGTGAAGCTGCTCCCTCGGCCGGAGTTGCAGGAATGCTGTGCTCACCTGTTCCCCCTGCACCTGAGCTTTGGAGCAGTGGCCGGCGCAGCTGGGCCAAGGGTTCCGCAGCTGGGAGGGGGCACAGCCCCAGCCACGGCCGGCAGGGATGGGGAGGGCTGGGAGGCTCTCCTGCCATCTGCTTGGTGCTGCTCTGCCCTGGGGCGTGGGAGGAGGAGCCGATGACAGGTCAGGCCTTTCACCTGGCTCCTGCTCACGTTCCTTCCTGCAGGCCATGTGGAGCCTCAGCTCCCGCAGTTGTGTGCCCTTGGGAGAGGCGGATTTCCTTTGCAGACCTCTCCTGGTCCACAGCACGTCCGTAAGTCATTCCACAGCTACCCGCCTCAGTTCCCCCACGCAGGGAATTCTGCCGGATCACTTAGCTCGTGCCTATTTCTCACCCCTCCCGAAGGGATGCTGAGCCTGAGGTCTACCCATTACCTGTAAAAGAGATCAAAGAAAGGTCCTGGTTACAAAATTAGATTCCTGGTTAGTGGCTTCTGGCCTTTCCCATTTCTGGGACTGCTGTTCATTTCTGTTTGTGATTTTGAGCAAGTCTGGACAATTTTGGCAGGTTTGGTGTCAGGAGTTTCTAATTGGGAGTTGTCTGCAAAAAAAAGGAGGATCCGAATGTATTTTTGCCTTTCTATGACTGAAAGCTGCTGTAAGTCCCAGAAAGGCTTTTCTAACATTAAATGACATTTTGTGGCTTCTATCCTGAGGCACATTTAAAAGGCTTGGTTTTCCTAAGGTGGATAATAAGGTGAAAATTGTCTCTTATTATAATTTCTCAAGTCTAGCTCTCCTCTCAGTTAGCACCAGAACGGTCCCCCCTGCTCCTGAGCATTAAATTAAACTGCTTAGACTTGTTAAAAACTCCAGGTTTAGCTTCCTGCCTAAACTGTAATTTTAGATCCTCAGTGGGTGTAAATAGACACAAATACACGAAGCAGCTCCGCTGAGTGACATTCCCTGGGAATAAGGCCCAAACATTTAATTCCTTCTCTTCACCTCTGGTGCTTGTTTCGAGCACACACACACACACACACACACACACACACACACACACTTGTACAGACTGGGACACTGGGAGGGATTTTGGAACTTAACCTCCCGCGAAACCTATCGTTTTCCTTCTACTGTGAAAATTGATCCGTAGGTTTATTGGTTAGATCTAGATATGAAATAAAATGGCCATAATGGGAACTTCGTGCAGACCTTCGATGTCATTTTACGTGACAATTTGCAAGAACATAAAAGTCTACAAATTAATGTGGTGACCCACCAGAAACACTGTGATTTTGTCATTCCTTCTCCATGCATTTATGTATACAGTGCTTGGATCAGGAGGCTTTTTCTCAGTGGGTTGGGGTTTTTCCTGGGGTTTTTGTTTGGTTTTGGTTTTGGTTTATTTTTAAGAGAAGAATAATTATAACCAGCAAATGCTTTTGGAGTTAAAAGGGGAAATCATCTCTGATAAGCCTGTCTGGAATGACTCAGCTCAGTGTTGGGGATGTGTGGTGCAAAGCCATGGATATAGATAGGGTTTTCAGCCATTTCCCAAGGGAGAACTGCTTCCCACGCGGCCCTGGGGGTCTTTGCTCACAGCTGGCATCCTTCACCCTGGACAAGGGCCATGCTCAGCCCCTGGGGAAGGGTGGGAGACACTGGAGTCTGTTAATCCATGTACACACTCACGTGTCAGTGCACATGGACACGGCCACTTCAGCACGGCAGATCTGTTTTTCTCACAGAGCAAGGGAAGGGTGCGGGATGTGGGATCAGCTGTCACGGGACCAGCAGGGCATGTTGGCTCCATGTTCATGGGGCACCATCCCAAGAGCTGATTCCCCTGCTCGGCTCCTGCAGAAGGGTTGGGCATTGCTCATCATACATGCTCAAGGAATCCCAGAGTGGGCTGGGTTGGAAGGGACGTGAAAGTTCATCTCTGTCACGGGCAGGGATACCTTCCACTACCCCAGCGTGCTCCAAGCCCCATCCAACCTGGCCTTGGACACTTCCAGAGATGGAGCAGCCAGAGCTTCTCTGGGCAACCTGTGCCAGGGCCTCACCACCCTCCCAGGGAAGAAATTCTTCCCAATATCCCATCTAACTCTGCCCTCTGGCAGTGGGAAGCCATTCCCCCTTATCCTGTCACTCCAGGTCCTTGTAAGTTGTCTCTCTCCATGTTTCTTGTCATCTCCTTCAGACACTGGAAAGCCACAATCAAGTCACCTCCTCTTCTCCAGGCTGAACAATCCCAAGTTTCCCAGCCTTTCCTCAGAGCAGAGCTGCTCCATCCCTCTGATCATCCTCATGGCCCTCCTCTGGGCTCACTCCAACAGGTCTATGTCCTTCCCATGCTGGGAACCCCAGACCTTTGCCTCATCCCCCTGGAGCTCTGTTTTTAGCAGCCCTGTGCAGCACCCGATCACTGCAGCCAATATGTGCACAAAACAGCTGGTCAGAAATGTTTGGTCAAGGCTTTGCTTTTCTCCTCCCCCATGAAAACTGGCTTTTAAACAAACTACTTCCCATGGAGAAATTTCCTTTTGCATGGACATTCCTGGAGGGGGAGGGGATGCCCAAAAAGCTGAATTGTCTGTGGAGGATACAAACATCTGATGGTGCTTAAACGGAGGGAAATGACCCCAAACACATCCATTTTCACTGGATTTGAGTGCCTGAGTGTGTTTTCTCACAGCAGCACTGTATGATTAACCTTAAGTGGTTTCCATGACTGATAAGTCCTTTCCTAGGAGCCTGCTCTGCACTGGTCGCTCAGGGCGTGGATTCTCAGCGTTGTCATCCCTACCCTTTCCCGACCCTTAAATCCCTCTTGGAGCAGAGTCCCAGGGGATTGTCCACATTGGGCTGGATTTATAGGAAGCAAGCAAGAAAGGAGGGGGGATATTTTCACATTCCTTTGAAACATACGTTTGGAAAATTTCCCTAGGAAAGAAAAGTGCTTACGCAGCTTTAGTTACTGTACATGTGCTTTGGATTGTGTGAAACCCTATCTGCTTTTCCTCAGCAGACTCCTGATCCCCACAGGAGAGAGGCAGATCCAGCACTGGTGACTTGCTGCAGAACTCCTTCCAGATTCCACGGGCAAGGAATGCCCCCACCAGCTGCATCTGTCGGCCCAGGTGGGTGGGAGGAAGAGCAGGAGATGTTCCTTCTTGGGCTCGGGCCCAAAGAACTTCTGAAAGCAAAATATCTGAGACACAAAGACTTTGCCAGGAAAGATGGACGTGGATTCAAAATGCCTCCGATATTTTATCAGGAAATGATTCTGAAGTGCTCTCCTACTCCACGTCTTGATGCTGCTTGGGCAGGTGGATAATCCCTGCCTGGGGCAGAGCATGCTCGGGATGGAAACCCCGGGACAAAGACCCCTAACAGCTCACCTAACAGGAGGGCAGAGAAGGACTGATCAAACACTCAGAGCTTGGTGTGATTAGTCTCAAGTCCTCAGTTCAGATCTCACCTCCTGTGCAGGAGTTTCTGGGCTAAATGCTCAGACAGCTTCCCTTGCCTTCCCTGGAAATGAGGGGATTCCCTCCTCTTCTGTGCACATGTGTGTCTCCAAAGAGTCTGGGGGAAGAAGCGACGGCAGGAATGTGTGTGGGCAGCCACACTGGAGAAACCAGCAAAAATGACACCTTTTTGTCACTCCTGACAGGATCCAAGGATGAAGGCACCCATGAGAGGGAAAAAACCCCTTGCTGCTGTAATGGAAATGTGGTGCTGGAGGGAGGAGGAGGCAGCTTCCCAGAGATGACTGGGCTGACATTGGTTTCCACTGCTGCTGCCCATGGAAATGTGCGTCCCCACAGGGGCTCGGCATGTATGTGAGGAGGACAAGGAGGAGGAGGAGGAGACAGCTCTCTGAGAGGGGGAAAGGCAGGGGGAGCATTGGGAATGTGAACACCACAAAAACAAATCTGTTCATAATTACAGCCCGGCAGTGCTGCTGGCAGTCACTGCTTTTGGGGCTGGACCCTCACCCTAAACAGATATCTCAGCTCCCCTAAACTCCTCTTGGATGAAAACTGGGCAGGGTCTGCTAGAACAGCAACTTGGGGGCAGCTTCCAGTCTCCTGAATCAGCATTTTGAGAGCCAGACATGCTGAGTTACCCCCCTTTCCTCCCCCCAGGCCTGTGTGTATATAGACAGCTATAAAACACACATATAGCTCTGTGTTAGTACACACTCCTGCCTCTGGGAAATGTCAGCCAAGATATTATTCAAAGATTGCTCAGCCTGCTTCAAATGCTGCTAGGCTTCAGAAATTACGCCCTACTCCAGGAATGGGCAAGAGCTGACACAAGGCAGCAACAACCAAAAATTTCCCAGCTGTTGTGTCTGGCCTTTTGAAAACAGGAATCTCTTGGTACGGAGCCTGAAACCTTAGTCTTTCCATTCGGCACTGCTGGAGGGAGGGCACCAGCACTAAAAGGACGTATGAGAAAGGATTTGTTGTCAGCAAGGTGCTTGTAACAACAACGTTTATTTTTTTGAAAGACCTGAGTATGGACAGGCATTAGGAGGATGGAGGTAACCATGGCTTGGTCGGTTTTTCTTCCCAAGCCTGTCCGCATGGAGATCCACTTGCAAAGAACACATTGTGCTCCAGAGCCCAATGGCCCTACAACGCCAGGGGAGACAATTCATACCTCTTGGTGGGTTAATCAAGTTGGCTGCAGTCAGGGCTAAAGAAACACGATGCAGAACAGGATGATCTCAGGAGAGCCCCACGGGATAACCAGGTATGATGTTCTGCTTGGCCTGGTTTACCTGAGTTTTCTCTGGAGACATCAGTTCTCAAAGGCTGGAGGAACAAACCCTGCAGAGGAATGCAAGAATAGTCTGTGATTCCCTTAGCTGCTGTCTGAGTATGTGTAAATTATTCTTAGAAATTCAGGATTGGGATGGGAAGCAGGTTCACCAAGACCTGGATCAAGAGTGGAAGGTGTTCTCTTTTAAGTTCCTGGTGCATAGGACCTGAGGCAGGTGGCATTCCCATGAAAGTATCCCTGGCCAGGGCCACAGGAACTGTCTGGAGCAGAGGATTGGACTAGATGACCTTTAAGGTCTCTTCCAACCCAAACCATTCTCTGATTCTATGAAGGAGCTTTAAAACACTCCACTGAGCCCCAGTCTTTGATACACAGGTCTTTTGATACATGATGAACTGAAGCTTCAAGAGAAACACTCAAAAGCCCAAAACTCTTTTGCAGGTGTTGATTCCATGATATATCTCACCTTAAGAACATAGTAGCCCACAGCTTTTAAACCACGACGTTTCCTCCAGTTTATATCATTTCTCCAGGTATTCCTGGCGCAGTCATAGTCCTTTGGCCTGGAAATTTTCCCTTCATGGCCTGTGACGTTGTCTCTAGCTCCAAAGGTTGTTGGCTATGTGTCTCCAGGGGCATGAAGGATGCTGCACAGATTTATGTTAAAGCAAATTTTTGGGAGCTCCAAGCTTCCCTGCTTCCAGCCTCCCCCCAGACCCTCCACATCTTCCCTCCATCTGACAGCACAAACTACTTCAGTGCAGACGTCTATTGTTCTCAGAGTGCTTTGATGGCAGAAACCAAACTTTGTGCTTGCAGTGCTAATTGAGTACTCTGCAAACTCTGATTTATAGCTGTATTCTACGTTTTATTACCATGCCACTGAAGTCAGATCCTTTCAGTCAGAACCCCATACATAAGGCTGGATATTGGGATCTGGGCATTGTGATGAAATTTTGAATTACCAGAATCTCAAACAGTGGAAATCACACTGTCATTTGTTCTACCAACTGTTACTTTTAAAGGTTTCTTTCAGTACATATATGCACAAAGAAAGATCTGGTGCAAAACACTTAGACTTGGTGCACATTTCCGTGTCAGTGTGGAAAATGGCCTAGATGGAAATTTGGAAAGGACAAGTCATGATGTCTCATGGCTTTAACAAAGATCAGTTTGATTTTTTAGTAACAAATGCTGCAAACACAAAATCCTGAAAGAGAGAGTTGAGAAGTGCCTGGTGCTTATTTTGGCTCTGAGAAATGTGGGTGTTCTGAGGAGCAGAGCGCCTACAGCTCCTGTTGATCCCAGAAGAAGGACGCTGCTTCCAGGATTTGGACAACGTGCGATGGAAACGGTTAAACGCAAACCATTCATCACGTAAGTCAGCACCAAGTAAATGATCTCATATTTATTTATGTTCCCAGCCAAATTTGTACTCATTTCCTCTGTGAAAAGCAATAAATTGCCTCAGCTAGAGGCTTCAGCATCCAGTTTTAAGCAACACGATACCCACAATACAGCGTTGCTTGTCGTCTAAAGAGGTCATGACTTGTGCAGCAGAGGGGACAGGGAGCGCCGCCGTGGTGGCCTCTGCACCCCCCTTTCAGCTCCACCTTTTCCCAAGGACCAGTGGAGGCTCAGGACCACCGGCCTCTGCCTCCTCACATGCATCAGGAGCCCATGTTTGTCTGTGCCAAGTTTCAGACCCTGTGAGCGTCTCCCTGGACAGCCCTTCAGCTTTGCTCTTACAGAGGCCGGGGGTCATCGTTACATCAGTGAGGTTGACCTGTAAGTGAAATATAAAAACATCTGATCCATAAATAGCAGTACAAATTTAATCATTTGGCCCAAGCTATTAGCAAATCCATGGAATTAATACAGTGCCTTTAATCAAGGCTTACAATCAACTCCGTCTTACCATGACTTTGTTTCTGCCCATTAGTAATGCAGACCTATAGCATGTGTACAGTGCCCAGTACTGATTTCTTGTTTAGCCATCCAAGAATTCGTCATGGAGGTGGGAAGGAAGATTCGCTAGGATACCCAATTCTAAGAGCAGTTGGTTTGTATTTTCAAGTTAATCAGTATTTCCAGTAACTCCTAGGGCTGCGTAAGAGGAGACACAGTTGGTAAAATCATAATTATATTTATATTCCATGATGTTTTATTTAAATTAACTCTTTTTCTTTTCCAGTCTAAGTAACATTACTATGGTATTTTTCTGATGTAGTCCTGTGGTTGCTAAACTGAGGCCCACAAAACCCTGCAGGGTGACTGTCCCCGAGCTGGTCCATGGCTTGCACCAGGCCGCAGAGTCAAAGGAGCCCCCCATGAGCTGATATGTTTTCTGTCCCTCTGCCACAGGGCTTGACATGTTAGATGTGTACTCCAGCACTTGACGGGCCTTGCTGCTGCCTAACAGTTCCACACACACCAAAGTTAAAGCAGATTTGGCAACAGCTTACCCAGTGCATTCTTGTCCTCAAAGGGATACGGCCTTGTCAGTGTTTTGCAAAGAAATAACCCTAAGGCATGGCCCTGGAGAATGAAGTATGTAATTGGTTTAGAAAGAGCTAAAACCTGCTCCCATAGCAATCAAATGAGGTTTGGCCATTGTTTTATGAAGTTGGAAGAGACTCAGAGCATCCCATGATGGCTGCTTTGGGTTATGGGACTTATGATTATGGTTTCTCTTGCTGTTTTTGGAGTTGCAGCTTGCTCCAGGTGCATAACATTCAAAATGCTGTGGCTTTGGTGTGTGAAATAGAGACATTCTGGGGAAATGGATGGGATGGGATGGGATGGGATGGGATGGGATGGGATGGGATGGGATGGGATGGGATGGGATGGGGACTCCAGGTGCAATTCCAGCCCATGGGATGGAAGGGATGTGTCATACCTCTCATTTCCCTCACTGTAGAGCTAATCTGAGATTCTGAAAAGATCTTTTCTCTATAAAATGACTTGTACTTTCTACAGAAAGACTTTATGGTGGTGCCAGCGATGGTGTTGTTGGTGCCAACCCAACTGAGAGCCCTGAGATGAACATTCTTCCCTGCAGAGCTGCAGGTGTGGCAGAAGAGCAGTTCTGTGGTAACAATACTCATTTCTTATGAGGAAGGAGTTGTCACAGAGTGCTCTCAGGAGCAGACTTGTCTGTGTGTGCACCAATCTGTACAAGTCTCTTTTGTACACCTTTTAGACACGTGTCCATTCATGTGTTTTGCTAAAAATACGCAGGTAACATTTTCCAACATTGTGGGAGTCCAAAGGATGTTGTAATAAACCACTCTGGCTGGAACTGGCTGGTTTGGGAAGCTGGCACTATGCAATGTCTAAGACTATTCCCATTCTCTATGCAAATTAGAGTTGTCTGTATGTAAAGGGAATATTTATGTGCAAAAAAAAAAAAAAGAGATGTAATTTAAGGAGTCCAGGGGAGAATCATTGTCATTAAACAATTCATGAAACAAAGGACGGCAATTTGCCCCATCCCTGGAAGTGTTCAAGGCTGATTTGGACAGGGCTTGGAGCAACCTGGTCGAGTGGAAGGTGTCCCTGTCCATGGCAGGGCTTGGAATGAGATGAGCTTTAAGGTCCCTTCCCGCTCAAACCATTCTGTGATTCTAAGAGGAATGAAAACCAGGAATTCTCCCCAAGTCAGCAGCCCTATCAAAACCTGCTTTCCCCTGTGGTGGAGGAGAGGTGTGAGGTTCAGTGTGCAAATAGCAGGAGACGGTATCTTATCTCCAGCTGTGTGGGGAGCTTGCTGAAAGGGCTGAACCTGGGTCTCCCAAGCTCCAGGATCCGACTCAAATCACCAGACAACTCCTGCCCTCTTCCTCTGCTGCCGCTGAGCCGGAAAAAGCTGTGGCCATAATCTGATGCTAAATCTCTTCAGATCAAATAGCTTTGCTCTTAACAAAATAATCCTATAGAATGACTTAGCTGAGAGCAAGAGGAAGATCTGGGCAGTGTACTCCAGTCAGGGCACGGCACCAGGAAATTAAGCTTTATTATGTGTGCTCTGGCAGCAGAGTGCACACAGAAGTGATGCTTATGGCACGTGCACCACCATTCCATCTCTTAATTCTTATTCCTTTGCCCATCCCAGGATGGCTGGGGAGTTTTATTAGGGGAGAATGAGGGTCATTTCTTACTGTTGAACAAAAAAAAAAGCTGGCTGTGAAGTTATCCTCCTTTCTGCTTTTAAGCTGCCAGACAGGCTACCTGCTCTGCCCTGCCCATCTCCATTCATCTCTGGAGTGAACATGGCAGGCGGGGCAGGAGCCAGGGGTATCAGGAGTAGGTTCATCACCAAAAGAGCTCCAACCACTGGCACCCACTTCCCTCTGCTGCTGCCAGTCATGAGGCCAGGACCACCACCATGCCTCCCATTTGGAGCTCAGATCTGTGCACCAGCACTGCTGCCCAGACCCCAGAGAAAGGGACAGCAGAGCCCCTTGGAGACCAGCTTGTGTTCCACGTGTTAATAACACTATGGATTACCCATCTGGCTTTTAAAAACGACGTTATTGTATTTTTCCCCCCAGCTTTAGGAACCCGGTAGTGGTAACGTCTGAAGCTGTGGCTTCAGTTCCTTTCTAATTTAAAGATTAGATACCAGACGATAAGTCAAGAGATTTGGTGTCTGGCCTTTAGCTGTACTGTAAATCTTTTTCCATTTCCCCTGGCCAAATCTGGAAAAAAAAAGCTGGAGCCGTGACCCAAAGCAAAATCCCCAACTGCTGTCAAGTTGCTGGAATATTTCTTTGCCTTGGGGAAACTCTGTTACGTCGGTGACTTCCCAGATTTTATTTCATGGTATCATAACAGTGATAATCAGAGGACCTGTCTCTAAGGATGTGTTCCCCAGAAATATTTGTGATTTTCAGCTGTTGTCACTAGTGCTTAGGGAACCCTCTTACATTGCATTGGTGTTTGTGAAGTATTTTGCTGAGCGTGGCCAAAAGAAGGTGCAGAAAGGGCAGACTGGTATTTTACAGTAAAAAATTATTCCTGAGAGGCTTTTCAGGGGAAAACGTGGAGATGCTTTGAATATGTGAAGGTCCCATCTAGAGACATCCATATTTCAGACATAGTGCAGGTATCCAATAAAGCAAAATACACCTCTCCTTAACTCTAGAGCTGCAAATGACACACTTTTAATCAGAGCCCCAGGAACAAGGAGTTTGTGGTTCATTCCCACTCATTTAACACTTCTCAGCCTCTGTGTGAGCTTGAACTTGGAGTTCATTCAACATATTAATGCTAAGCATTGTGGAAGCCACCAGGTTTCACTCCAATGGATTTCCTATCAAAAGTATTTATTTTAAAGGATCTCTGTTCCCAAATGCACAGTTGTTTAAAATTTCCGGAAAAGGTTTGTCTAGGCTTGTTCAGAACCGGACCTTTGCTCACTCACAAGGTTCATGAACCTTCACAACTCTCTAGGTGAACTTCGGCTGACTTTCCCATGTAAAACCAAATCCCAGTCTGGGTCAGTCTCATTTGGTTTCATGTTTCACTACAGACATTTTTGTGCAGCTCAAGTTTTAAAGACCCAAGCGTGGGACAGATGCAGAGCTCCCATAAACACAGGCACACATAAACGACAGCCGTGACTGTAGTTGTGCATCCCATTTGTTGTGTCTGATGCTGAAATGTGTTTTCCTGTAGCGAAATCCTGGAGTAACTGTGATGTGAGTTAGTAGCAAAGCAGAAAGAGAAGGGGAGTGTTTATTGCTCATATGTTAAAATAATTCCACCAAAGTTTGATTCACTTCAAACCTCTGTTTGGTCTAAGGCAAGTTTACAGAGGTATCAAAATGTTGAAGGAGGCAGCTCAGTTTGTTCTGAATGACCACAAAAGGGCAAAGACATTGTCTAGAAATATACACTATAATGCAGAGCATAGAAAGCCTGCCAAAAAGTCTGAACTAGACAATTCTCTCATGCTGTTTCCTTGTCAGAGCCCACAAGAGGCGGTGCTTTCTGTCCAGGAGCAGGAGCCAACCCTCAGAGGAGGATTCTCAAATGGGAGACAGATCGAAGCAGGGCTCTGCAGGCCGGGCTGCTGCAGGTCCTGTCCCTTGAAGTGAAAAGCAGAGGAAGGGAGGACAAATGGGGTCAGCAAGAAATGATGTGATGGCACCAGTCAGTCACAGTGGAATGTCAGCCTGGCCCCGTGTGACAGCAGGGCTGGGAGTGCTGCTCTGGCAAAGGCTGCGTCAGCACTTGGTTTAGCTTATACACCAATTTATGGCTGATTTTTCTAGGAGTTAACCTGGCAGCAGTTCTTTCAGCTTGTGTATGGGTCAAGAGCTGTTTAACCTCTCACCCCTCAGCCTCAGACCCATCTTATCCCACCACAGCACAATTTTCTTGGAGTGACTGAGGTCGTAAGTCTGAAATCCAGGCCCTACAGCAAAGACAAGGATTTGTACACAGCTCCCCCATCCTTGGAAAACATCTCTACCCTCTGCCCATCCTGTCCTGTCCTCAGGCTGAAAGTTCTTTGGTGGCTGGGAGAGCTGGGGGTGTTCACCTAGAGAAGAGAAGGCTCTGGGAACACCTTAGACTCCCTTCCAGTGCCTGAAGGAGCTGACAAGAAACATGGAGAGAGACAACTTACAAGGGCCTGGAGTGACAGGATAAGGGGGAATGGCTTCCCACTGCCAGAGGGCAGGGATAGATGGGATAGTGGGAAGGAATTCTTCCCTGTGCGGGTGGGGAGGCCCTGGCACAGGGTGCCCAGAGAAGCTCTGGCTGCTCCAGTGTCCAAGGCCAGGTTGGATGGAGCTTGGAGCACCCTGGTCTAGTGGAAGGTGTCCCTGCCCATGGCAGAGGGTGGAACGAGACGAGGTTTAAGGTCCCTTCCAACCCAAACCATTCCATGATTCTATGATATTTTGGGGCAATTTCTAGCTACTTTGAATATGAACACCATGTGAGCCAAGGACAGTGATTTACAATTGAAGCAGCAGAACTGTCTGACCAAACTGATTATTGCCTGTCAGAAAAGGTGGAATGAATGTGTCCAATTCTGCTGTGAAGTAAAATTCAATAGCTTTACCCCCCATCTTTGGGATGTGACTGCAGCCACCTTGCCTGATGGGTGATGGCTCATTAACCCATGAAACCTTGATCAGACCAAGCCAAGAGAGCCAACAGCAATAACTTGCTAGAATGAGTTGCTGCTCTCCCAGAAGCTCTGCTGTTGCTTAGATAGGAAACTACATCTCCAGTTGCTGTGGTGTGAAGCCTCTTGCTTAAATCGGTCTCTGTGCTGGAAGTTTGGAGTGTGGTAAATATGTCACCAGTTCCAAAAACACTTCCCGGGACCCATAGTCCGGGAATCCTGATTTATCTGTCAGACAGGCTGGCAGAAATGTTAGAATTAGTAGGCATTTGGCTGAAACTGATAGACTGGGGAGGAGCCAGTCTGGCATTTGTAGGGAGAAATCACACTTCACAAATCTATTACAACTATTTGAAGTGTCAAACGACCCTTAGCTAAGGCTGACGGTCAGAAGGCTCTTAACAAGCCCCCTCCCCAGGAGGGAAAGACTTTGCATCAATTACAAACTTATAATAATAGCAAACAAAGGAGAGGAGGAAACACTCAGATTTTACAGAGAAGTGTTTTCCAAACACTCAGGAGGATTATTTAGAGCTAAAGCTGACTGCAAAGAGATGGAGAAGGATGTCCTGGTACTGGGGGGGCTATTTGGGAAAATGGCAGAGGAGATTGGATTTTGTCAAATGCGAGGTAAAGCACACAGGAGAAAGGGAGCCCAGCTACAAGCACACCCAGTTATCACTGCTCCAGAGAGTTTACAGTGGATCAGCCTGTGCAAACATCAGCTTAGTGTTCACCAGAGACCAAAAGGCAGGACTTATCACAGACAAATAGTGAACAGCCCAGAAAACACTCTTTGTGATTACATAAATCCCTGGGGTCGGGATTCTGTGTGCAGTCCTATTCATCTTCCTCAAGAAGGATATAGCGGAAAGCTATGGAGGAGGAAAACAAGTAAAGGAATGACTGCCCTGAAGGGATGTGAGAGAGGGCTTTCAGTCACACACAGCATGGAGGATATAACACCAAAACTCCTTGTCAGAGACCAAAAATGGAAGAGGATTCAGGTTTGGGAAGAGCCATTCATCCATGCTGCTGGCAGTCTCTGACCTGCTGGTGGCTGCAAGAAGCAGGGCAGGGAGGGAGGGATCCCTGCAGGTTCCCTTCTTCCTACCTATGGTCAGTGTACTGGCTTTGGTGGATCTTCGATTTGACCTCCAAAGGACCTGTTCCTATGATCCCTCCTACCCTCTGCCATGTCTTTAGCTGTATTGGGGTCCATTCAGGTCTCTTTTCTAGCTGAAGACCCGATTGGCCTGGCCTGCTACAGCAGCACCTCCTAAAGATGATCCTCCCTTTATCTAGCACAAATTGCCCTTGGTCCTTCTTAGTCAAAGCCATTTGTGTATTAGTGAAGTCACTTTAAGCCAAAGGGACATTTTGCATGGAAATGCCTTTGGGAATCAGCAAGCAACCTGTGCTAAAAGGCAGGTGGTGAGAAGCTAAGGGCACTGCTGCCTTTTTGTGCAGCTACAGGATGGAAGAGACTCCCCAGGAGCAGGTATAGAGCCTGGACTGGCTTATAAATCAGTCCCCATCTTGGCTGGAATCTCCCGTTCTAGTAAATGAGTTTTGGGTTCATTTAAATCTGGGCCCAGTCAGTACTTTTTATTTGCAAAACAGAAGCCGGGTAAGGTTATCTACCCTTTTTCTCAGGCCAACAGTTTAAACTCCCATCAGAGATCCTGGTCGGGAACTCTTCCTGAGAAATCCTAAAATCTGCTGATGGATGAACATGTGCCATGAGCTGAGGATGGCTGTTTGTCGAGCAGTGAGTGAAATGTCTTCTGTGACCAATCTCGCTGTGAAAGTCCAACAAGGCAAGCAGTAGATCTTGAAAGGAGATCTGGCCACACAGAAGAGTATTTGATGATGAGGGAGAGGTTTGGGGCTGTAATGGGGTGGGAATACTAATGAAACACAGTACCAGAGGAGAGGGCTGTCTTTCTGCAAGGATTCCAGCTATTTTTGTATTGTGTCACCCACATCAATGTTCACAGCAGCTCAGCTATGTCCTTACAGACCTCCAAAATCTGCCACATAGACCCTGCTTTACAGAGATTTTTCTAGTCTTTTTAAAAGAGCAGTTTACCTTTTCCAGAGAAAAATTCTTACAAAATTTCACCATGAATGTCCAAAGCCCTGAAATCCAAGGTTAAATGGCCAGGAGGCCTCATTTCAGCAAGCAGGTGCTTCAAGGCTGCAGAGGAAAGGCTCCCAAACGATGAGCTAAGCTGGAGTACTGAAGCTGCATGGAGGAAGGTATCCAGTGATTGTTGGAGAACAACTTGTCTTGGTCACTGCCCAGGATGATTGCATGCTGAAGTTATTGCTCTTCCCAGATATCCAGCACGCACGGCGAGTCCGTGGCCAAAATCAATTAGGGGCGATCACATCACACCACAGAAGGCACACACACTGTCAGCCTTCACTGAGGAACAGAGCTGCTGATTAGCTCACGGAGGGTTTAACGGGGAGAGCAAAGGGTGAAGAGTTCACGACAGATTATTTATGCATCGGATTTCCTCCCGTTCGCTCTGTTTGCAAATTGACCCTGACTTTCCCCAATGCTTTCATAACTCACAACTACTTGGTGACTGGTTTTGGTGGCACAGCTCATTTGAGAAGGTTCCATTTCTGAGCTGGTTTTTTAATGACTCTGAACTCCCTCCACCCAAAGGTTTCAAGGGGTCCTGTATCATGATGGAGATGTTTTAAGGAAGCAGAATGGTGACATACAGAGGTACCCAGCAGCCAAATGGCAAGAGCAGAACCCTTCCGATGCTTTCTTTTGAGCCCAGTGCTTTCACCCCTGAACTGGGCACCTACAGCCCAATCACATCCCCAAAGTGCCTTCCCACTGACCCCTATAGGTTTTGGGTCAAGGCCGGACCTCCTCACTCCTCTCTGTGATACCACAACCTGCTTTCATACAAATGGGTGCTGAAGTCACACGTTCAGGCCCTCAGGTCTGAAAGCACTGGGATCAAAACCCATTTCAGTCAGGAGAAATAGAGCAGAAAATTCTTTGGCCCTACTCAGAGATGAGGGAGAGGAGAGGATGAACTGAGCAGGAGCTCACATGTGCTTGAACAGAAAGCTCTGATGTTTCACAGACGTGGGGAGGAATCCTCCGAGAGATGCAAGGCACAGCTCGGGCTGGGTGAGCTGCTCCAGCTCCTGCTTCAGAATAAAAGCTTGCCTGAGAAATCCACGTGTTCATGCAGAAGGAACAGGAAAACAAGCCCTTTATCCTAAAGCCTGCCTGGGTTATCATTCATGATAATGTCACCACGTCCTCTGAAATCAGGATAAATAAAACCTTCTAACACTGCCTTTTTGGTGTTAGTGAGTCAGGCATTACTTTATTCTTGGCCAAGGTTTGTGTATGTGGCCAGCAAAATTCTGGCCTCCACACAAACACTAATACAAAACTTTTCCACTTATTTATACATTTTTGGCAAACAAAGAAATTAATGTTCATTGGTTCAAAATGACATCATTAATTAATTAGTATTCTATCCTCTACTGGTTATTGATTTTTCACTGTTCATGCTAGTTAGTCCATATTTTTAGTATGTTTTTCCTCCAGCAGGGACTTTCCAGCACACATATAGCGAGTCTTTATTAGTCTTTTCTTTATCTTGTGGTTTCTGCAAAATCTCCTTGTGGTCCATAATTCTGGGCTCCTTGTATGCAATTTCAACAATACACCTCTCTTCTCCCAGGCTTTGTTCATTGAAGGATATCAGAGCTAGTTTTAAAAAACTTAAAAGTTTCAGTAGTTTCCTCAAGCTCCAAAAGTAGCTTATGGCAACTTTGCTCAATGCTGGCTAAGAGTAATTTAAGACTAACACACTCTTTTTAGTTAATATAGATTGGTTATGATTAATTAAAACAATTAATTTAAAAGTTCATTAAAGCCATTAACTAAAATTATTTAAAAGTTCTTTTGTTTCCAGCAATAACGCTCTTCTCGGCAAAACTGAGAAGTGACATTGGGGACAAAGCAGCTCCAAGGCCCCGGCAGGGGTTGTGCGGCAGCTTCTCTTGGTGCTTCTGGGAAATTATGGACTAGACGTGGCCACCTTTGTGCTTTCTAGAGTGTCACAGTTTGGGGTCATTTTGATCAAAGTCCGGTTGCATCTGAAGAGCTCTAATCATCCCTGTGATGTGAAGGAGCAGCGGACTGTCTGCAGCATGAAGAGAGTTCAGGCCACCCTGATCCCGGCCCTGACTGCCCAAAAAGTGTCCATCTCCATGGACAATGTGTCTGTGATTGCCCTGACCCAACCCTGAAGGCAAGGAGGGGCTGGAGACAGTCCTGGGGAGGCAAATGGCCAAACACAGCCCACCTGAGATGCTTTCTGAGGTAGTCTGGAGGAGCAGGAATGTGGCTGAGGACACCTGCCCTGGCTGCTAAATGGGAAGTTGATTCAGCTGGTTTAGGACCAGCATTCCCTAACACTTCTGCTCCACTACCCGCTTAGGCAGCTCTTCTCAGAGGGTGAGCCACACTCTAATCCTTGGATCCTGCCTGTTCCCAGGAGCAGAGGGAGGAAATAACTGTCCCCAGCGGCACAGCCACGAGCAACAGCACAGTTACTGGGATGTTCTAGAAGCTGCAATTTATAGCAGGTATTCATCATTTTACAGTGTCGGGCTTCCTTCTGTTGATATGTGGGTGTTGTGCCTTTCCTGCCACCCTTCTTGCTGGGGTCTGCCAGCCAGAGTCTTTAATCTGACACTGAATTGTTGGTAACCAAGTGGCCAATGTCCTACTTGGACATTCGGGTGGTACAATGAGACTGCTCAGGACGAAGGACTGGAAATTGTAATTTTACTGTGAGAAGGGAAAAAAAAAGCCATTTTGGTAGGTTGTATGAGGTCTCAGAGGTGTTTGCTGGACTAAGGGGTCTTGGAGCTCCTAGACCTGAGCCCCAGAGGGTTTGAGTGGTGAGAATGGGGTGTGCCCACCACTTCTGGGGCTCTGAGTGCGCCTCTTTCAGCCTCCCAGTGAGGCAGAGATGCTGGGGATGGTGCAGCTTTCCCAGCTCCTCCGTAGGCATGGAGTGGTGTGTGAGTGCCAAGGAAGTGGAGTAAACACGAGTAAAAGGGGCTGGCTGCTGTGGGAGATGGTAACCATAGCCAGCCACCGGGAGACGGGAGTGTTTTCCAAAAGGGAAAGTTTTCAGCAGGATTTAAGAGCAAATAAAAGGAGCCCTTGAGGACTCCCGAATCCCACAGAGCTGCAAGGTCAGGGAGAGAGAAAAACGAGTTCTTGTAGATTGTGGTGACAAATCAGATATAAGGAGGTGGAAGAAGTTGCTCATATTGGCCAGCCCTTCAAGGGCAAAGATTGCCCAAGCTCTCCTTAAAAAATAAATAAGTTGTGGGGTTTTTTTTGTGGATTTTTTTTTTAAGCATCCCAGCTGTTTTTGCAGGGAGTTTCTCTGTCAGGAAGTAATGAGATCTTGCTGCCTGATTGATAAAACACACACAGTAAAGAAGTTTCATCTGTTGTGGTCTTCAGGGCATCACTGTGCTCTGCAATATATATATTTTTTAAAAATTACTCTGCTGACTCATGCTCTGCTCTCTGGAAACTGCAGCCCTCTTGGCAACCCCCTTCCTCTCCACCCCTGGCATTATTTCCCTTGACAGCTATTTCACAGTTTTAAATTTTTTTTTTTTCTTAAATCAAACTACATCCAAAAGAGTATAGCTTGTGGAAGGCAGTGTTTTGTCTCCTCTAATCCTATTGGGAACAGATGGAAGACTCCAGAATATCGTGCCTGGAAAAAACCCTCCAATATCTCTAGCTGCCCATGTTCTGTTGTATTGCACACACATCCAACCATGTGCAAGGCAGACCTGAATGTTATTTTCCCTCAGTACTCTTGTAAAGGGACTTGAAAAGAGTTCGGGCGGGAATTGTGAATGTTTCAAAGCTACTTTTATTTCAAAGCTTTCTGCAAAACAATACAACTTAAAATATTCAATTGCTGTTTTTCCTAAACAATACTATTTTGGAGTGGGTTTTTTCCTATTGAACTGATGTTTTTACTTGGGATTTGTTTGTAAGATGAAGGCTAATCTGTTCTAAGAGTTGCTAAATCAAGGCCTCTGATATTTTTTCCCTTTGGAAGATTCTTTTTCCCCTTTTTTCTGTGTTCTCAGTGCGAGCTAATGTGGAAAGTGCTCTGAGCATCTTTGGAACGTGGTTTGCTCAGAGGAGAAAAGACTTTCAGAAACAAGTTGTGTTTCCAGTGTCCTCACATCCATCATCTCTTTTCAGCCTGGTCTTCCATGTCTGTTCTAATCATTGACTGCTGTTTCCAAAACAACAAACCCCTCGGTGGTCAGGAATTCCTGGTCTGACTTGGTGGCTTCAGGCATCTCTGCTGGGAAGAAGCAGGGTGGATAAGTGGTGGGAGGGAACACAGGACTCTTAATCCCCCAAACATTAATAATGTTAGCGGGGTTTCTTTGAAAACATCTAAAAAACATGAGAAAAAACACAATAATACTTAACTTATCATTTTAACAAGTGTGGGCAGCAGGATGAGGGAGAGGATTCTGCCCCTCTGCCCTGCTCAGGTGAGACCCCACCTGCAGAGCTGCCTCCAGCCCTGTGGTCCAGCATCAGAAGCATGTAGAGCTACTGGAGTGAGTCCAGAGGAGGCCACAAAGATGCTCCAAGGGCTGGAACCCTTCTGCTCTGGAGGTAGGGTGGGAAAGCTGAGGGTGTTCACCTGGAGGAGGCTCCACGGAGACCTTAGAACCCCTTCCAGTGCCTAAAGGGGCTCCAGGAGAGCTGGAGAAGGGCTTTGAACAAGGGCCTGGAGTCACTGGACAAGGGGGAATGGCTTCCCACTGCCGGAGGGCAGGGATAGATGGGATATTGGGAAGGAATTCTTCCCTGTGCGGGTGGGGAGGCCCTGGCACAGGTTACCCAGAGAAGCTGTGGCTGCCCCATCCCTGGAAATGTCCAAGGCCAGGTTGGATGGGGCTTGGAGCACCCTGGGATAGTGGAAGGTGTCCCTGCCCATGGCAGAGGGTGGAACGAGATGAGGTTTAAGGTCTCTTCCAACCCAAACCATTCTGTGACTCCATGATTTTACTGTGATCGCTTTACCCTGTTTGAAATTTTCCTACCACATCACCTTGGGAATTGGAGGAGGAGGATGATATAATCCTATGTTTTTCCCAGGAAGAGCAGGTAAAATGTGAATCAGTGTTGGCCTCTCTCCTACTCTTACTAAGGATTTTCTGTAGCTGTTGTGTACCTGCCTATACTTTTATGTTTCCTCTTCTCTTTGCTGGCTCAGAGTCATGGAACTACCTGAGATTGCTGAGGGGCTTTTCTCCTCTTTTAACAGAAAAGCTCTGTCCTCAGTGATGCAGAGAAAGTCATGAAAAATACAAATGCAAATTAGTCATAGCCGGTTGTGTGATTAGGCTGAATAATCAATGTCTTTAAAGCCTGGTGTTGCCAATAAAAATCCCTCGTGTATTTTCTTCTAATAGTGGCTGGAGACTGTTGAGTTTATTCAACTCCAAATTCTGCTTGCCCACTTGGCTCCTGTGGGTTTGTTCTGCTGGAAGTGTGGTGAGTCCATGAATTCATCTGGAAAGAGGAAAGTGATGCTCTCCACAGCATTTTAGGGAGTCAAGTAGCATATCTACTGACACCCCTGTTGCAGGTGTTCACACGTGCTCTTTGGGGCTATAACCTCATTTCCTGCAACTGTATCTTAATTAGGACCTGGAAATCACAGGATATCGAGGTAGGGGTTGTATTTCTTGTAGGATGCTCAGTATAGACCAATTTGTCTCCTAGTGCAACTGAAGTAATGAGGGTGGGGTGAGTTTAGAGGGGTTTGGGGAAGGCTTGTCAGGAGTTTTTTGTGTTTTTTTCCTTTTCTGTGGTAGTTGAGATTTGTGATGTTATGTAGACCTATTTGGCTGTTGTCCCCATCTGGTTGTACTTAGCTTGGTGACAAAATTCACATCCTGACAGAAAGGAGGAGGGTTGGCAATAAGAGTGACTGAAGCTGCATCTCCTGCCTTGTCTCAGAAAGGCTTCTTGTGAGAAATTGGGAAGAAAAACAGAGTGGGCCAGAACTGCAGTTTACAACCTGAGCACCCATAAACTAATCAGCAGAGTTTTTCCAGAGTTTTCATACAGGTTTGGATAGCTGGGAATTCTGGCCCCACGCCTCCCTTCTGGAGCAGCAATAAGCAGCCCCCTTCAGCATTCCCTTGCCTGGGAAATGACACACTCGTTTAGTTTGAGGCTTTGCTTCTTCTCCAGCCAAGGAGAAGCCGTGAACTTGGGCTCCCTCTGCACCAAACGCGTGGCTCCTTACAACCATTTCAAGGGAAGGCAATTTATGGGACACTGAGAGAGAACTGAAACGCTTCTAAATCTTTTTAGGTCTTTACTGGAGACAGAAATACAACAGGACTGCAAGATCTCCCTCCATTTCTCCAAAACTTGGGTGCACCAAGCCCGTGTGTGGGACTGTGTAATGCCATCACGGCCTCCTGGGAAAGTCACTATTTTTCCATGACCTGGAGCACTTTTCATCTCTCTGCTTGCTGGGCTGTGAGTGTTCCAGGGCAGGCACCATAATGTTTTGTTCTGTTTCTTACAATACTTGGCAAAGAGCAAAGAGAAGGCCGTCTTGGCTCCTTACCAGGTCTCCAAAGTGCTAAAATATTACTAACCTTGTAATAAATCTCAAATTTTTATTATTGTCTCACACTCTGCAGCTTATTTTGGCTCTGGAAATCTGCAAATTTGGACCAAAAAAATGCAAAAACTTGTCAAAGTGGAGCAAATGAGAGCACCCAGCTTCAGTCTCTTTAGCAAGACACAACTGTGAATCACTGCTCCTTGGGGAGAAGAACACAGGATTTCCTGGAACCAAACTCAGGACTTGACAGAGCTGTTTGATCTTCAATTGATGTTTTGTTTTTGTTTTCTAAGCAGCAATAACATCATTTTAAGCTATAAACAGACCATTTTCCCTTGTCCTTGAAGTGAGTCATTAATTAGTTAATAATGTGAATTAATTACTGCCTATGCATAATTAAAGGAGCCATATTTGTTTTATCTCCTATGTTCTTTCTAGTGGTGCATTTTTATTAACAGTCTCTCAATATCCAGTTTTCCTTGCTCCCCTCAGGATCAAAAATTCTCCTTAAAGTCTGGTACAACACCTGTGCCTGGGATGTAATGAAATGCAACCCTCCAGCTCACCAAGGATGAGATATGCAAAATAATTACTCTTGGATGACAAAGAGAAGCCCTGAGGGCTGCATTCACAAAAGGATGCCTTGTTTCTCTGGAAGGTTGGATCCCTGCCTGCCCTGCTCACCAGGAGCCACGCTGTTATCCTGGGCTGGGAATTGCCGTGCCGAGTGCGTGGCCTGAAACTTTTGACAATTGCATGGTCAGATTTGGTGGCTAAATAAACAGTTTGTCCAATTAATTACTGGGATCTTGCTGATGGGGCCGTGCACGGTTCATGGTGAAAAGTTTATGTGCATATTTCAAACTGCTAAAAGAGGACACTTCAAATGTCCTCCGATAAAAAAGAGCTTGTTCTTTGATGGAGATTCTCCTGGTAGACAAGCAGGGAAGAAACAAAAGCCGAGCCTGCCTGGCAGTACCTGTCCTCCTTCTGGGAAGACAATTTAATCCTTAGCTTGGGCTCCTTGTGCTTGGCTCTTGCCTCTTCCCTCAGCGGCCCGTGTCCTCTCTACACACGTCTCCATTCAGGTGCCATGGTCTGTCCTTGGAATTAAGTTTCTGTTACCTGGGAGTAGCAGCGAGTGAGATGTGCTGCACAGACAAGCAAACTTGCAGGAATGTATCCCTCTGCCACATCCCTTCACCAGACTTGGAACAGAGAAGACCAGTGCTGAGCGAATATAAAAACCTATTCCATGTGTCACAGCATCTCTTAGTACCTCATCATTATTCCTTTATCGTAGCACGTTAAAAATGCTTCCCCCACCCAAACTGAATGGAAACCTGATAAATCCAGATGGGAAAATTCATCTGTTGGTCTCCCTTACTGAAGTGGTACAACTGCCTTGGTGATTCCAGATTACTCTGGGTATTTTAGGGACTGATCCTTGACCAGTCCGGGCCATTCTTGGGCATTTGTCCTGTGTGCAGTCTGACCAGGTAGCTGGGCAGCCTAGGAAAGTTCAGACATTTATTTTAAAAATGCGACTTTGATTTGCATCAGTTCTTTCACTATGTCCTTGCCACCTTGTGTGGGCCTGTGCGTAGCTGGGACTCAGGAGTGCCTGACTGCAGCTCTGTTCTGCAGCAAAAGGATTTCTGCTATTTAAGGGTGATGTCTTGGGGTTTCTTTGTGGTTTTGTTTCTTTCAGCCTTTGTCAACTTGTTCATATAACACAAGGAGAACTATTTACCTTAAGTCCAGGCTGAAAAATATATATTAAAATTTGTCTTTCCGCTCTCTGGATTAACCTCTCCTCTTTCTTTCTCCTGCTGTCTCTGAAGTGGAACTATTTGGAGTTCTTTCCTGGCCTTAGCCTCTATTTTTGCAAAATGACAAAATGTTTCATTTTGTGATGTGTGTCAGGGAGGTGTGTTTTATTTTGGTTTTTTTCCTTTCTCTGTGACCAAGTGTCATCTGATTGTAATGCCGTGAGTGATGGGCTAAACCAGAGCTCCTTTCTCCCCTGCTGCCAGTCTCTGAAGGATTTGTTATGCCCAAGTGTCAGACAAATCCATCCACTGCAAACAGGAAAAACTCCTTCCTTCCCATTTCTAGTGTGTCTCCCCTGGCTCTTTGTAATCACAGATCTTTGGATGTTTTGTTAAATGTAAATGTCGAATACACCCCACCCCAGCAGCCATCCGAGACAAACATCTGGACAGAGCTTGCACAGATGTCCATGGGGCCTTTTTTGCTGAAGGTTTTTTTGGAGTAGTTTTTTTTTTTTCATATACACTCTAAGAATTGTCAGGCTGGAAGAAGTGAAACGTGGCTGGCTGTCACCGTGTGTGATTTGTGTGAGCCTTGGTGGGACTGCAGGGAGCTCAAGGAGCGAGGTCCTCCCTCCCACGGAAAGGTCCAGCCCTTGCTCCAGGCTGTGCAGCCCTCCAGAGGGGTTCAGGTGGGATTGGGCAGGGGGCTGCCCCTGGGAGAGAGCCATGGGACTGGGCAGGGGGCTGCGCCTGGGAGAGTGCCATGGGACTGGGCAGGGGGCTGCCCCTGGGAGAGTGCCATGGGACTGGGCAGGGGGCTGGCCCCGGGAGAGTGCCATGGGACTGGGCAGGGGGCTGGCCCCGGGAGAGTGCCATGGGATTGGGCAGGGGGCTGGCCCCCGGGAGAGTGCCATGGGACTGGGCAGGGGGCTGCCCCTGGGAGAGAGCCATGGGACTGGGCAGGGGGCTGCCCCTGGGAGAGTGCCATGGGACTGGGCAGGGGGCTGGCCCCGGGAGAGTGCCATGGGATTGGGCAGGGGGCTGGCCCCCGGGAGAGTGCCATGGGACTGGGCAGGGGGCTGCCCCCGGGAGAGTGCCATGGGACTGGGCAGGGGGCTGCCCCCGGGAGAGTGCCGTGGGACTGGGCAGGGGGCTGCCCCTGGGAGAGTGCCTGGCAGGGCTGTGCCGGGGAGTGCTGAGAGGTTGCTGAGACCAGAGGAAGTCTGGGATAGTGAGGAGGCAGCGGAGCAGCAATCCAAGCAGATTTGAGACTCTGCCAGCTGCTAGCAATGGAAATCTTGCTGATAGGTGGCTATCAGCCCATCCTGCCCGGGTTAGCTTCCCGCAGGAGTGAGTCCTCCTTCCTGCTCCTGGCCCCAAGCACGCTCTGCTCCCAAGAGAGCTGATTGCAGCTTGGCCCTTGAGGCGAGGAGATTACTCCAGCATCAGCTGGTGTCGTGAGCTCATTCCCAAATACTTTTCCACAAGCTTGAGATTCGTTTAGCAGGTAAGGGAGAGCTGGCAACTGTCATGATTTGCAAAACAAAAAGACTCCTCTGCTCTGTTAAGTTCCTTTCCGTTTGTTTGACTTGGAGCTCAAGCCATATCAGCATCCCTTCCCCTGCACCCTGGCTTTAAACCCACCCTGTGAAATGCTAATGCTGGCTTTGCTGCCTGAGTGTGGGATCACAAAAGCCAGAAGGGTCAAGGCAATTGAAAGCGTTCTGGAGAGCTTCCACGGCCCCAGAGGTCCAAAGGCCACTGACTCACCTCTGTGTGTGGGATGGAAGAGCGTTTGAGGCGATTGAAGAGCTGTCTGTTTGGGCTGGTTTTTCGGCTGCCGTCTCCCTGGTCTCTTGGAAGATGTACCGAGCCACTCAGGCAGAGGTTGTGACCTCTCTGTCCTCTGTGAGAGGTGTGTGTGCTGCCAGGAGTCATTGTGGACTTGACCTCTGACTGTGAGCCTTGAATGCACAAGTCCTGGGAGCTGCACAGAAGATACCAATACCTGTTCTCACTGCAGCTTCTTCCTCCTCCCCCTCACACCCTCTTTGCTCTGGAGAAACCGCCTGAGGCCATGAGCCAGCAGCGAATATTAACACCACCAGCCGGCAGCACGATGTGTGTTCCTTGCTGTGCCCCAGGCCCTGGTGACAGTCCTTTGGTCCCTGCAGTGCTTTGGATCAGGTGAAACACTGCTCACTGCTGTGCTCGCTGCTGTGTAGTTTGGTCTGGTGAGATCAGACCTTTATTCCCCAACTAGGAGGGTGTGAAAATCACGCCCTCCCCATCCTCTTGTGTCTAATGAAAGCTTCCCAGTAGCGTGTGTGGGATGTGAGGAGTTTTACGGGGAGTCCCAGGTGATGGTCAGTGTCTGACACTGTCCCTGGTGGGCAGCACTGACCCAGCCAGCCATGACCCCCTCAAGCTGCGTGTGGGGCGTGTGCGTGCTGGGGGATTGTTCCAGCCTCTGCCTGGGAAGAACCTCTCCCATTTATCACTGTGGAAAATATGTGCTGTGCTTCCTGAAAGCAACACTTTGCTGCTCTCCGGGGAAAGCTGAGCGTGAAGGGCTGTTGACAAGTGCGAGCGGCGATATTACTGCCTTCCTCCTCCTGTGGAGGGACTTGGCTGTGGGCAGGGCTGAGTCTGGATGCGAGGAATGAGGATGGGCCTTCTCCTCGTGTTCTCTGAACTGGCCCACTGAGTGGCTGGGGAGGAGACATGGCTGCTCTCCCTTTATCCAACCCAGTTGTCAAACATTATTAGCTCAGCCCAACTTCCAGAGAAATGCATCGTTCCCGTGGGGCTCCACGGAGCACCTTGGCCTTGGCTGAGCGCAGCTGAAAGCACGTGAGCATCTGCTGGGCTGAGGGTGCATCTGCTCTAATAATGTTGTCTTGGAGAGCCCCCTTCCAAGAGACTCTTGGACCTTATGTTTCTCATGTGCTACTGCAAGCACAAATGAATAAATAACTTATGAATTCCTTCTTGAAATCTTGTTTTAATGTGAACCTGGCCTCGTGTGGTACTTATAGGCTTTACCCGTGGTTTAGGAATAGCAGAAACTGGGGACGTTGCCCTGAGTCTTTCTTCTTCATCACAGATTTCCTGGGTAAACCTGCTCAATTTTGCTTCCCCTATAAAATATGAGGAAGGATAAAGGCTTTCTATTCCTATAGAGACTGTAAGGGCCCATGCCAGTAGATGCTACTGGCAGTGGGAGGCTGTGACAACCAGCTCTGTGTGCTGACAGGTCCCTAATCAAAGCAGCTTGTCCCACCCTGGACCAAGTGGAACCAGAAATGATACTGACTTGGGAAGCAGGGAATGACCAGCTGCCATGCTTGTGAGGCCTCTGGTGTGAGGTGTATCTGACAGAATTCACATGAGGACTGGGCTTGACAGCTCTTAAAATGAGGAGGTGAAATGGAAAACCCGGGTGAGGGAGGTTAGATTGAAAACCATCACTTATTTCTGTCACTGGTTCAATGTGGACCCAACACAGGGTTCTTCTTACATCCTCTAAAGCCAAGGTGCTTCCTATTCCCCACCTTTGATGCATGGTTCTGATGAGAGAATCACCAAGAACTCCAGTGTGAATCAAAGAGTATCCATTTGGTCATGACTTGTTGGACTTCAGCGGGATTGGACATGCAAATAAAAGTTCCCTGAGAATTACAAGACCTGAGGCTGAAAGTGCTCTATCACAGAACAGTGTTTCCACTGTGAGTGCAACCACAAAACAACAAGAAACTCATCTCCTGTTGATGAGCTGTGTGGGTGTTCTTGTTTTTAAACACAGATTTCCATATGCAAGAGATGTGGGCAGTTCCCACTTCATTTATCTTTGCTATGGAGCTCGTGTGCAAACAGCCCAGATTCCAGATATGTTGTTTCATGGTGATAACGTGAATGGGATCCCAAAGTACAGAGCTCCTTATAGCAGGGTTAAGTGACCCTGAAACTTTGAGGGGCACATTCTGACCTGATGCAAACTGAAATTAATGGGATTTTTCCTGACTCTGGCTATATGTTGATTTAACCAAGCAACTACAGTCAGAATTTTCAGTGCCCTTTGCAAAACTGAGGGATTTTGTGGGAGGGAAACAATGAAAGGTCTCCTTTTCCACCATGCTTTTCAAACAATTGGGTAAGGCATCTGAAAAGTGAAGAGTTTTATCATAAACTATTGTTCTTGGCTGATTCTCACGTTCTCCTTCCAGCACGTAGCTCTTGCTTGGTGTTTTTTCTCCTGTATCTGTGCTATGCAGATGACGTTATTGTGATTAAATGAGAAAATACAAGGAAAAACTGAGTCGGCTGAGTAGGAAACGGTGTCTGCCCCTTAGTGCCAGGCAGGTCTTAGTGAGCTTTTGGATCAAGTTATTCCATGGCCCTCCAGGCTGAAGCTTCCAACAATACCCACCCTGGCTGTTATTCCAGTGATGAGTAACTTTAGGGATGGATGTAGTGGGGAAAATCGGCGGGAAATCCGCTCGGGAACATCTTGCGTGTTCACACTATGGGCACAGGACTCATCAGCGTGTCCCAAACACAAAAAGCATCCCTCCAGTTGTGTATTCTCTGAAGCAAGAGAAACCTGCATTAGATCTCTGATTTCAAGGAGTCTTTTCCAAAGCTTGGTGGAAAGGCAGAGGAGTACATGGGGGAGAAGAGGAAGGTTCTGGGTATGCTGAACTTGGAGGTGGAACCTAAAGCTTCGGGGTGCCAAATTTAATGTCCCAAAAGGCTGCCTTTCCCGGAGGAGTTTTCCCAGCTGTCAGTGAATGTGGAGGCCGCTTCTCTGCCCTCTAACTTCTACCAACTTCTCCAGCCCACCTGATTTTATAATCAGCCCTATGCATGTCCAGCCCTGCCTCTGACAACTCCCCTGCTCGTGGCACTCCTGGGAAGGATTAATCCTTATGGTCTCCCTTCTGTTCACAGTAGTGGTGCCCAAGAAAGGACAATTTCAAAAAGGCTGAAAGGGAGAAGAGCTTGTCACAATTCAGGTGTCCCGCTGCCCTTCGAGGCACTTCAGCTGAAGAGTGAGAAGGGTTACCAGGGCAGCAAGGAAACCTGTGGAGTAGTTCCCTGGCACTTTAAAGCCGAACATAACACAGAGTGAAAGGTCTGGCTCTCAAGCCCTTTGGAGGAATAAAGAAGACCTCCACCAGCAGTGGATCAGCTTTCCATGTGTTCAGGCAACAGCCACAAGCTCATGGGCAGAAGAGATCTTCCCTCTGTAGCAAAGGCTTAAGAAAAACAAAATGCAAGAGTGAGAAGCTTAAGGCTTTTCAAACTTAAGGCTTTTCCCCTGCTTTCAAAACTACAACTAAGCCAAGTGATGCATTTTTTCCACTGTATTTTTTTAATGGATCTCTGTCTCATAGCTCCATTTCCTGAAGCGATTCCATTTCTCAAGGTCATCCTAAGGCTGCAGATCCTTGTGGTATCGCTCTTCCAGCAGCCTCCCTGGCCCAGTGGGCCTGCATCTGAAATCTTGGAGGGAAGCTCAGGAGCAGTGATAGCTTGTCCCTGCGCCAAGCTGTGCTTTTCTTATTACTGCCAGTATCTGCAGCTATCCCCTCCTGTGCTTTGGGGCTCACAGAACAGTGCGTCTCTTCTGAGTCTCAACTGAAAATGGAAATTTGACCTCATGGTTCGAGGTTCAGAAGTTAATGCTGAGACACCGTGACTGTATTTGCTATCTCAGGGTCTGTGGAGCACCTGGCAGGATGGCATTCACTCCTTGGCTGGGTAACTTCAGCCACTGGGTAGTTTCTCCAATTCATTTAGGAGGCTGGAGTTGCCCTTTGCAAGTGCCAAGCTCCACTCAGAGCACCAGAAATTGGTGTGACAGCCTTAAAGAGCCACGGGCTAAATTAGTCCCTCGCTGCAGAGAGAGGCTGAATGATTTCTTTGTACTCAGATGACTGGTTAACTCTAAACACTTTTATTCTTTACTGACCCTCTTCTCCCCTTTATTCTCCCTTGTTCTCCAAATGAGTCCAAAACAAAGACTCAAACCAGGAACTGCAGCAGGGGTGAAAGCTGAGAGCCTGGGTCTGGCTGTCATGGAAGAAATCAATTGGCCTTTGTACTCTGGAGATAAATAGCACAGGGGGATAAGGCTTTGTGGCTGAAGATTGTAAGTTCCCAAACGTTATCTGCTTTGAGAAAAGCAAATATTTGATCAATCACACTGGATGGAAACTTGGGGGGGTATGTACACAATCTTGAATTTGTGCTGTCATTGTTAGATGTGGTCAGAGCTGTCTCTTTAGCTTGAACTGGTGTGCGAAGGGTCGAGTCAGCAGGATGTGAACTGCCTCTGATAGAGGAGGGTAAGAAATTCAGCATTAAAAAAGGCCAACAACCCCAAAATTCTCCAAAGGAGAAGCTTTTAGCTTCCACTTCCTCACAGGTCTTCTGGAGGTAGATAATCAGTTGTAGGTCTGTCAGGGAGAGGAGGTACGAAGAAAGGGAAGGCCGTGGGGTAAATCCTGCTTGCTGCAGCACTTCCGTGGGCTGGGAAGCACTGGTGGTCAATCCTAAGGACTGCTCACAGTGGGAGAAGCATTTTGAAAGATGCACGGAATTGCACAGCAAGAGAATTTTCTGGTGCTTTGTTCCGTGTTTTTGCTGCCGGAAAACAAGACAAGGCTGCTCCTTGCAGTTTGTTTCCTAAGGCTGATTCTGTAATGGTTAGTTCATCAGAAGGGAAACAGGAAAATTTAGAGGAAGGGAATAGAAGCTCAGCCTGATCATCATTGTTTACCAAACGCAGGGACATCTCTAAGTGGTCCAGAGCAAAGGTTCATTTTGCCCAGCATCCTTCCTCCACAAGTGACCGGTGTTGGGTGCAGAGGGGAAGCACCCAAGGCCTTATCCACCAACATTCCCCAGTCCAGCCTGGGAGCCTCCACAGGCTGTGTCTACATCTTTGGTCCAGTTTAGTCTCTTCTGAGATGGCTACCAGATAAATTTTAGTATGTTTTACAGCATTTTACATTCCAGAAATTCTTTCAATAGCTTCCTTTTATGAGGCAAAATATATGAAGGCATTAATGACACTGAAATAAGTTCACTGTCAATATATTTTCTCCACAAAGCAAGAAATGCCTGCTTTTATTATTGCAATAGATCTTAGAGACCAGATCACTCGTGGTCTTAAATCAGGGTGGTTCCATTCAGAATGATGAGTTGTTCCTCGCTTTTGTCAGCAAAGTAGCTGAGAATTGGCTCATGCACCAAACCAACAAACCCACACTTGTGGGTGTAAACCCAGACAGGGTAAAAATAACCTTTGGTACCTCTTGGTGTGTGATTTCCCTGCCTTCCTTTAGCCCCTGCTGAGAACCAAAATTTGACCAAATACTGCGGTCTCCAGGAGAGCTTGATGTACCAGACGACTGCTCATGAAGAATGGCAGGCAAGGTTCTTTCTCCACTTGCAATAAACCTGATTTCAAAGGTGTTTTCCTGCCAAGTGTGAGCTCTCTCCTACTGAAAAGCAGTGCCAGATCAAACCTCTCCAGTCTGAGGTCTAAGCCAAAAAAAGGCTCTTTGTGTTTTAGCTCACACATCAGAACGATATATAATATTCCATCGTGTCCTCTACAGGACATCAAAGAGTTAAGCTGTTGCTTTGGCTAAAACCTATCTAGGAAAAATGCAATAAATTTAATTCTGCTATCTCTAGATTCTGTGATGGGTCTAATGGCAGGAGGTGTTGGGCTGGTGGCTGCTCGACATTCTGAATGTAGTGAGTACAAACACATGCAGTGCCTTTTCGTACATCTTATTCCAACATTTGTGTGAGTTTCGCTAATAGACTTCCCCCTTTCACCACCTCCATCTTGCTTTCACCACCTGGTGTGTCTCACACCTTCAGAGTGTGGTCAGCTCCTGAGACAGGCTGTCAGCCCGGGACCAGGGTGAGCTGCTCTGAAAAGGGAAAGGATTCATGGAAGTGATTGAGTGGCTGAGGAGAGATTCCCTCTTTAACACTGAAATTGTGGATTTACGTGAACTGAACCACCGAGATTGTCAGTTCAGGTATTTGTTCATTTGTTTCCATCCTCCCTCCAAAATCTTATGGTGGTGAATAAAAGCTGGAGGGACCCAGACCTGCTCTGGCACCAGGAGAGGCTTGGAGAAGAGTTTATCGTGAGGGAGGTGAGGCCCAGAGTGCCCAGAGAAGCTGTGGCTGCTCCATCCCTGGAAGTGTCCAAGGCCAGGCTGGACAGGGCTTGGAGCAACCTGGGATAGGGGAAGGTGTCCCTGTCCATGGCAGGGGGTGGAACTGGATGAGCTTTAAGGTCCTTCCAACCTGAACCCATCTGTGATTCTGTGATCCAGACAAGCAGTGCCAGCATCCATGTGTGGATGAGGACTGGGGCTGCCACTTGGCTCTGGTTTTGTTTGTTTTTAATTCAAATAAACACTGTAGTCCTGTTCTTTGAACGGCTGAAGGACATGGGAGCCTCTTTTTCCCAGACACTTTTTCTGGGAATCTGTGCTCCCTCCCGAGAGTGCAGGATAAACAAACTAGAAATTTTGGGTTTTCAAATCAAGATAAATAACTATTGTTCTGCCCTCCCCCCTGCCTCATTCCCTTCCCACCACCTCCCCAGCTGCCTTCCCTCCATGAGAGCATCCCTTGGGAACTCCTCTGTCCCAGATGAGGACAGAGACTCCTCTGTGCCCGTGCAGTCCTCAGATCTCCTGCTGAGGCACAAGGGCAGCACTCATTATGTCCTTCCCTCTGTGTCCAGGGCTCCAGAAACCAGCCCCAAATCAGAAGAATGTTGGTTTGTGGCTTCCAGGGCCTGAGGTAGGCTGCAGCCTGGGTTAGAGCCGGGCGCCACTGGGGAATAATGGATGATGAACTCCTCTGTTTCACACTTAAATAGGATCCCATTATCTTACCCTGCAAAAGCTTTATCTTTTCAGGGTTTCCCATGAGGAGCTAGTTTTATATAGTCCCTGCTATAACAGATCTCTTCCCAAGCCTCAGAGATTTGGACAGGATTTGTGTTCATCAGCTGTTGTGACCTGTGGTTAAAACGGGAGGAGCAGGAAATGAGGGTGTCTGGTGTGGCAGGGGGTGGAAAATCTCTTTGCCAAAACAAAAAGCTACCCCAAACCACTGGGCCTTGCCTCCTAGGAGAGGAAGAAGAGGTGGCAGAGTCCTCAGAGTCCCAGGAAATGCTAGTATGGCATACGGGCTGCAGATGGGCTCATAAATTGATATATAAGGTGGTGATGGCTTTTCACCACACAAAAAAACCCCCAGCATGGCCCTTGGCTAACGGGTAATCACTCAGGCAATTTTGGGGGTGCAAGACCAGCAAGTGTGGCTCTGCATCCCCATGTGGTTCTGGGAATTACAGGGAAGGAGCATTTATTTGGAGTGAGTAAGTGGGATGGTGCTCCCTGCCTCATCCCGGAAAGACTGAGCTGCTGCCAGCAACTGTTGGTAGTTTGGCTCCTCTTGGAAGTGTAAATAGCTGTAAGAGGTTTCAGAGGCAATGAGGGCAGATGATCCTGAAACAGAGAGAAAGTAGAAAAATGCTGGCAGTACCAGGTACAAGCACCATGGCTCAGATCCTCCCTGGAGCTCTGCAGGAGCCCAGGGAGATGTTGATGTTCCTGTAGTACAAGGAATGGTGTTTGAGCCCTTATCCAGCTGTGACTTTGTGCTCTCTCTCTGGGAGAGGCACCACAGCATCTCTCCTGAGGCATCTGGGAATTGGGAGCATTTTCTTCTCATAAAGGATCCTGTTTTGCCCCAAGAAAATAATGGGCTCTGATTCCCAAACCCCTTTCCACATGGGGACTCTTTCCATAACAAGAACCAGATTGGTAAGTGAGGGTTGTGCTGGTTCTATTTATTAAAAAAAAAAAAAAAATTAAAGTGGGCCCTACTAGGTGGAAATCAACCAGTTAATGAATCTCTTTCTTAAAAATCTGGGGAGGAAGACTCCACAGGTAAGCCTGGAGAGCAAGCATAGGAAAGCATGAAAGTATTGCTTAATATATATCCAAAGTCATCCTTGGTGCAACTTAAGCCTCTTACTACTTCTACTATCCACCACAACCTCTGGGAAAGGATGAATCCATTCCTCTGTCCTGAGTGAATCTGAAGGTCATAATCATCCATCTTCTAGACTAAACAATCCTCATTCTTTCACTCTTTCCACATAAATCGTGTCTTCTCTCTCTTCTCGCTGATCCCTGTTGGACTCTCTCCAGTTAATTCCCATCCTGGTCCCTGGGAGCAGTCACCACGTTCCCAGCTTCCTCTTTGATGTGAAATCACAGCCTGTGGTGTGGAACTGCTGGGTGAAAGTGAAGGTCCAGGGTTACCCAGGGCAGGCGTGGGGATGGTGGGATGGAAATTTGCCTCTTGGAAAATTAAAATATCAGACAGGACGTGCGAGCAGTTGCTCACACGGTATTCCTGCACTGACAGCACTGGGTCTGGGGATGCTGGTGGCTGATATGGGGAGCAGAATTCCCAGGAGGGAGGGGATGCCTGAGTGCCAGCCCAGGAGAATCTGTCCCATAGCAATGCAAACTGATCAGATCCCGTGTGTGCTGACATTCCTCTCCGACCCACACCCCATTTCTGCTTCCCAACAGCTTGCACCCAACATGTGTATTCTTTCGAGATCAGAGCCGCTTTATTGCTGAACCCTGGGGGCACGACTAATAAAATCCATTTTTCCCAGCTCCTAGTCCTTAAGGCAACTTCCTTCTTCCTCCCCCCACCTCATCTGTCCATTTTTATCTATGAGATAAGTATGTGTTAAAGAGAGATTGGTTTGATGTTTCACTGTGAGGCTCATAGTTCTGAGTCCTGGATCACACAGATGCTTCACCATGAGCTTAATTGCTGCACTCGCAAATAGAGACCAGACTTGCTCGTGCATGAGAAAACAGCAGGATACAGAGGTGTCGTGGGGTGCCAGGCACAGAGACATTTGCCTGATGCTGATCTGCGTCTGGATTTGCTGTGCCTGGAGCCGGGCAGTGATGTAAAACTCCACCATGGTGCAGCAGTGACATGGCCAGTTGTCCCACTGTCCTTGCTCTGGAGCATCCATCCTATGGGGCAGTTCTATGGCACCAACAGCTCTGGCCTCTTGCAGCAGAAGCTTTTTATCCCAGCTTGACCAGTGCCCGGCTTTTCCCACTGCAGCATCCTCCAGGTGCAGACAAAGCCCAGCTTTTGTGCCCGGGGTGGCCAGGCCCTGTTTATAATTCACTCTCCTTGTCAATAATCAAGGAAAAGTGCTGATAGGGCTTGTTTGCTCTCCGTGGGTATCCCTACCTGGCTGCTATGCAAAGCCTCCAAGAGCAAACAGACGAGAAATGGGCCATTTTTGGGACTGCTGGAATAAAAGCAGGACGGCCATGCTGTGTGTGGAGCCAAATGCTTTGCATAGTTGTGCTGTCAGCAAACACAGGCAGCCGGAGCAGGGAACCAGGCGCTGGCACAGCTGCTTTCTTAGCTCCTATTTGCCTTTGCATTTGTTATCTTGGACATAAAGAGCTCTGCAAGCCAGGGATTTGGGCAGTTAACCTCAAATAAACCCCGAAAGACCTACTTCAGTGAAGTGTAACAGACTCTGTTGAACTTAATGGAGCTGGGCTTGCTCGCACCGAGGGCGATTCGGACTCTCAAGGTTTGCTGTTTCCTGGAAGTTAATGGCATTTGGGGGCATTTTTCGCTTTGTGTGTAACTTTGATTACTGCTTTTTCACCTTGGCTTTGTCTGGCTCCTCTGCACGACTGAGTGTGTGTACACGTGTGAGGGAGAATAGGCAGCAGTGAAAGGACACCCCACTGCAAAGACAGATATGTGGGCTTGCTGGGAAATATCCTTTCTACTCAGACAGACAGCAAATATTTGACACTGAGCAAGAAAATCAGGTGTGCTGTTTGACAGAGAGGGTCTCTGCAGAAAGAGATTTGACCCACCAGCAGATCCTTTCATAGCTTCACCCAGCCCCAGTACTTAAAAATATTGTTTAGGATCAAAGTACCCTGCAGGCAGCTGGCTTTGTTTCTTTAAACAAAACCCAACCATGCTTTAGAAGGTCATCAAGCTCCCAGAGAGTGACTTGGGGAATACAGCAGCAGATGGATACTGATGGGATGAAATGGAACTGTTTGGAGGGACCACCAGCAGCTGACACAGTTCACAGGCAGAGCTGGTGCAGGAGCTCTGCTTCCACTCCTAAAGCTGGCAATTCAGTGGTGGGTAAAGGGAGCTCACAGCGATTAGAAGTGCTGGTCTCAGCTCCTGGCAGGCACAGTGACTTGGATCATTTCCAGCTCTAATGCTGATTTCTTGAGGACTTTTGGGTGTTCAGGTGCCGGCTGGAAAATAAGCTTTATCATGGACTGTTGGAGACAGGAATTGAGGTTAAATGTAGGTTTTGACCAAGCAGGACTTATCCAAATGGGTCTGTTCTGCTGCTCTATGTAATCACCAGCAATTGAGAGATCACTGAAATAAAATACAGATCCAGCCATTTGGAGGCTCTGGAAGATAAAAGACTGGCTGCATCTGCTGCCTCTCCTATGGACTGTTAGCTGTTCAATACTTGTGATTCCGAGCTTCCAGGACTTGTGATGTGACCTGACTGAGAGCAGCAAACCAGAAACAAAGCACCCCCCACTTGGAGTGGCTTCTGGACAAAGACTGGTCCCATCTCCTGTTGGAAAAGCATGGCCAGAGGCAGGCAGGGACAGAGAGAATTAAACCCCTTTTGAAACCCTCTTCTTAATAGGATCGGATTCAAGCCACAGTTTGGAAATTCGGGAGGCTATATCCCATTCTCTGGTTGCCCTTGTTGTCAAGCAGGATTTCTTACTATTTTATTCCTTTATAAAGATGAAGCAGCACTGTGTGTTTACAGCTCTCCCGGTGACTTCAGTAAGCCTGACTGACATCTCTGCAGGAACACAGTGGAACCTGACAGAGCTCGGCTCTAGTCTCAGGTCTGCACTCTTCAAACACACACAGTCTATCCTGAGCCTCTGCTGGCTTTCTGCTGCCCCTGGTTTGAGATCGCTGGGTGCACGGGGAAGGGAGAGGTGCTGACGGTTGTGCTTGTCGGGGAAGTCTGAGAGCTCTGATTTAACCCAGACAGAGCCCACAAGGCAGAGTGATTTCTCCTCTCCTCCCTGCTGAGGAGGGGACAGGATGTTTATGTGCTGCTCAGCTAAAGATACCCAAATCCTGAAAATCTTACACAATTTTGCCTGGTACTTGGGATTTCTCGTTGGCATGTCCGGTATCAGTAGATCCAGCTGAAACCTGACGTCCCTAAACAAACCCTGCCTTCAAAGCCCGACTTGCAACATCCTCCGCAAGGTTTCTGGCTTGGCATCACCCTGCTCAGAGTTTCTTTGAAACACTCCCTTGTTAGCCAGGGAACAGGATGCATCGCTTGGATGGGTGTTCACAGCCCCCATGGCTGCCCAGGGGCCAAGCAGCGAGGGGATTTATGAGACGTGGAGAACAGAGCCCGGAGGAAAATATTGGGTAATCGGAGAAGTGGCCTCGAGGAGCCAGTCGGGCTGTTTATCTCAGCCCCAGGCTCCCCGGGGAAGGCAGCTGTACCGTGTCACCTCCGACGCACAAATCCCTGCCCAGCCTCCTTCACGAAATCCCACAAGAGCCTATATTTGTGAGGGGAGCCCTGCCCAGGTCAGGCTGGGACTCGGCGCAGGCGGCTTCGCTTATCGGAGAGGCTGTGCCCGGGCTGGAGGCACAGAGAGCTCCTTCATCCCTCCTGCCCGTGCTGGGGCTGCTCAGCCGAGGAGCCTCTGCCTCCCCCGTGTGTGCGAGGTTTGGCAGCAGCGGGAGCAGACCTGCCACGGATGCTGTGTGCAGGAGGCACGCACCGCTGGGTAGGACAGAAATCCCCCGCCGCCCACCTCTCGAGGAAGGAAGGAGCGAGGAAATGGTGTTGGGAAGCTGCCTGCCCCACATCAGCTCTGTGCAAGCTGAACAGTTTAACTTTCAGTGCGGTGCTTTTTGAATGCCATTACGCAGGGACCCGGGGGTCACTCCTGCCCTGCAGGAGCAGCACAGCTGCAGGTCAGACCCTCAGGCCGTGTAAATCGGGTGGTGGGTGCTCAGTTCTGATGGAAAGCGTGGTCACCACCTGCCCACCGCGTTACCTGGATTAGCCATTTACAGCCAGTTGCTCTTTTATGGATTCAGTGTCTGGTTTTCCAACATAATTCTTCCTTTCCCTGTCTCAGACTCTGTTGAGTCTGGCCCCTCGCTCTCTGTAATTGAAATATAAGCATTGTTGTGCATCAGACAGACCTGGGGTTTCTTTCTGGGTTTCTTCCTTCTTTTTTCTTTTTTTTTCCTAATTTCTTTCATGGTGACCCATGGGATTATGGCTGTAACTTTAAATACCTTCCAGCACCACCAGCTGAAATGAGGTTGGGGAACAGGGAGAATTAAAATATGCTTCAAAGGACTACACAGGAGGAATACAAATAGAAACAGATAGCTTGAATTTAATCTTTTATAGGCTGTTTCTTAGAGAATAGTATCAGCTCAGGACGGGCTAGTGCCTCTAAGGGTAGAAGGATACAGCTGCCTGCTCCCCCCTCCTCTTCCTAAAGTCCTTTATGGACAGGTTTCTGTGCTCCAGAGTGGGCAAATGCAGGGTCACACTTTTTTTTTCCAGTTCCCCCATCAAACTGTGTTGCCTAAATGCCCACCTCTGCCTGGCAAGGCATCCTTCATTCCTCTCATTGCAGGCCTGAGGTCCTAAAGAAGACTAAAACTAAATGAAAGCCTCAGCTGGAATGGTTGTTCTGGTTGTCTCCAGCTGAGCAAGGTGCCGACCTGTGCAGGGCAAAGCAAGCGCAAAGCGCGAGCAGCCTGTGAAAACACCACATGTGCCTCTTCCTGGGGTGGAAAATCGTCTCAAAAAAAGGCTGCAACGAGTGCTGGAAATTCAAACTGCAAAGTTAATAGCGAGAGTAAAATAGCGAAGTGTGTGTTTGCCTGCACTCCTTGTTTACTGAAGACACATCTGAGAGTCAGAGCAGGCGCCCTTGGCTCCTGGCTGTCATTTGTCACGTACCAGCCTCGGCAACAGGTCACTGGCCCTGGCTCGGGATGGAGTCACTCCTGCATCTTCAAAAGGCACAAATCACTCCAAGACAGTCAGAAGAAATTGTACAAGCCCGGTGTTTGGGGCCAGGCCCCAGGACACCTGGACTCGGCAGAGCTGTGGTGATTTGTGTGAGGAACTCCAGGGCACGGACTCTCTGCTCCTGTACCAGTTGGAGAGTTGATGTCACCAGGAGAGCTTCCCCAAGCCACTGAGGGCTGTGTCCTGAGCAACATCCATCTTCAGTGCAGGATAGGAAGGAGCTGGATGGGATGGCACCCTGGGAGCCCTGGCACGTGGAGGTTCGGGTGTCCTTACACCTGCTGCTGCTCACCCACCTTTGAAGCTGCAGGAACATCTCAAGGGTGCACCTGCCATGAGTGATGGTGCTCTGTTGGCCTGGGGAATGTGGGCTCACATCCTGCTGAACCAGAAAGGCGTTGGACAAAGGAATCCAAGTGAAAAATAGTGTTTGGTGCACTTAAAGCAAGAAGATAAACTGCCTCAATCAGGTGTGTTTACAACTTAGTCACATCATCCATGCTGACCTCTTCCTTACCCACAATTATCCTCCCTGCACATAAAACCCCTTTTGTGCAAGGCTGTAAGATTAAATGGGTGACTTAGGGCCTTTTGTGTATTTGGAGGAATTACCCTGCAGTGCTGCTTCTCCGAGTTTTAGCTTAGCAAGGGAAAACCCAGTGTCAAAACGTTTGGGACTTCAGGATCATGGCCGTCCCTCCCCTTGTTCGTCTTCATTTTCCCCCTACCTTTTTATCCACTGCTAGTTCACCAAGTGCAACTGGTCTCTAATCGAAAAGAAATGGAAAAAATGGAGAACAGCATCTCCCAAAGAAGCTACAAACACGGGAATGAAAAGCTGGGTGGAGTGGGCCACTCACCTCTTCTGGATGATCCTTTTTCAGTGTTGGGAAATGGGTTTATTTTTATCTAGAAACTGCACAGTGACTACCAGCCTCCCCAGATCCAAGCCTCGAGCTCTCTCCCCTGAAGTCAGTGGCTGTATCTGCATGAATCATTAAAAAAGGGAAGAGTTTTGCTGTCTCCAGCAAGTTCTCCTGCGCAGGGCGACGGGTGGGAGACTCGGTCACAGGCGGGTGCTTATGTCTGTGCCACATATTTCACAGCAGAGCTGTAGGTTTGCTGACTGCCACCTCACATAGTTCCGTGGTTACATCTTTTCCTAAATATAGGAAAAGCCTGGTAACCGCTGACATCAGGAGGTCCTGTTCCCAGTCAGCCCCTACCACCTCATCAGCTTTTAAACCGTGCAGATTTACAATATTGGAAACTGGGAAATAGGGAGGTGGGGAAGGGAAGGCTCAAAGGTAAAAAAACACGTAAAGATAAACATAACATGAAATAAGAATAATAAAGGTAAGGAAAGAATCTGAAAAAAGGTGGTGGGTAGTGATGTGAATTGTCATTGTTAAGAAAAATAAGGGCTGGGGAGGGTGGAAAAGAGCCCCCTGGTCCTGCAGATGCTCTGCAGTGGTGTGAAGCATGGGCGTTGCTGTGACACCTCTTGAAACTCTTGATAACACGTAACTCATAGAGAAATTAGCATTAGCAAGGGGTATTTATGAGCACGGGAGCAAAAACTGCACCGAGCTTACCTTGAGACATCCTGCCTGTCTGCCAGGTCTGCCTGGAGGGGTTTGTGTTGGCTCGCGTCCAGGGGGGCTGGATCCACGAGCCGGGTGTTTGCCTCTGGAACCTGAGCTTTCTGTGCCCTGCTGCTGTGCAAGGAGCAAGCACTGGTGAGAGCAGCTGCACTTGGGACAGTGTTTGACTGCTGAGGTGTGTCTGGGTCGAACTGGGCTTGTGGGTGACACCAGGGCTGCAGGGGAGCTGTTCAGGTCTCGCTGTCTCCTGCTGTCCCCATTCCATCAAAGCTGCAGCCAGGGCAGCTTCACCAGGCACCTGAAGTGCTCATCAGCGGGGTATCCCCAGCACTTCAGCATGGGAATGGGGGTGTTCAGCTCCAGTGAACTCCCTGGATATTTGAGCAAGAGGCAGATTTCAGGACCTGCTGGGTTTTCTGAGCTGCTCACCAGCATTCCCAGTATGCTTGCAGGTACTCCAGGGAAGCTCCTTCTCATCTGCAAAGCAGAATTGGAGCCTAAGCCACTTTGTGCATCCTGTAATTCCCCTCTTTTGCCACAGACTGGGGAGAAGTGACATAAACTGCAAACTGCGTGATTACCCAAACTTGGGTGATTCCTGCGCTGCTTCTTGTCCAAGGAGGTAGGAAGGAAAACTGAAAATATTCGTGCAGTTGGGCAAGTTGGAGCCAAGCAGCACTGTAAGAATGTGTGTGATTAGATCAGGACCAGTTGCTGTGTGTTAGCTCTCTCCCTGTTAGCACATCTGCCAGTTCATAAATGTCCATGGAAGCAAAAGGCTGCATCTGCCTTTAATTGGGACAGATAAACTGCAGGCAAGCCAAATCCCTTGGCATGTCTGCACATGCTATAGTCTCTCTTGGTGATCTCATTTAAACATAGTCAAAATGATTAAAAGATGCCCTTCCCTTTTGTTTTGAAATGTAATTTTCACTCAAAAAATAATTGGGATGTTCCTGACAGCTGTGCAGCACACTGTGTTAGTGCATCCCCAAGCAGATCACAGAAAGAATGAAGTATTGGGCAGAATTGGGACTTAAAACAAACCTGAACTAACCAGTATTCTGTCTGGAAACTCTGATTTATCAGAATTGAAACTATTTGGGGGAATAGGTATTCCCCTGAATTCAGAAAATAGCCCAACTGGTTCAGCACTGCTGTGATCCAAATTTGAAGCATTATTTTCTGGATAGAAACAATGCTTTATTTGGCATATATTAAAAAGCTGGAGAGCATTATAAAAAAAAAAAAAAAAAGTCAAAATTGAAGCAAAACATCTTGAAAGTATTATAGCAGAGTCTTTTGGATAATAGCATTGCGAACACTTTAGAGATACAAAGCTTTGCTTGAAGACAGATGCAGAAATAGCAAGACCTTGACAATACCTCCAGCACAGGAAGAGCATTTTGCCACCAGTTCTAGGAGGCACAACCTCCCCATCCTGCTTTTGGGTGACCTGAGGGCCAGAGGCATGTCTGGGAATGGCAGCTGAGTTTCCAAATCCTAGGCCAACTCCCAATTACTGAGATAACACCGATCCTTTCCCTTCCTCCCCCTTCATCCCCAAAAGGCTCACAGGAACTGCTGACCCTGTGGGTGCTGCTGGCTTCCTGCTGACCAGATCACCCCTCTGGCCATGTCCCAGGCTGGCTGAATCACCCTGGGTGGCTCCAGGCTCCCATCACTCCTCCCTCCAGCTCCTTCACCCAAGGAGGAATGGGAAAATGCACGTTTAAAGTTAACCATGGTCACTTGAGTTACAGGTATCAAAGCAGTGTTTCATAGAGGGATTAATCCGTGCCAAACCTGCCCTCCAGATGGGTTTCACAGATCTTCTATTTCTCTTAATTCAAACAAAAAAGAAATTTATTCTCTTTGTACCAGCCAGCACTGCTTTGGAGACACGAAACACTGGGTGTGCCAACGATGTTTTCCATACAAGTTGCTCGTGCCCTTTTCAAAAGGGGAGGGAAAATGATTTCAAGCGAGAAGGAGGTTGGCTGAGAGAACCTCCTGAGGTCTTCTCCAACCTGAATTTTCCTTGTGATCCCTTGGCTGTGAGAAATGGTTTGGGCTTTATTTTTGTTCTTTAAGGAAGTACAGGTAGATCCTCTCATCACTTGTAAAAAGTCTTCTCAAGAACCATATTTGCTATTTTTGTGACTTTGATGCAGAAGAAGAGTAGATGGGCAGCTGGCAGGAGGTTTGTTTATGACTCCAGTGGTGTCTGGACTTGCTCTGGTGTTTGTGTCTCCAAAGTCTGACTCAAACCCAGTTCAAGCCAGTGGAAAGAATCCCAGCAGCTTAGCAGATATAAAGCTGCCACTCTGGGAAGGATAAACTTTTGGTAACACATCCTTTCATAAATCTCTCTTCTTTCTGACATGCTGGTGACTCTCCTCAGGCAGGGGTTTTGCTGGTGGTTATCGGGGCATGCACAAACACATTTCATCCTGGTGCTGCTACCCAGATGACGCTGCACCATCGCAACAGATCCTGGCACCGGTGCTGTACCCTCTGCACACACCAAATAAATGCTCTGCCCTTCCCCTTGGGCTGTGCCAGGGCCTATCCACCTCCATTTGCTGCCCTCTTGCCTTTGCTTTGAGATCACAGAATGGTTTGGGTTGGAACGGGCCTCCAAGCCCATCTCGTTCCATGGGCAGGGACACCCCCCACTAGCCCAGGTTGCTCCAAGCCCCACCCAGCCATGTGGCTCTGTCTCTGAGGCCGCCTGAGTCTGTTTGTTCCAATGCTGCTGAGATCCTATGAAGGCCACCCAGGGCCTCCATGGTGTTTCCCTTTCCTAACCCAAGTACAACAAAATACTCACTTAAATTTATTATCACTCTGAAAAACCACTGTCCTCCCTGAGAGTAAGGACAAGGCTTACAGAGAGAGGTGGCACATTTCACCAGGCCAACGAAGACAGACAAAGCAGACAAGCTTTTGGCTCTGCCAGTCTCTCCTTAGGGCCTTTATTAAGGGATTTCTCCATGGTCCCGCCTGTGCAAGGACAGCTTCCCTATGGATGTGTCCGCAAGGTCTGCGATTTGTAAGGCAAAGAAATGGTTTTGATCATTCAGAACTTGCTTAACAAGGACTCCCCACACAAAAATGGTTGCCTGTCTTCAAAGGAATGCTTCTGGAGAGCTATTTTGTGGCCAGTCACTCAACGTTACTGATCCTCATTAGACCAGAAAAGTACATGCTTTCCCTCCAGGAAGAGTATGTAAGTGTTGGAATTTCTAACGTTAGAAATGATTGAAACTGAGCAGTTTGAAATGGTAATTTTTCCTACAGCTGAAATTTAAAAGATGACAGTTTTCTTTCCCATGTCCATTCTCATTATTTATCAGAACTTAGGCTGTGATTTACATCCATAACAAGTAAAATGGATAATCCAGATTTCTTCCAGGCCACTGCATCCCATCTCCTTTGCCTGCTGCTGCTCCAGCCTTTACCAAACACCTGCACTGCCACCTTCTGCCTGTCCTACATCTCACAGCTGAATTTCCACCACGATTGGGTTTTTTTGCTCATTCTGCCAAATTCACGATGTATATCCCAGGAAAACTTGGAATACAAAGAAGAGACCACATGTGCATATGCGCAATCAACACGGTCTGTAAATTGATTTTTTTTTTTCCTAGCTGGCCTCTATTAATTACACTTTAATTTAGAGGAGAAGCTTTAATTTAGAGGAAGGGAACTCTCCAGTGCAGCTCTCCATGACCCAAAAAAATTAAAATACTTTGCCCAGAGAAGCTGTGGCTGCCCCATGCCTGGAAGTGTCCAAGGCCAGGTTGGATGGGGTCTTGGAGCAACCTGGGATAGTGGAAGGTGTCCCTGCCCCTGGCAGGAGGTGGAACATCTTTGCCTTTAAGGTCTCTTCTAAACCAAGCCATCCTGTGATTCTACGAAAAGAAACCCATTTGGAGCATGTCTATGGCTTATGGATGGGGAAAAAAAAAGTCCCTTTTTTCTTTCTTCTTTTCTTTTCTGATGAAATATTAGCTGAATTCAATGTCGAGGGGGAAAAAAGTATCTGAAAGCCCAGTGAACCCAGACGTACTTTAAACCCTCTCACATCGCTCAATTTAAAGAAGTGTTGGTATTTTTCCTTTCCTGATCGAAGGAAAGGATACCAAAATCACCCTCTACTTAGAAAAATAAATGTTCTTAGTGAACATGCTAATCTCTGCAGCAGCCAGCCTCAGGCCAAATGGCACTTCCAAGCAGGAGCAGAGGCCCTGGCCCCAGCCCTGGAAGAGAGATGGGCTCGGCACTGTCTCCTGGAAAGCGCCAGAGTCATTATTGAATGTCTAAACCTCAACCTTTAACAGAAAGCCAGTTCTTGCAGGCTTGAGAGACTCGATGCATGCAAGAAAAGGTTGGGAATAGTTCCCCTGCATAGTAAACAGGATTTTTCCCATGCTGAGGGAACAGTGGCATCTGGTGTTCGCTGGGCTCTCCTACAGCCACCGCTTCCCAGGCGGCTGCTGGAACGTTCCCTGGACGTGGGCAGGGTTTGGCTCCCCGGTGGCACCTGGGACGCGCAGGATGCCCAAGACATCTCCCCCAAGATCGGGTGGGGGGCTCAAGCCCATCTGAATGGCAGCTGGAGGCCTGGGTGGCGCATTAAGTCCCAAATTGCTTCTAGTGAAGAAGGGAATCGCTCTGTTGGGGCAGGAATTCCAGGACCCAGGACCGTTGTGCATCTCCCTGGTATTTCCTATGTAATTTAGAAAAGGCAAATTACTCTCTACATTTTGCTAATTGAAATACGGTTTATTGGTCTCCCATCTCGAGTGCATGAAAGGATATTTCCTACGGAGGTGGACAGACTGACCAACTTGAGCTTGGATCTATATGGAAACAATCTCTGCTGGTTTCTATCAGTTTTCAAGTTGCAGATTTTCCAAAGCTCGGCACCCTTCTACTTCACCAAAGGCTGTTCTGCAATATTTTCAGGATACTCTATGACCAGTTTTATCTGAGTGCTAGGACTGACAGGCTTTTTTCTGTTCCTGTTGTGATCAGTCCATAAACACAAGTTCTGAGCCCGGTTACTCCTCCCTGAGTGTGGAAAGGAGCGGCTCCGCTCTGATCCGATGCTCCTGCAAATTCCTGCTCCTCTTTGTGGCTGCGCTCAGAAACTCGGCGCTTTCCCTGCACGGGGCCTTATTTCAGCAGCTAAACTCACTCAGAGATACCGATTATTGTCCCTTTTGGGCAGTCTGCCCTATTAAGTTACACCAAAATGCATTTTGGTGACATCAGAACCGGTTTCACAGCGGCGACAGCGAGGGGTGGCTCCACAAAGGCGCTGCTGAACGCTGACCTCCGTGGTCAAAACAAGCAGCACAGCTAAAAGGATTTCTCTTCTTGCCCCTGAGGTTTCCAAACTCATCAGGTGGTTTTAAATAACAGGTAGCACTGCGACAATGTGCCGAGGGCTGGCTTTTGGGTGGCGCCACGTTCCTTGGCACGGCGCTCCTCAGACTGACGGATCTCTCTGTTCCGCAACAATTTGTTCAAATCAAACCCTGGATTTGTCGTGCACCAAAGTTTATTTTCTGTAAAAACACTGGAGGTTTTCCAAAGGGCGGCTGAACTCCTGCTAGAAAAAAATAAATCAGTAGGAAATGGGCACCTAATGCCAAATCCCACTGAAATTAAATTTGATCCCCATCATCTCCTACAAAGACTTTGGTCTTAGGCTGGCAAATGACCCAACTCTTGTAAGTCACCAGGCAATTTAAAGTGTGTGGAGAGCAAGCTGCAAAGGCTCTACAAATATCCCAACCCTTTTGCTATCAGCAGTCAACATACATGTTGTTACCTGAATACGTTTACAGAGAGAATGAGAAAGGCTGGTTTTGTAATGTTTTCTTTATTAAACTCAGCTTTCACTGCTGTTCTGAGTTGACAAAAACATTTCCCAGGAAGACTGACAAACAAAAACAGTTCATAAATATATAGATTTTTTTTTCAAACATCATAGGTATAAACAAATAAAAGCTCTGGTTTGCTACTTTGGGAGGCCCTGTGTAACCAGCATTTTCAACTGGCCAATTAGCAGCATGTGTGTTAATCAGTGAAGAACTTCCACTTGTTTTTAAATTATCAAATCCAGTGTTTTAAAAATTATTGCTCATTATCGGACAAAACCCCAAGATAAAAAGACTGTTCATTATACCATCCCCGCTGGTAATGAGGATTTTTATATTGACAGTACATGCAGCTTTGGTGGTGGGGTTTTTTTAGGCAATTAAGACCAAAACTTTTCAAACTTGATTGAGATGCTGGGCAACCAATCTGAGGATGTTCCAGGAGCCAAATTCTCAGCAGCTCTGACCTTGGCACCTTCCTAAACTCTACCTTCTTTTAAGATGTCAAGCTGAGCACCCCTAACAAAAACATCCCTCAGCCACTAATGGCTGGGGATGGAGCACCCAACTGTGACACTGCTCCAAGGCTTTGCTGCCTGGAATTAAATCCTGTCCTGGCACAGCCCCTGCTTCTTTCCCAAATCCCCTGGGACCTGCCTGGAAGGCTGGGGTGAGGAAGAGGAGCAGTGTGCACAGAGTCACGGAGTTGTAGATGCTGGAGGTGTTTTTCCTCTCTTGCTGCTCCTCCTGGCTGGCAGGCTCGAGGGAGGGGACAGTGGCAGGTACCAGCAGAAGGTGGAAAGATGGATCTCCTCGCAGCCCTTGGAACTAGAGGCACCTCAACCTTTGCAGTTCCTGGCAGCAATGCCTTGCCTGGCAGGACCCCCCCATGCCTATCACATACGCTATTGGCCAGTGGTGTCCCACCGGGGCTACTCTAGGGCAGTTCTCGCTCCCTCGTGCCCGGCTCGAGGGAGGGGACAGTGGCAGGTACCAGCAGAAGGTGGAAAGATGGATCTCCTCGCAGCCCTTGGAACTAGAGGCACCTCAACCTTTGCAGTTCCTGGCAGCAATGCCTTGCCTGGCAGGACCCCCCCATGCCTATCACATACGCTATTGGCCAGTGGTGTCCCACCGGGGCTACTCTAGGGCAGTTCTCGCTCCCTCGTGCCCGGGAGCACCTTGGGGCCAGCACCCGCCTTCCCGTGCGCTCCTGCTGGGCACAGCTCGCTGGCCTCCCCGCCCTGCTCTGCCTGCCCACTCGCTTCTCCGCAGGGAAACAAGGAGGGCACTCTCTGTGCTGGCCCCAGGCAGAGGAGCCTGTCCCAGCGCGCTGTCCGTGTCACGCCGGCGAGGCACATTCCTCAGGGCACCGCGGCCGGGACGCTCTGCGGGGCCCTGGGGCCCTCGTCCGCCCTGTCCCCGCCGGGCCGCTTCGGATACACCGCGCTGGCCATCTTGAAGAACTCATCCGCAGCGTCCAGGGCGATGAGCCGGTCCTGCCAAACAACGGGGATTACGGTCACTGCGGGATGTTCCAGGCACATCCCTGCCCAAGGCCCTCCCTCCACAGCCGCTCTCAGGCTAAGCAAGGCGTTAGGTCTCATCTCTTCCCACCTCGTGGACAGGATGCAGGAGCATCCAGTTGCACAGAACTTGTGGAGGGGTGTGGAATTCATGGTGCTCCAACACTGGCATTTTCAAGGAAACTGAACAGCCAAGCTCCAAGTGCAACATCTGACAGGATCACCCCAGGTGCCGCCACGTATCTGAGCATCCTCTGGCTCACCTACTTGCTCCCCCTCATGTGAGCTCCCTGCAGAGCTGGGATGGTGGGGGGAAGGTGTGCTTGGAGTACTCACCACCACAAAGAGGTAGCGCTCGGAAAGCTCCCAGCTGGTTGGGAAGATGTTGGTCTCTTCCAAGAGCTTTAGCAAGATGTCCCGGGCTTTGCTCATGTTCTGAGAGTCACTGATGATGCTGAGTTTGGTTACTGACAAGAGGGAATCTGCTTCCTTCTGGAAACCTGGGAAAGAGATGTTACAGAAACAAGTCAAACATGAGAGCAGGGTCATCCCTGAGCCCTTCAGGCTCTTGCAAGGCTCCTTATTCCCCCTCCACCCTGGGCAGCTGCATCTCTACTTCCTGAAACAAACCAGCACTCCCTTAGGCAGGCTATGGGACAGGTATAAACTTGCTGGTGAGGAAAATAAATCACAAAAGTATTCACAGCGAGTTCGTTGCTAGTTTTCCTGAGAAAAGGTGTGTGAACATGCACAACCCAGGGTGTTGATTCAGCTCTTCCATGTTCCTGATGCTGCCGGAGCTTTCAGGGCTGGTGGGGCTTTCTAAATCAGGTAACAGGGATAAAACCTGTGGCGGTAATGAAAGCCAGGCTAATTGGTCCTGTAGCAGTCAGCATTGATTGTAGGAAGGGTATCCAGGGAAGGAAAAGTGGAGGAGAATGAATGCAGGGGTCTTTAAATGCAATGGCTGCCATTAACTCTTTGTTCAGCTCCAGGGGGCTGGTGGTGATGCATCTCACATGAAAACAGTTATGGGGTAAGAGTGGTGGGCTTATGATTAAAGCACAGGCTCAGATAACAGAAGGTAGCAGGTTTCACATCTGGTTGCTCATTTAGCTTCGCTAAGGCCAAATGATCCCTGGCCTTGAGCTCCCTCAGCCTTTGCAAAACATCTCCAGAGCCACGGGGGATGTGAGGGGGATGTGGGAGAGCCTCTGTGAGCCTGCAATAAGAGATGGAAGGATGCCAAGTGATCCCTCCCATGCTTGGCCTGCACAGGCTGTGCGAGCACCTGGGTGGAGATGAGGGCTGACACCTCGTTATGGATTTATGATGCTCCTCCCAGCCAGAGGCCAGAATAGCAGGTAGGGCAGGAGTGGCTGAGATACCCATCTCTGGCTCCCACTGAGGGTATCCTGGAATAGACTCGCTCGTCCTCCTCTCATCAGCCACCTCCAGAGCATGATGGAAGTCACCCAGCTGATGTGCTGGCACATCCCAAATGTCACATGCTGTGTGCCAGGCAGCTGGGAAAACCCCGTCACACCCACCACCACCACTTGGAAACAGCAGTAGGAGGGTTTCTGTGGAGCACTTCCACTTGGTGAAAGAATATTTCAAATCCACTCGGGAGCAAACAAGGTGAGTGGCTTAGCTCTGATCAGCTGCCATGGGCTAAGGAAGGGAAATAGATATATCTGTGTTCCCATCTGAAAAGAATATTCATTCCTTCCTGCTTATCTTGTTTAGAAAAACCCAGGGTGAACTCCCCCTGCAAGGTTTCCACAAGGAAGCTTGAAATGGATGACTGTGCATGTTATTATGGGCTTGGAAGGTGATCGTGGCTCATGGGTTTTTGACGTGCCTGCAGACACGGTGTCCCTGTCCCCTCCCCGCCATGCCTGAGCCCTGGGGAGCCTCAGATGCCACGAGGGACACCTCAGGTCATCGCTCAGCAGCCTCCTTTTACTTCCCTCCTCTCCAGCTTGATTTTGTGCGGCTGTTCCCATCCTCAACCATGGTGGGATCTCGCATTCAGTACCACTGGAATTACATCCTTTCGGCCTCCAGCTTACCTAAGTCCTCCAAAATGTGTTTCCACCTGCTCCTCACTTCTTTCCGGGTCTGCCGTAAGGTATAAATGTCATAGTTGAGCTTCTGCCACTCCTGCAAAGCAAAGGGATGAGAGACACTCAGTCACTGGAATCTGCTGCTTTTCAAGGAATTTCAGCTTTGAGGAAGGGAGCCAGAGGTGCAGAGTTGGTGTAGGCACTGAGCTATGAGGTGGTGGGTATGAAGGTCCATGACCAGGCTGCTGTTGCCCCTGGAAGAAATGACACTGACCAACACAGAATATTTAGCTTGACACTTGGTTCAGCATTTCTCTGTCTTCTCTGCCCAAAACAGCTTCCAATTTCCCTGAAATTACAGAATTTAATTCAGGTGTTACTGACAGCTGCTTCTCAGTCAGACATGGAGCCCTCTGTTTGGCACTGAACTGGAGCAGGCAGGTGTTCAAAAGTACCAGAAAACAAGAAAAATAGACTTTTTTTAAAGCTCAGGGTACCCTTTTTTAAAAGGACAGGGGTGCACGTGGATGGATGAGGGCTGAACTGGAGTCATCTGACATGCTAACCCTCAGTGGCTGCCAGCTGCTGCAGTTAATGCCTCACTTCACTGCGCAGCTGAAAACCTTGCGCTGGAGCTCCAGCTCTAGAGCTGGATAATGGGACACTGGGCAAGAGGGAAGGGTTTGGGGTTATTTATTAAAGTCTCAACACATTTAAACACAACGGCACAAGTTTCGTGGTGGGCTTGGCAGTGCTGGGTTAATAACCAGACTCAATGATCTTAGAGAACTTTTCCAGCCTGAATGAATCTCTGATTCCATGACTCTATAATACATGCATTCCTGTGGAAACGCACGTGTTCTGCAAGAAAACCAGGAGCACTTTTCCCAGCTTTTCCTAGCTGAGTTTAATCAATGCACACACTGCTAAGGGTGCGTTTTTGGAAGCAGCCCAACAGCAGGGTCACAACATCACCTGATAACTTCCTTGCAGTAACAACCTTAATTAATCTCATTTCTCAGCAAGAGATTACCTAGATGGGCTCCTGAAGAATAAGCAGGTGCTAAATAATCTGTGCTATCGCCCCGAGATTTTCCTACGGGCCACGCTGGGTTCCGAGCAGACAAACAATACCCACAGAGGTCGGCTGTGTGTTAGAAATCCCACTGTTTTCTGGTACTTGGTCAAAGAGCTGACTTGACTCCATAAAGATTTGAAGATTCCTTAGTGTTTTTTTTCCTGAATGTGGCTGACATGCCACGACTGCAGAGATTTAAAGCCAAGCCTGTTTTCCCGCTGATCAGCACTAGCTGCAGGAAGCCCTGGGAGATTACACTTTGGAAAAAGCAGCCGGCAGGGTTAAGACAGTGGTGACTTCAGGTCAGGAGAGCGCAGGGGAACCGGCTCTGCCACGGCTGCTCGCTCCCAGAAAACAAAATCCCCTTCCAGAGGCACATTTCCCTCTCTCCTGAAGTGGCACTTGAGAACAGCTTGGCTGCTCGCACAGGAGGGCAGCCGGCTGCCAGCACAAGGCACCAGGACGGCCCTTCACCACAGAAATGAGGCAGGGGCAAGACTCTCCCCTCCCGTGACACTGGCTCGGAGCTGGGAACTGAGCTCCTCTGGGTGGAAAAGAAAAGAGGGGGGTTATTGTGTTAAAGCTTTGTGGGAAGTTTATTGAAAACTTGAGAGTTTTTAGAAAGAGGCTGAAAAACTGTATGATGCCTTGGTCCCTGCTGGCAGGGGTTCCTTGGAAACGCCTCGGCCCTCTCGTGACCCCCTGGCACAGGCAGAAAGGAGAGGGAGCCAGTCTGGGCACATTGGTGGGGGAATAGCTGCGTGTCTCTGCCCTCCCACGGAGATAAACAAGGCCTTTAGCGCAGACAATCGATCCAGACAGCCACTGCGATCCCAGGCGTGCTTCACGCCGTGGAATTAGGGAGCTGGGGCACTGGGAAAGATGCTCCTCTCCACAAAATGTGGCCTGCTGGCACCCAGCAACAGCTTTCAGGGCTGTGGGGATTTACCCCACGGTATGAGCCAGACTCCTCGCTAAGCACGGCGAGCAGTGCTTAGCATGCAGGGAAGCAGCTCCTGATTTTCTCTGGATTAAAAGCAGTGTGTTTTCCCTCGTCTATTTCTGTTTTAAGGGAATCTAGGTTATGGCTTTCTTGTACATCATGGTGTCTGAGCTGTGTTATGGAAGTGGATACCGGGAATATTCGGTCCCAGGGGAGCTCCGACGGTGTCCTGTCAATGGAGAACTTGGGGAGTGTGCTTTGGTACATAAAATGATGCTTAACTGTGGTGCCTGGGTGGGACCTCTTGTTCTGGTGGGATTTCTTTTGCCTGAGCACGGAGCTGAATGTGTTTACATCTCTGTAGAAAGCTGGGAGGAGGATGCTCGCAGCCATGGAAAAGGAACTAGGGAAGCAGATTATCAGGATGATGCTGGGCTGAGCTCTCAAAGGGACTCGTGCCCTGCTCTCCGTCAGTCTCAGAAACCACTGGGTTTTCCCAGGCAATTCCTTGTAGCAGAGATATCCAAACTGCCGTGGGCAGTCCTCTGTGTGCCTTTAATGAGGGAATAAACTCAAGAGCATCTTTCCACACCCGAAATTATTCTAAAAAGCATCTCCCTTGAGCTACCCAGCAGAGGAAGAGCGAAGCTTGTCCTGCCCGTGCACAGGAAAGGGCAACATCAGAGGCTTTGGGGAGGGTGTTCCCGTCGCACATCCCGTGAGTCACCAGGGAGCGTTCGGAGGGGCCAGGCGGCATCACGAGGCTGCTCGGCCCCGCAGGGCAGGCGGCTCCACACCAAACCCCTCTCCCTCGGCCTTCTCGGGAAGTCAGATGGAACTGCTGGGGCGGGAGGAGGATTCTCGCACACGGGACTGGGAAAGCACAGCAGGAGGCTGAAACACCAAACCTGCGGTGGTTCTGTGGGGCCGGGACATCCCAGCCACGCACTCAAAAGCAATCCTCTAAGAAACAGACTCTTTTGCCAAAATCTGAGCTAACCACGGGAAACCAAAGCAGGTTGCAGTTCCTGGCCCTGTTTTTTGCAGCCGGCTTTGCCCTTTAAACCTACAGAGCAGGGCACAACAGATACCAGTGGGGGCTTGAGAAAACCCTGAATGTGTGAGTCAAGAACATTGCAGGAGCAGCAGGGAAACCCAGCTGCCTCCCTTCTCTACATGTTCAGCCCTTCAAATAAATACTTACCTGGAAAACTTCCCCAGAGTCTCTACTGTGAAGCACTAAATCTGCAAATGCCAAATGACATGGAATAAGCCAGGCTGGTACATCATTTAGCTCTAGGAAAAAAATATGCCAAGAGAACAGTCAACACTGTCCAGCTTCTCATCCCTGATCACATGAAAGTTTCCTAATTACTAGGGAGCTTCCTTCATGTTGCCAGAACAATCCTCTATCAAATCCATTGCCTTTATTCTCTTAAAAGCAATTGAGGTCACCGTTCTGTTTAAGAGTTATTTTAGAAATGAGGTCAAAACAGAGTTATCAGGGAAAGACTGCAAAATATCACTCCAGGCAGGTAGCAGGGATGCTCCTGCTCTGGCTCCACTTGAAGTAGTTGGGCAAATAAAAACTACAGACCGACATCTCATCTTAGACAAAGCTTAAATCAGATTCTTTTTAAGAGAGGCACGCAGACGTTAAGAGGGTCGGGTCTGGGCTCCCCAGTCGGCATCCCCGGCCCCGGATAAATCCCATCACCTCTCTATGCCCCAGCAACAGCTGGTCACAATACTGACCTTCTCTGTAACCTGTTTAAAAATGAATAATCCTGTAGGAGAGCAGAAGGAGGAAGAAAAATAGGCCTTGCCAGCTCATTAATGGGCTTTTCAGGGGGATCATGCCAGCGTCGCTCTGCTAGCCAGGCCCCTAGCAGGGATGCAGGCTGAGGGAGTGCCTTTGCTAGTGGGGTTTATGATCCCACCTTTCCCTACAGAACGAGCCAAGAGAAGGGAGAAACACTGCATTTACAGCAAGCCACGAGAACAGGGGGCTTTCCTCAGTCATCATGCAAAATGCCACCTTTAGTTTCTGTTCCCAGAGCTGTGGCACAGCTGCCCTAGCTCTGGCTCCTTCTTTGAAGCTCCTTCTCTGAAGCCAGTATTGCTGCACAGCTCCCTGCCCACGGCTGGGTAACTCCACACACCCCACCAGAGGCCGTGGAGTAACCAGGGCCACCCCAGACTGGATCTCATGGAGGGGACGATGGCACCTCACACTCATTAGCCTGGCAACGACCCCAGTGCAGCTCTTGCTGCTCATTTCACCACCAGATTTGAGCTTTATTTTACCCTACAGCAGGTTCAGTGATGCTGCAGAGCAGGAGTAGGGAAAAAACCTCCCATTTTTCCCATATTTGAAATATGACCCTAGCCTTCAAAAGCTGTGATGACAGCTCTGATCTTCAAAGGCTGCATCTGCTTGACCAGCCCCTCAAGCCAGCCCTTTCAGCAAGGGCTTTCCTGATTTTCTCTGTGCAAGCTAAGGACACACCAAGTTTGGACTGGAGCTGACAATTTCCCAGAGCAGGGCTGCCAGCAGGGACAGAGGGAAGACACAGCTCCACATGGATCAGGAGTGGGTGCAGCCCCATGGTGGGGGCAAAGAACTGACCCCAAGGGAGGGCACCAACACTGCCAAGACGGTGCCATACAGATAAAGAACGCACGATGGAGAGCGACCTGCTCTTCGTGATCCTTCCAAAGGTCTGTGCAGGGAAATCCCTGAGACACAGGTGGGGAATGGCAAAGCACACAGTGAGTGCACTGCACGCCAGAATTTCTTTGTTAAATGAAGGAGCAGAAATGCAGGAAGTTCTCCTTTCAGTCAATTTTAACCACAGAAAGGAGCTACGGTTTCGTAACGCTTGTGCACTGCACGAGGAAACTGTTCCTCCATCCCCTGTCCTGCAGCATCCACAGGCTCACCCTGGGAATTTTGGCAGCAAAGCAGCCCCCAAAGCAGATTATGGCTTTTGCAGCCCAGTGTTGTTCTGCAATTAGACTTTTTTTCTCTCTCTCCGAGCTGAAGTCTTGTTAGGAGGGGAGGGCACTGCAATCTGGCCTAGTTTTAAAATGCTTGCTGGAGTAAGGAGAGATTTTGGCACCCAGGGCCAAGCGCAGGAATGTTGTCCAAGCCTCTCCCTGTCCTGCCACCCAGCAAGAGCTGCAGCTGCAAACTGCAGCAGCCTGCTGGGCTTCCCTGTGGTGCCTCAGTTTCCCAGCTGTCAGAGGGGACAGCAGAGCAGCTGCCAGTCCCGGGCTGCAAAGGGCACGGGGCCACATTCAAAGTAAGCGTAAAGTGCGTTGGCTTTCCTCAAAACTTTCCTCACTGTTGTCCTGACGTTGTGCTCCTCTGGCTCTTTAATAATTGAACTGCATAAAAAAGCAGAGTATGTGATCCTACCTTTGCTGTGGAGAGGAAGCCCCCTGAGGTTCGGGTTTTCCTTTTCCACTGGCAGGCACGGGGACTGCTCGGACCCACTAAAAACCCTACAGATACACTGAAGGCAGGATTTAGGGCAGGATTTAGGACAGACAGGCACACTGGGTTTAGGACAGGCAGGGGCAGGAGCACTCTCCTGGCTCACCCTTAACTGATGCTCTCCTCTGCTCCCTGAACAAGACTGACACACAACACTCCTGTGCACCAGTGCAGCCCCCTAAATGGAGCTGTCCTTGTTTCCTTCAGCCACTTTGGGATGGATGAAGCTCCCTGGCTTCTCTCAGACAAGCAATTGCAAGGTAAAGAGAGCAGAAGTGGGCAGGGAAGAGATCTCCAGTTAGAGCTGTAAAGGTCACATGCCACCATGAAAATGTTGTTACAAAACCATCTATTGTAAACACCCAAACTCACAAAAAAAAAAAAAAAAACCACCACAAAACCAAAAACATTAAATGGGGATGCTGGCCAACGTATGCAAGGATTCCATTACCTCCTTTAGCTTATTACAAATCGTAATTTTGATCTCTCTGGAGTTTAAGGCTCCTTGTAAAGCTGCGCTGGCTTTTGGTTTACAGAGACTCTCACAAGAGAAACAGTTACACTCCTGCAGACTCTTGGGTGAAGTAGGATCATGTTGAAGTTAAACATGAAGCCTCCAGGCTTTCCTGCAAACGTTCTGGAGTCATGAAAGCAATCAGAGACGGGGAAAATGTGTCACTGTTTGCTACAGCCTGCTCCTAATCAGGCCACTGCAATCTCCTTTGCGCTGAAGTGCCTTAGCAAAGGAAATCAGGGCTGCAAAACAGCCTTTATGTAACAGCCATGATTTTTCCCTCCCCACTAAGAGCTGTGCCAGTTCCCTGCTTCCCAATAATTGCCGTGCATCCCACTGGAGAAGGATTTAACTTGACACGTCCCCGGAGAGGCAGCGGAGCTCCGGGCACTGCCAGGGCCAGGCAAACATCAGCCTGGCCATGGAAAGGACAAAGAGGGGAATATCAAACTGAAACAGCAGCCTAGGAAGCCAGGCAATGGGGCTGGGCCCCCAGCACAGGTTTGTGGGTTGTGGTGCTTGCAGGGCATCATTCCCACGCATGTTCCAGCTGCCATGAATGCCTGGGAAACCTCCCTGGAATCTCCCTGCTTCCTGATACGTGTCAAACAAATGCATCTTCCTCATGTTGTTCTCATTCCCTGTCACTTTCTTTTCCTTCCTGTCTCTTCTATTCCTCCTCTCAATTTCCTTCCCTGAGAAGTCCATTTGTCCCTGGTCTCCATCTCAAGCCTACCTTGTGTCTTTTCCCACATCCCTGGATGTAGGCAGCCCATTACTGACCTCCGGACTTCCTTGGTTTTTAAGTGTCAGCTGCTGTGTTCCCTCACTCCTCCATGGAAAGCACATAACCCTTGGTTTGGGCTGACCAAAGATGTACAGAAATAGAGATTTCTGAAGGGAATGGGGAGTGAGGGGAGAAAAGATTCTGGAGGCAATTTATGCTCAATGGGGTAATGTCCTGGGAGGGCACTGAAAGTATCCAAGCCAAGGAGAACACGGAGATTCTCAAAATAGGGGGAGATGAACCCAAGGGTACCACGGAGATGAGAAACATAGCACACCTCAGGGCAGCGCTTCCTGGATCAGTGCTGGAGATAGCCCTGAGCTTCCCAGGGATGAGATGGCCACAGAGGCATCCACACCAGATGTAGGATAAAATCTGGAGAGTGATGGAACAGATAGGAGGACCTGGTGCCTATGTGAGCCACATTGGGGGACTTTGGGGTCTTCACAGCAGCTTCATTGAAGGAAGGGCATTGACCTGCTGGTGTCAGTCCAGAGGAGCCCACCAAGGTGATCATAGGGATGGAGCAGCTCTGCTATGGGGAAAGGCTGAGAGAATTGGGATTGTTCAGCCTGGAGAAGAGAAGACTCCAGGGTGACCTAATCGCAGCCTTCCAGTGCCTGAAGGGAACCATATAGGAAAGATGGGGCAAGACTATTTACAAGGGCCTGGAGTGGCAGGAAAAAGGGGAATGGCTTCAAACTGACAGAGAGCAGGTTTGGATTCGATATTAGGAAAAAAATCTTCTCTGTGAGGGTGGTGAAGCCCCGGCACAGGTTGCCCAGAGAAGCTGTGGCTGCCCCATCCCTGGAATTGTTCCAAGACCTGGCAGGAAAGGGCTTGGAGCAACCTGGGATAGTGGAACGTGTCCCTGCCCATGGCAGGGGGTGGAACTGGATGAGCCTTAAGGTCTCTTCCATCCCAAACCGTTCTGTGATTCTGTGCTTAACTCGGCACTGCCAAAGCCTGTGGTGTGACGAAAGCCCCGAGCCCCAGCCCGCGGTGGGGCCGAGCGCCGGCGCTGCCTCACCTCCGAATCTTTGTCCAGCTGGTTCCTGACCACGATCATGTTGTAGAGCACGCGGTCGTCGTCGGCCTCGGTGTGGGTCACGTCGTGGGGGGTGCTCCACAGGTTCTGCTCCTCATCCCGGGCCAGCGTGGCTCCGAAGGACGCGTAGGGGTTGTTGTTACTGCAGAGAGAGAGGGGCAGGCAGCGTCAGCACCGGGCTGCCTCCTGCTACCTTCCCAGTGCCCATTGCTGTGCCCTCCCCTCTCCCAGCCCAGTCCTGCTGCCAGAGGAGAGGGAGAGGAGTGGGGGGAACGGGGAGACAGAGGTTTTTACCTTAGCAAACATCCTGACCAGGCGAGCCACGGTTCAACCCAAATCATGCAATGCCCACAGGTGCCCCCACCCAGCAGCTCCTGCCTCAGAGCTGCAGTGATGTGCTGAGCTGTGCAACAACAGACAAGGCATGGAAAGGACATTCAGCCTCACCTCTCTTGGGGAATGGAAATGTCCTCAACCTCCTAATGAACTCCAGGCTTTACTTGCTTAGCAAAGCTGAGCATCATCTTCTGGGAGGGCTGTCCCCATGGAGGTGGGGAGCTTTTCTCTGCACTGGGGCAGTTCTGTGTTTTATGGCTTTATGTTGCTATTGGGATGTGCAATTTTTTAACAGGGCTACTTCTGCCAGGAGAACTTTTAGCAGGGGATTTCCATAAAGCATCTAATCAAGATGTCCAGGCACTTGAGCAGAACAATACAAGTGGAGAACTATTTTTGGCCTTACCACCCTGTGGCAATCCCCACTCACTTGTTGTTAGAACAGCCCACTGTTTATTTCGTTTGTTACCCAAACCCCATTCCCTTCCCGCAGAACTCATCCAGAGAAACTTTAGGTAACATCGTGGGTGCCATGGCACCAAGCCATAAAAAGATGCTAAGAGGAGCTCCAGCACATAGATGAAATAGAAAAAAACGAATTCCCATCAGCATTCCAGCAGGAAGGTTAATTAGACTTTCAACAAACCAAAAACCTGAGCAACAGGTAATAAGGGGAAAGATAATCTCTTACAATCCCTCATTAAAGACAAGCAAACGAAGGGAACTTGGAGGGTGTGGAGGGCATCACAGATTTTTCAGTCCTGGAGCAGACAGGGAGGGAGCACTCAGGAGCCAGCTGTGCCATCAGCAGGAGTTCACTCCCACCCTGCCTTCCACAGCTTCTTCCCACTCAGGCATTTACCAGTCCTCTTAACATTTGAATTACTTAAAACACCCGTATTTAGCAACAACACTGCCACACCTGAGCTCTTGTGAGCCACTCCCTCCCTCACAGCTCTCAGGGCACTTCCCAGCACATTCCCATTTCCAAATCACAGCGTGGAGCATCCTGTAAGGCATGTGGCAGTGCCCAGGAGTCAGCAAATCCGTACCAGCACGGAGAGCTCTGCCAACAACTCTTCCAAGCAACATTGCAAAGGAAGAAATGGGAGGGAAAGGAGGAGCACGTGAACAGCAGTGGCTTTGCAGGTTACGGAATCTCCGTGGGACCAGAAGGGACTCAGAGCATTTCACACTCTGGATGTTATCCAGGAAATGGTGAGCACCAATGCTTCATCAACAGATTTCTGCTGCAGGGGGCTTTCCGTTCACATTAAATTTTGGAATTTAGAGCCCAAATATTTAGTTTATTTTCATCCTGAGTACACCATCCGAGCCAGACCCCACCTTCACACATCAAGAGACAACCAAGCAGCCTGGATGCTTTGCAACACCAGCTCCCAAACCTAAAACTCAGCTAAAAGATCTGAAATCTCAAGCAATTCGTTCATTTTAAACAACGCTGCAGTAAAAATAAAAATACAGCCAGCAAGCTACTGCAAGATCCCCACTATGAAATAAGACCCCACAGCCCCCGGAGGAGGGGCAAGCCAGCGATTAGGCTGTTAGATTAATTACCCTGGCACACTTGTACAAGAGCAAGTTCGAATTCCCAGAATTTATAGAGGCTTTCCTTCTTAGGGCCAGCATTAATTGGATCGCCGGCGGAAAGCGTGTTACTAAAGCGAGGTGCCAGGTGAGGGACAGCCACCGTGGCCACGGGGCAGCAGGAAGGAGCTTCTCCGCACGTGTGCTCGGCTCCCGGGAGGTTAATGCCAATTTCCTGGGCTGGAGGCCCCATGCTTGGGATTAGCCGGTTATTATTTAGGTAACTGCTTTACCAGCGTGAGATCAGGACGTTTGAAGCCGTGTGTCACCAGCTCTGCTGTTACCTGACACCGATGCAGGACATGCCGGGAGCATCCCGCCCTCCTCCTCGAAACGCCTCTGTCGCACCGATGGCGCAGGGAGGGCTCGGTCCCTGCCCCATCCCGGGGCTGGGATACCCTCTATAGTGCCAGGACCGCGGCTGGCATCGGGGAAGGAGGGAGAGCCGCTGCAAACCCCCTGAACGGATGTTTTGCCACATGCAAACCCTCCTTACGTGCTTCCACAGCTCTTCTCCACGAGTCGGGGAGAATCTGTTCGTACAACACCCCCAGCCTCACGCTCCATGCACAAAGCAAATGTGACCGACAGCAGGAGAGCAGGATCTGCTCCCCAGAGATCAGCACACGCAGCTCTCGCATAAAGCCGGCTCCGGCTGTGCATCGTCATCTCCTCTCCGGCATCCCTGAATGGAGCCAGGCTGGGAGAGACGGGGGTGGTCACCTGGAACAGGCAAAGCTCCAGGGAGACCTTAGAGCCCCTTCCAGTGCCTAAAGGGGAAAATGACCTTTTACAGAGGCAGATAGTGATAGGACAAGCGGGAACGGTGTTAAACTAAACGAGGGGAAATTTAGATGAGATGTTAGGAAGAAATTCTTCCCTGTGAGGGTGGTGAGGCCCTGGCACAGGTTGTCCAGAGAAGCTGTGGCTGCCCCATCCCTGGAAGTGTCCAAGGCCAGGTTGGACGGGGCTTGGAGCAACCTGGTTTAGAGGAAGGTGTCTCTGCCCATGGCAGGGGAATTGAAGCTGGGTGGTCTTTAATGCCCCTTCCATCCCAATCCATTCTGGGATTCTGTGACCCTAGCCTGCGAACAGAGCTCTGCACAACCCAGAGCTGCCCGGCAGTGGGACCTGACCCCCTGGGTAGGAATGCAGGGTCCCCCTTTTTGTTCAGTGCCTCCGCTCCTTTACTGAAATCCCACCGCGGAAAGATAAGCGCAGGACCGTCCCTATGGCCGAGGAGCATGGGGAACACCGAGGGGATGCCGCGGGCAGGGCTCCGGCGGGCATCGCGCCGGCTGTCAGAAGGAGCTCAGCCTCTGTGACAGCCGACCCGGGCGGAAAGAGAACGGGGAGCGGCTCGATCCCGCCGCGGGAAGATCCCTCCGGAGCCTCGAGCGCTCCGGCAGAGGATGTCCAGCTCCAGCGGCGGTGACAGCGCGGGGAGCGGGGCTGGGGGCAGCGGGGCGAGGAGGGGCTCACGCGTGGCCGGGTGGGCGCATCCCCCGCCCGGGGCCGCGCCGGGTCTCACCTGAGCAGGGGCTCCTTCT
>VZTA01009259.1:0-66756 GCA_013398855.1 Mohoua ochrocephala | reverse complement strand
CGGGAAAGGGGGCACGGAGCCCTCCTAGCAGTGTTCGGGGTCGGTCCCGAGCCCCGGGAGCTGCCGCTGCCTCGGACAGCGCCTGCTCGGGCACCGACACAAACAGGATACGGCCGGGAGCCTTCCGGGGCGGCGCGATGCGCCCGGGTCCGCGCCGGGAGCCCCCGGGGGTGCGGGGGCCAGGGATGGCGCGGGGCGGGGGAGCGGGAAGCGCCGTGCCTGGGGAGCTTCCTTGGCTCCCCGGGGCTCAGCTGCGCGGAGACCGAAGGGCCCCGCTTACCTCCACGTGTGGCCATGGCTTCAGTGGGGTGACTGAGTGGTTTCTGGGCGGGATGGGCCAAAAAATAGCTGATGGTTCAGAAAGCGCAAGGTGGAATTGTGCTTGTGTTGCTAATACTAAAACACGGAGTTCCTTAAAGCAAAACAAACCCCTGTTCTACTAGTACTTTTTCAGCTTTGCTGCTCAGTCACCACCAAATTCACAGATATTCCAGCAACGGTGATTTAATTTGACAAAACACCCAGATGGGTGGGGAAAGCAAAGGAGTTAAACACTCCTTATGGAGCGTGTAAAAACCTGGAAAGCGTTTCCTGTCGGACGCTACTGGTTTGTTCCTGGGATTAGCTTAGGGCTGTGGGAGGGATTCTTGGAGAGCAGGTTCACGCTCCCTTGCTGGAGCCTCACGGGCAAAGTCCTCCCCGTGGCCCGGCGGGGAACTGAAGGCTTCAGGGTGGGTAAGGAGCGGCTAAGGAGGCGGCAGGAGTTTGGTCCCGTGTGACGTCCCCGGCTTGCTGCCTCCTCCCAGGTGCCAGGTCAGCCGAGCATGGCCACCCAGATGTTCGAGGGCAGAGGGCATGCGGCCGTCTACCAGAAATACAGGTTTGCACCAGGCAAAGAGCTGCAGCAGACAATCCTCTCCTACCTGCAGGAAAAGGTGAGTGGGGTATGGCCAGGCTGTAGGAAAAATCCAAGGAGGTTTTAATTGCGGGCGGCGGTGTTTACAAGCTGGGAGTGCCACCTTGGCTGGTGCCTCAGGGAAAGATAAATCAGCAGGGCCCAAGGGCAGGTGGGGGCCAAGAACAGGCTTCCTACAGGTTCTGCCATGCCAAGGCTGTTCCTGAGTGGGTGCTGGGGGAAGGAATGGGGTAAAAGCACAGGAATGGGGTGACTGCCCACTGAGACACATCCACTCCTCCATGCAGAAGGCGATCCCTGCAGAGCTGGCGGTGGACGTTGGCTGTGGGTCTGGACAAGGCACCCACTTCCTTGGGGAGCACTTCAAGAAGGTGGTGGGGACAGACATCAGCGAAGCGCAGATCCAGGAGGCCAGGGACACCCCCTGCATGCCCAACATCTCCTACCTGTGAGTGTCAGGAGAGCACGCTCAGCCGAAGGCAGAACTGGGGTCCTCACGTGGAGGTGGTGGTTTGTGAGTATGATTGTTGTAGGAGCTAGCTGGCACCAAAGATTCCATTTGATGGAATTCCTGGTGTGAACAGGCATTACCTAGACTTCCGGTAGCTGTGGTCTTGCATCCCAGACCATCAGAAAATACCCGCTGACTTCGCGTCCTACTCTGTAATTGCCATATCACACGCGGCTTTTTCCCTTGCTCCTTGCAGCGTGTGCCCTGCGGAGGAGCTGCCATTCCAGGATGCCTCCGTGGACGTCCTGACCTCATTCACGGCCGCACACTGGTTTGATTTCGCCAAGTTCATGAGGGAGGCCGAGCGGGTGGTGAAGCCGGGCGGCTGTGTGGCCATCAGCACCTACACCGTGGACATGAGCCTGCGCTACGGAGACTGCTCCGAAAAGCTCACCAAAATCTTCAGGGAGGTGAGCTGGGAAAACCTCAGCGCAGGGGAAACATGTAGCACTTGGATGCAGAGAGGAAAGCAATGGGCTTGAGGGGGTATGGCGAGAGGAATCCTAATGCAGGATGGGGCAGAGGGATGGGTAAATGCAGGCATAAGGCTGAGGCAGGATTTAGAGGCTCCCACACAGGGCTGGCTGGATCATGAGGGACATGAGGACTGATAGGGCAGACTCTGGTGGGGGTGAGAAGGGTACCAGGGCAGATCTGGGAGCTGGTATTGTCCAGGAGACTTTTCCTGTTGCCCTGATCACAGTGAAAACAATGGGAAGTAGAAACTGTTGGGAAGAGGTCCTTTTTTTTAGGAATCTTTCATGATAAAGGGTGTTTTAACAATTGGATAAAAGGAGACTTTCCACTATGAGTAAGAGCTGTGTAGGGACGACAAGACCCTTATTTCTGTAATAGGATCCTTGAATTCTTGACACTAAGCAAGATTTTGGTGTATTTTAATGCAACAAGTCTTTTTTTAAAAAAGAACACATATGAATGTATCAAATGTAGGCTCAAACCTGAGTTAAGTGGCAACTGAGAACTTCAAGTGGTTTTGTGTTTGTTTTTAATACGCTGTCTTTACAGTGCTGGGACACTATTTTAAAATACTCACATAATAGACTAAAATATGTCTTGGAAGACTACAAAGAGATCTTTGAGGCCCTGCCATTCCCAGACAAGAAGAGGTGAGCAAAACCACCTCTGATGGTGCCAGATACTTTATTCACCACCGTGTCATCCTGTTGCCTGTGCTCCCCTGCCTTTGAGATTCAACTTGCCAATGCTCCTTTCTTCCCCATGTCTCTTGTAGAATCACTGATATCTATGACCAAATTCCCATGACTGTTGAGGGCGTGGTTGGTTACATGGAGTCTGCCTCTCCATATCAAACCTTTATGAAGAATGACCCTAAAGCTGCAACATCCCTCCTCCAAGAGACTGAAAAGAGGTGAGAAAACTGCTTGGGAAAACCAGCAGCATGTGGAGGACCTGTCCTGTACAGTGTATGCAGAGGGAGGTTGTGCAGGCCCCTTGAAAGCTACAAGTGAGTGTGCAAGGATGTGCTCCCTGCTTTCCCCCAGGGGTGGATGCTTGTCAGGGGTTAAACAGCAGATCCTTAAATTTTAAGTCTGTGTAGCTGTAGGATGTGCTTGCATGACACCTCTGACATGAGACTATCTTGAGTTTCTTTACCTTGCTTTTACCTAGCGAAGGGTATGAAAAACATTGGTGGTTGCATCTTCACCCATGTGTTTCAGCCCCAACAAGGGCCTGCTGGGAAGGGGAGGCATCCAGCTCGCTTATTCACCGACCAGAACAACCCTTGTGCGGCAGTTGGAAGCATTTGCCATCCCACCTCTGTGCTGTGGGTGGAAGAGACCTGTCTCTGGTTGTGGGTGGTGCCCCACATCAGGTGGAACTGTCTGGGCAGGGCGAGACCCTTCCTCTGCTTCTCCTTTCAGGATGCTGGAGGCAATGGGAGTTTCTTCTCGTGAGACCCCAGTGGAGTTCTGGGTGAGGCACGTCTGTGTGCTGGGGTGCAAGGGATGCTGAGAGAGCAAACCCTTCTCCTGATCTGGTGCTACAATGGAAGGAGAAGGTGGGCTGTCTCCTAAAACCCTGCTTGTAACCGCTCTTACTCCTTGGGAAGATTGGTGCTGATTTTGGTAATTGAAATTTTGGTCTCCTGTGGAAAGCAGATGGGGTTTTATGCCCCTCAGGTTCCTGCCCACCTTGGTCCTGCAGTCTGCCCAGTGCTGCTCCCTCTGCACTGGAAGGGTCCCATTTCGGACTGCTGGTTTGATAATGTGGGGAAGAGAATCACAGCTGAGAAACTCACTGCATTTCTTACACAATTAATAACAATTAAAAATCAAGCTGAGAAAATGTTGCCTGTGGTTCCTGTTTTGCAAAGAGGCTGTGGAGGACCCACTGGGGTGGGAAGAACTGTGCTACATTGACATCGAGTGTCCTGATGCCCTCAGTGCCCTTCTGTTCCACGGGAAGGTGGGTTTTGGTAGGAAGGGCCACTGACCCCTTTCCCTGCCCCAGCTGAGCGAGGAGCTGTGTGCTGTGTTTGAAGCCTGCCCTGGAAAAGGGGCTGTTCTCACCCACAACATGCCCCCATCCCTAGTGCCTTGCTGGCTGGTCCCCGAGGACTGCCTTGGCCCTAGTGAGGCCCCTCAGCACAGCTCAGGAGCCTTTATGGGTTCACTGCTGAAGGAGAGCAGTTTTGTGCCCCTGTCACCCACCCACGCTGCAAAGGGAAGATTAGAGGCTGCGTTTTGGGGAGGGGCAAGGGGAGACAAGAGGGCTCAAAGCTGGGCACACCCTGGCACAGGTCACCTCCTGTTTGCTTTCTGGATATTTCAAGTCCAGGCTCGGCCTCTGCGTGGGTCTTTCCCTTTCCTGTAATTCCTGTCCTTGGCAAGAAAGCTTCCCCGACACCATGGGAAGGGGGCTGTGCCCTCGCTCTGTTCTATGTCAGTGCCTTGTTAAGAAAGGCAAGGTGCCACCTCTGCTCCCTGCCCTAGAGAGTGCACCTGGAGGGGGCTGAGAGGGGCTGGAGGTGCTTCTGCTGAGGTCCTGGGCTCTCAGGGTCCTGACTGAGCTGCCCTCAGCTTGCCCAGGGTGGGGAGCAAAGGCTTTGCCCCTGCTTGGTCCTGGAGGGTAATGGGGTCTCGGGACAACAGCTATGGTGTGGGAAGCCCATCATGGCTGGGAGGCTGGTCTCTGTGTCCACAGCCATGTGCTGGAGCAGCAATGCTGGATCAGGCCCTGCTGTCACTGGCTGAGGGGCTGCTCCAGGTGCAGGTTGGGTTTGGGCCAGCAGCAGCCATCAGGCCCCACTTGCTGGGTGAGCGTGAGGGGTCTCTCCTGCCCGGGATGGCACTGGGTGGCACCATTACTGCGATGCCGAGGGCCTGTCTGGCTGCCTGGGCCAGGGAAGCCCCAGCTCTGCTGGCAGGGCTTGTCCCTGTGAGGGGCATCCTCGCAGACATTCCAGGGCAGGGAGGGGTTTCCCCAGGAGGTGACACCCTGGGTGCTGGCAGAAAGGCTCTGGGGAAAAAGCGTTTGGGTTTTTCCCTCACTTTAAGTTTAAAACAAGTTTAAATCTGCTCACTAATTACTTCTGTAATTTAATTTAAAAGCCCTTCCCTCCCTGCACTGGCATCGTGCAGCGGGTGCCTGGCCTTGACGTAACACCAGGGATTGCATCACCACCATGCCGGGTGTTGCAGCGGAGCCATCGTGGTGGCTGCTGCAGCTCACGCATGCTGGGAGGTGCTGAAGGGTTCTGGGGGATGGAGTGGGGCTGGGGGCACTTTGGTGGCACCGACACCCTGGGCTGGCAGGGACAGGTCTGGTGATGGCTGATGAGCAGAGCCCACCGGATGTCCCCTGTCCTGGCACCACTGGGCCATGGGCAAGGCTCCCATACATCACCTGGGGGTTTATTTTTAAAGCTGGCTTTTTTGGGGCACTTTCTGTTCTTTCTATCTTCTTTACTCAGACTAGTCAGTTTAGCAGGAGTTGCTTCCTCCCAGACGAGCCCACTGGGGTCAGGAGCCATCTGGGCTCATCCTTACCCACTCCAGTGGCTTGGCTTGTGGTGAACAGCTTTCCCACGAACGGCTTTCCCATGACTGTGGCACGCAGGAGCCATGAGTCACCACGGAGAGATTGCCTCACCAGGTGCTGATGTCAGCCCTGTCCAGAGTCAGGTTTCACTTTTGTTCTCGCACCTGGAAATCCCCCACACCTGGAATTTCTTGCTCCAAGCAAGCTCGAGTGGTTCCAGCCTCCAGGCTGGGTGAACCCGAGGAAGGGGCTCCATCATCACCATCTATGCTGCTCTCCTGGCACAGCGCTATCGGCAGCTGGGACTGGAACGATGATTGTGGCGGGTCCCCAGTGCCCTGCAGACTCTGTTGGGCACAGCATAATGTCCCCAGCCTGTGCTGGCTTTGGGAAACTCTCTGCTGCCAGGGCAGGAGCTGGCACTGGCACGGTTTGGAGGAGCTGTGGCGAACACAGCCATGCTTTGCTGGCTGGGCTATGGTGGAGTGTGACATGGCTGTGCAAGACGTGCCAAAGCCCAGGATGGTAGGACCCCATCCCATTAGGAAAAAGCCCTCGCTGCTGCTCAGCCAGCCACCTGGGGGTGGCACGAATATCTGAGCAAGGCCCCCAGGAGAGATCCTCATCCCTCCATCCCAGCCGCCGTGAGCGCCGGGGGCTACGCTCGCGGCCTGGCTTTGCCCCGCAGCTTTCGCTTTTCTTTGGTGCCTCTGAATTTCCTTTGGCATGTGTGAAAAGATGAGGTTTCGCTTTACTTCTCCAAACAGAAATGACACCTGGGAGAGAAAAGCCACAGTGATGGGAAACGGGAGCCAAAGCTGTCCCACGAGGATGTGATGCTGCTCTGTGACCCGACGGGTGACCCGAAAGTGTCTCGGCAGGGATCGTGGGCGTGGGACAGCAGTTGGTGATGGATCACCCCTCTCTCGCTGGGGGCCACGTTTATTTTACATCTGTTGGGATTTTCTGCTAAGGTGCCCTCTATTCCAGCTGAGCTGTGCCTGTTTGGATGACAGCAGTGGGGTTATTTATGCTGGTTTGGACTTGTATTTCTCAGCTACATTGATCATGAACGTTGTCATATTGAATAAAAATTAATCTTCTGTGGGTTTCTTTAATGGGAGGGAAAGGCAAGACAGAGCCCTTGTCCTTTTCACCAAGAGGGTGGACAAGGGACCCCAGCCCACGCCAGGCTCAGGCTTTTAATTACTGACCTCGCCTAACCTGCTGCTGTGAGGGAGGCTGGTACGGGAGCCAGGGTGGAAGCCTGGTCCAGTGGCCACATCCATGACTGGAAAACCTGTGCCCACCACACTCTGGGGCTCTAGCACCACGTTTTGCTGTCCTGGCTCTTCTCCAAGCTGTGTCTGCATCCAGTTTGGACAAAGTGGAACGAGCCACTGTCCAATCCATGCTGCCCCCTCCCATTCTTCATCTCCACAGTACTTTTCCAGCAAAGATCTGAGCCTCTGGGATGCTGTGGGAGCAGGAGAAGGGCTCAAGAAGGGCTGGAGGGACCCTGGGAGTCAACAGCTGGTCCTACTCAACCTCTTCATTAATGATCTGGATGATGAGGCACAGGGGACCCTCGCTGTACCAAGTTCAGTGGTGACACCAAAGTGGGAGCAGTGGATGACCCAGCAGGGGATCGTGCTGCTGTCCACAGGGACCTCAACAAGCTGGGGAAATGGGCTGATGAGAACCTCCTGAAGCTCAGCAAGGGGAAGGACAAAGTCCTGCACCTGAGGAGGAGCAGCCCCATGCACCAGGACATGCTGGGGCTGCCTGGAGAGAAACAAGCACGGCAGGAAAGGACCTGGGGGTTCTGGTGGGCACCAGGTTGAACATGAGCCAGGAAAGTGTCCTTGTGGGAAAGAAGGTGAATGGTATCCAGGGCTGCACTGGGAGGAGTGTTTCCAGAAGGCCGAGGAAGGTGATTCCTCCCCTCTCCTCAGGGCTGGTGAGGCCACCCCTGAAGTGCTGGGTCCAGTTTTGGGCTCCTCAGTGGGAGGGAGACGTGGCAGGGATGGGAGGAAGTCCAATCAAGGTCATGACAATGATGGACAGGAACATCTCTCCTATAAGGAAAGGCTGAGAAAAGAGGCTCAAGGGCTCTTGGTGGTGCCTACTGACAGCACAGCACAAGCTGAACCAGGGAAAGTCCATCTGAACACAAGAAAAACAAAGAGGCCGTGAAGTGCCCACTCCATCCTTGGAGATACTCAAAGCTGGTCACTGTCCTGGGCAACCTGTGTCAGCTGATCCTGCCAGGGCAAGGGTTGGATTGCATGTTGAGAGGTCCCAGCCCACCTCCATGCCACTCTGCTCGACCGTAAGTGTACCTTTACACACACTTGCACAAGAACTTTTCTCCTTTTCTTGGACTCTTTGAAATCAGCCCTTTAGTTCCAAAGATGAACATTAAAAACTGGGTCCTCCTGGAGTGTTCTGTGGCCACCGCGTGAGGACCTGCAAAGTGCATTTATGCCTGTTACTTTCTCAGTGTCTTTGCTTCTTAGATCCAGGTATTGCCCTAATCTTTTATATTTAATGCTTAATGAACACGTGAGACTAAAAGCACAGCAGTGACCACAGGACGTTCCCGTGAGGGAGGGACAATGTGCTGAACAGAGGTACCATTCTAGCTGTCAGCAGAGGGATGTCGATACACCCTGTTTGTGTCTCCAGGCTAAACAGGGAGGAAACCCCAGCCAGTTCCAGTGGCAGCTTTGCTCATCTACATCTCCCTCCACAACTCTGTGTCCCACCTGGAAAACTTCAGGTGGAAGTGCTTCTGCTTTCACCTTTTTCCCCGCTTTAGTGGCAAGGCTCAGGATAACACAGACATAACGCTCATGCCTGCAGCCTGGACTGCGCAGTGCCCCCTCCCTGCCATGGCCTTTCCCACGGGGAACCTCAGGCCTGAACTCCTGCTGCCGCTCAGGAGGCACCAAAACCCTCTTATCTCCCCTGATCCTGCTGTCCCCAGGTGTCTCCTGCAGCTTTCAGCGTGGGGTGGGGCTGGGTTACTCTGGTGTCCCCCCCACTTGGCAGCCACTCGGCCTGGCAGCAGCGTCCCCACCCAGCCCCCTCGGAGGGCATGTGCTGGAGGCAGCTCAAGCATCCCCCGGCATCCCGGGCTGAGGCGGAGCAGGCAGCAGGGCAGGTAATGGAGCGGAGATTCCCCCAACCACTTTCACTTTCTTGTTTCCAGCTCTACCAGCGCTGGGTTTTCCTCTGAATATGAAAGCACCAGGCAGGAATAAAAAGCTGGAGATGGAGCAGCAAGGCAGCCACAAGCGAGCAAGGTGAAGCAACTCTCTGGGACAGCCACCAGACCAGCAGCTCCACGTCTGAACGAGCCACCCGTGGCACCTGTCAGGCATCTCTGCATCAGAAATTGAGCGAATCCTGCCTGGAGTCCTCCGGTTCATCCTCTCTGGCATCTTGCACCGCAGCCTCCTCGCCCCATCGTAATCCATCGCTGACCGTCGAGCTCTCGTTGACAAAATGTGCCTCAGCCTCACCCCACTGCTCGTGCTGGTGCTGGGGGTCAGCCTGGGGGCTGCCTTTCCCCATGACACCTTGAGGAAGGGCTGCAGGCTGTCCAAGTATCAGAACATCGCACCCGAGGAGCAGAAGGCTATGGACAAGATGAGAGACGAGTTTGTGAGTACTGCTGGCAACTGGGGGCTGTGGGGTGGCAGGGGGCAAGACAGAGGGGATGCTGAATTCAAGATCTGAGTGACAAGGTGCATGTTTTCTGCAGCAGTTTGGGGATGAGGAAGATGTTTTCCAAGGGTGTTTGGGGACACGAAGGATGCTGGGCCAAATTTCGTTCTTGTTTCAGACCCCTCAAGGCTGGCCGGGGTTTTACAACACTGCCAGAAGTCACAATGAGAGTTTTTCAGTCTCTTTCTTGTTTTATGCCTGCAGGTGAACAACCACAAATGCAACACCAGGCTCTTCCACCGGAAATGGAATGCAGTAGACTTGCCGGTAAGTGTGAAGTGATGCTGTAAAAAGGGGGCACACCTCTCCTGTCAGCCGGTCCCACCTCCACCCGCACCCCCGGGCAGGTCTTCGAGACCCCCATCCTCCAGCCCTGGTGCCTCGGGTCCCTAACCAGGACACTCCCACCCACAGATGTCCGACCGAGCGGTGCTGGTGGCGGCCGAGCTGAACCTCACCACCGCCATGCTGGAGCTCCCCGCTGCGCCCAGCTTTGCCGAGGTGCGCCGGCGGCCCCTGGACTTCTTCACCCAGGCCCGGGAGGACGTGCGGGGCTGTGTGAGTGCCTCCCCCAAAGCCCTGTCCCGGGCCAGCTCAGCGGCCTCGGTGCTGGCGGCCGCGCTGCGGGGCTGCTCCTTACCCAGCCGCTCTCCTTGCAGGTGGATCCTTCGCATCAGCCCTCGGGCAGACTGAGGCACTGGCTGCACAAGCTGCAGGTGGCCATGCGAACAGTAAGTCAGGCCAGCGGGGTCACGGCTCTCGGGGTGTCAGCGAGCGCAGGGCTGCGCGGGGCCCGCCGCACCCCCGCTTCAGCGCTGACCCCCGCCTTCTCCCCGCCGCAGGAGAGCACCGAGAGCACGGCGTGCCTGAGGGCCACCACCATCCTCCACGTTCTACAAGTGCTGGACAACCTGCGCTGCGCGGCCCTCCAGGACAAGTGCTGAAGGGCCCTGAAGCCCAGCCCACGGCACCGCCCCCGAGGGACGCCCCGAGGCCCGGGAGAAACGACTGCGCTGCGCTGCACTTCCCATTTAACCCTTCTTCTCACTTATGCGAGCTCAGGAAACAATTTTTTTTTTTTTTTTTCCACAGTCTTTTAAATTATCGGCTCGGGAGAAGGCAAAGTAATGCCCTTCCCGAAAGAACGTGAATATGCGTATTTATAGGATACCTTTGTTTTTCTGGTTCTCAAAATGTTTTTAAAGAAATCTATTTTTTTACCTGCTATTTATTAAAGAGTATATTATGCATACTTGCCTGTATAAGTTATTTTCTTATGTGCTATTTAATATGAAAACTAAAGTAGCTACCATAAGCAGATAAGCTGCCATCACGTGGTTTATTACTATGCTTTTCTGCAATACCACAGCACAGGTATCGCCTGCACATCCTTATGGCCCGAAAGGAACCTCATTGCGTTTAATCCGGGGAGAGGAAAAAAGCCTGGATGTTGGGGGTTTGGAGAGTTTTAACAGATTTGTGTCGCTTGGCCATGCCTCAGGTGCTACCCATGTGCTGCCATCTAATGTCAGGAGCGGCACCCGAGGCAATGAAAACCCATCCAGAGGGAAACGCCCTCGGGCCAGCATCTCCCCAGGGCAGGGAAAGCCGTGGAGGAGTGTCTGGAATTCCCCATGGACTCCGGGGTTTGGTTAGGAGGCGCAGCTCATCTCTCAGAAAACCAGGCTTTGCCTCTGTGACTTTGGGCTCCCAGGAACAGGCAGATGCCATCAGTGCCTGCTTTGGGACCCCACCTCCTGGCCCTGCTCCCGATTTCACCCCTCGCTTTTGAAGGCTTGCAAGAAATCCCTCTCTGGAACCTCTGTACAGCCAACATGTGGGGGGGAAGGTTGTTTTTAGAACATTTCTGTCCAAAGCTGCTGTGCTGTGTTATCCAAACAATACGTGGATCTGGAGAGAAAAGCCTAAGGAGGGAAGAAAGGGCTCTAAGCAGCAGTTCTGTGCTGGTTTAGTTAGATTTCAGTAAGCTAAATTCCAGTTTGTTTTTGGGGAAGGGGTAGTGGTATCACTGCAGTGACTGTTTAGTGAGTATTTCAGGAGCTGTCTGCCAAACTTCCCTTGTGTCAGGTCTCCAGCTTTGTCTTATCACACCGCCTAACCTCGACGCTGCTTTAAGGGCTCAGTTTTGGTTCCCTTATTTAGTGGAAGCGATCAAATGCAAGAACTTAAGTTTATGCCCCTATTTTACAGATGGGAGGGCTGATACAACATAACTGTGAAAATTTCTGAAGTTTTGGTCAGTCTAGTTATGATACCCAAGTATTCACTCTCCATTACTAAATGCACGTTTACGATCATTTTTTACACAAATTCCATCTGAAGGACTTGTGCTTCCACATGATTGACTAATTATTTCATCTGATTGACTATTGCATGTTGACATTATTGACATTGATTAATATTGACTATTCCATCTGATTCACTAGTCTTCCACTCATCTGCTGCTGAAATGTACAAAATAGTTGATTAATTTATGCAGGCACCAAGGCAAACGCTGCAGCCTGGCTAAGCTCTGCTCCTGAAATCACTCTGACAATTGTTCTTCTTTCTCCCTCTTGGTGTGTTGCTATTTGCCATAGACTTAGCATGATTTATATTCAGCTGAATCACCCCCATTTCCACAGAAGTGTGAGAAGACAGTAAAAGAATGGAATTTATTGGAAATGACTGGCCAGGGAGGTGGTGGGCTCGCCATCCCCGTAGGTGTTCAAGGAACGACTGGACACGGCACTCGGTGCCACAGTCTGGTTGACATGTTGGACATCTGTCAAAGGTTCGATTCGGTGATCTCAGAGGTCTTTCTTAAACTTAATGATTCTATGATTCCGTTTACAACAGGTGAGATAATTCGGCCTGGGGAGAGATAACACAAACGACATCAATTCCCCTCAGGCACTGCGGGACCCCGCTGGAGCTGAGGGAGCGCCCCAATACGGCGGCGTTGCCTGAGGGAGCCCCTCAGGGCAGCCCCAACATGGCGCCGCCCTCCCGGCGGCAAACGGCCTCCCCGCGGGCCCCGTCAAACTCTCGCGAGATCCCGGCGGGGGCACTTCCCGGCCCCACCTGGGCTCTCGCGAGATCTCCGCTGAGGGAGGAGGAGGAGGAAGAGGAGGAAGAAGGAAGGAGGAGCCGCCACCGCCGCTCCCCCCCGGGCCGGCGCCGGGGATGGTGTTGGCCGCGGCAGCCGGGCCTTGACGCCCCGCTCAGGTACGTGCCCGCTGTTCTCCGTCCCTCGGCCGCCGGCTCGGGCCTGGCCGCTCCCGATGTCCCCACATCTACTGGCCCGCCAGGCCTCGGCTCCCGGTGGGGTCCCCCGGCCCCGCTTCCCCGCAACCCCGCGATCCCCTTGCCTTGCAGAGGAGCTTCCCTGGCCCCCGCTATCTCCCCTCCCGGAGGAGCTGGAGAATTCCCGGGATTCTTGCTCCCTTACGTAGAAATAAGCACAGCACCCCTCCTTTCCTCCGCTGTCTCCCCGGGAAAGCTTTACCTGCGATTTGTGAGTGCTTTCTTGCTATGTTTCATTAGAATTTGGGATATAGCCGAAGCGAATAATTTATTTTCCAGAGTGGTCACGCTTCTCTTGGGTTTCCTGGTTTTCTAGTACAGGCTGTAAAGGTAGCTAGGCATTTAATGTCCATCGAAGTTAAATTTATTTGGAATCAACATCTAAAAGTTGGGGCTTTTTTTAGGCGAGAGGTGGGCTGCAGTTTACAGGTGTTTTTTTTCTTTTTCTTTTTTTTTTTTTTTAACATTTATGGCCGCGTTCATTNTTTCTTTCTTTTTCCGCCCCCCTCCCCCCCGTTTTCTTTTTTTTTTTTTTTTTTTTTTTTTGTAAAGCAGCTGTCGTTTTTTCCCTCTCCAGAGAAAAATGGACTGTTTTGTTCTGCTTATTCTTTCTTCTCCGGGTTAAAACCTACGGTTTGTTTCAGTTGAGCCAGCTGGATTTTACATTTACCGTGAACGTTACTTTTGTTTTTTGACATACATCTTGTGTGCTGACACACACATTACTTGTCAGCTTCAGGGAGCCGGACCTTCTTGTAGATCTCGCCAGAGTTTCCTACTGTTAGGGACTGCTGTGAAATATGTGTTTTCTTTTCTTTAAGCTTTGTTGCTCACTTTTCCGTTAAGTTCTTCTCAACCTCCAAGTAAAGATTATACCCTGGCTTTTTGCATTTTTCCCCCTTTATTTGGTTGAATTAATTCATATGACTAAAAGAACAGTCGTTTCTCCTACCATTTTAGTGGTTGGGGGCCTGGAGGGTTTGGATTTTGTCAGCATTGTGTTGGTTTTAGCTAAAATGTTAAAGAAGGGGGAGTTGCCTTCAGCTGGGAGTGGTGTCACAACATATTAAGCTATGACAGACTGGATGTTTTGGCTTCGTGGCTTTGGCATTCTGACCACCTTTTACTGTAATTAATTTATCAGTGCAGTTATCTTCTAGAGTGGATGGCTGGCACAGCAAAAGTATCTCTTCATTTCGGTCTCTGTGTGCAAGGTTTTTGCCCTGTGAGAGGAGGTATTGTTGTGCAGCTGTGTAGATCATTGCACTGCTTACAGCTTCAATCCCTTTCCTGTGCCCTGGGAGCTGTCTCAAAGCTCACTTCCTAGTGTTAGAGAGTTGTTCCAGTAATCCCTCCCCTTTCTCCTTTTTATTTATTTTTTTTTCTTCTGGCCAGCCAAAAGGCAGCTGTGAGTGTTGTCCTGTGAGGTGTAGAGGAGGGTAGGGGGCTGGCAGGGGTATTGTCACAGCAGGTCTTTTGAAGGAGCAGTGTCAGGCAGTGAAATTGGTTTGTTAACACTGATGTAAGCCCGACCTTCCTCCAGAAAACTGAATTTCCTCTTGGCCTGATGCACTGCACCTCCCTCAGTACTCACAGCCCAAACAAGCTCCTTCTTCAGGTGCCGTGGGCCATCCTCACCCTCAGTCACAGCCCTGTTACCTGTGTGCAGCAGCTCTGTGTCGATGATGGTAGTTCACTCCTTATTCAACAACTGCCTCTTGTTTTCCTCCTCCCCCGTCCCCGGAGCCTGGTTTTTGGTGACTGTCGCTGCTGTCCCATTGTGTTCCAGGTGGGAAGCAGCAGTAATGCTAACTCTGGCAAGCAAGCTGAAGCGGGATGATGGTGTCAGAGGCCCCCGTGCATCCAACCCAGCGTCTGACTCCACTCGGAGAGTGTCTGTCCGGGATAAATTACTCGTTAAAGGTGAAACAATAGATTGAAATATTTTGGGGATTTACGGGTTTTGGGTATGTTGCCAGTAAACAGCACTAAATTGCATGTAAATTCCCACAAGTATTTTTCAAATGGCTTGTGACTTCCCTTGGGATTACTGCTGTCGTGTATGTAGTGACATCCATCTCATCTCCAGCAGCTCGTTGCCTATAGGACGCTTATTTTTATTGAATAATGAAAATCAAAACAGGTGTCCTCCTTACTCTGCTGAAAATTTGTCCGTCATCAATTAAAACGTGATAAAAAATTGCCACGTGAGTGTCACTAAACGTACAGGAGGAGAATATCAACAGTAGTATCTTTGCCTTGATAGGAGGGTGGTTTTGGAGCAAAACCGTAACTGCCTGTCACAACAAAAACCATCCTGAAAGTAATGACAGTGTTTTGGTGGTCTTTAATGGCACAGGTCAGAGGCAGCACCCTTTAAAAAGCCTAAAAAAGCAACGCAGAGAGAGGTTTTTGTAGGCCTGGAGTCACTAGAAGTTGAGTGCGAAGTTTTGAATAATAAACCGGTGATTGTATTGCAGTGTGGTGTGTTTTAGGAAGGCTGCTGTAGGTTTTTACCAGCTGGTGGGAAAAAAAAGCCCCAAACCTACTTTGTGGCAGTTGTGGGGAAATGGGGTAGTTCATGAGACAGTAATTAAACTACTTTATAGTTAAATCAGGGAGAGCTCTTTCTTGCACTTCAATTTTTTTTTTTGTAGCATAGATAATACTGTATTTAAAAATCCATAGATACTGACTGCTTGCAGTTCCTATGGATTTAAACTGAGGTTCACTCCCTGTGGTAGCAGTTGAGTGTCAGTGGCAAGGAATGTGTTGTTTAGGTTGATGTTTCTGCTGAAAATGACCAGTAGCAAATACGCTGCCGTTGATGTGTCAGCTGCCGCTGTTGGGATTCATGCCAGTCAAAGGAAATCCACATTTCCTGGTCTTGTTTCAAAATGATTTGAGACCAGCACGGGTGTAATTGCCTCACTGGTATTACCTAACTAGCACTGCAGATGGTTTTTTTCCAAATTAGGGTAAATTCTGCCATATGTCTGGAGCAAGGTGTCACTGCAAAGGCTGCTGCCTCAGTGCACCGGGAAGTGCCTCAACTAGACTGCAGGAATGTTATATCCACAGTTTTCTCTCTGTGTTGTTTTAAGGACAGGGGATTTTTATATGCTGTAAATTGTGATTGTGATCACTCTTACACTTCCAGTTTGGAGATCCTCATTGAACTCCAGTTCTGAGGGAGGAAAGATTCAGGAAGGAGAAATAAGCTCTTTAACCAGGCTAAGCTACAAAGCCAAATTACTAAATATATATAATCTGAGATTTCCCCTAACCTGCAGGTATGGACTTGAGGGGAAGATAGCAGTGTGAAATGAATACCCTTCATGTGAGGTGCCAAAGAAATGCAACTCTACCCTTAGAGCAATCGTGTTTTTTAAACCCATGCCCGAGTCTGCAGGGGAGGAAGAGAATGTAAGCGATAGAAAATTAGTATTGACATTGTAACTGTTGTGGTTGTTAGCAAACCAGCACAGACTAAGTATTGAACAAGTCCCAGACTGACAAATGTTGAAAGCAGGTCAGTGCTCACGTGCCTCTGACAAGCTTTGGGTGCTGGATCCTGATCTGATTGTGCATGGAAGCTGTATCCCTGCTGTGAAATGAGTGGTTCAGGTCACTTAAAGAGTCACCACCAAAGGTATTGGTGAAAACGTGCCTTAATATAAATTTGCAAAAGCACAAAAAAGGTTGTTGATAAAGTTTGTGCTACTGCTTATTGCATGGATAATACATGGAAAGGAAAATCAAATTAGAATCAACTTAGAGTCATAGATGCAGAGGCTGGAATGAAAAGAGAGTAAAAGGGGAAAAAGGTAAAGGAGACACTTGGTTGAGTCATGGGGTTCAGAATGAGCCCCTTTCCTTTCTAAACTCCTCAGGGAGGAGTCTCAGTGCAGCTGGATCCAGTCTCAGGCTTGGACTCAACAGTTATGTCTAAAATATTTGGCAGAACTTAATCATAACAGCACTTAAATGTTATATTAATCATTAATCAGCTATAAGCAGAATAGAGATTCAAGATAATAACATGTATACTGTTTTATAGTGTGTTGGAGTCAATACGCACACACACAAAGGTATGTACAGATGTATATACAGACAAAGGCACCAAGGTAACACACATATATGGATATGTGTGTATGTATACATGGGAATACATACTAAAAAATCCCCCCCAGAATCAGCAAAATATTCCTGTAAAATGCCTTTTTGGAGATTACTGGAATTTTTTGAAATTCAAGTGAGGGTGGTACCATTTCACTCAGGCTATATAATTCAGGTAAGGAATGTTCCAAATCTATCAGGGAATGACTGATTATTCCTACTCCTGTCTCCCACCTTGTCCAGGCAGCAGGAGCTCCTGGTACAGTTCAGGAGCGCTTCACCACTGAGCTCTTGTGCAAAGGCCCGGGCCTGATAGGAATCACTGAAATTGCAGAGCAGGCCAGAGGTTGAGAGAGGGGGGGATGCACCACCACAATCACGATGCTCTCCCAAAAGAGCTGTAGGAGCAGCTGTCAGACTGCTTAGGATGGTTTCTGGGTGAAATGGGAACTGACAGGAGAAGCAGATCATTCCAGTGTAAGTGCTGAAAGTGAGAGGGAAGGACTTGTTGGAGGTGTTCTGTTTTAAGCTGCTCGAGCTAAATGTGGACCATTTGTTTACAAAAGTTTCTACAATTTGCTCCTGCACTTTAAGACAGATCAGCTGCAGCAGCATCTACGATGTGAGACAGAGTGAAGGTGAACTTCTGAGGCTGGCAGTGTTTCTAGGTCACGTTAAGATTGCAGGAATGAGTTTGAATGGGAGTGCAGAGCTGCCTGCTGAAGGTGTGCACACAGCAGTGATGCTGCTGCAGCTGGACCAGCTCCAGTGCCTTTTATTGCCTGATTGTATGGAACTGTAATAGCTGAACTTGGGCTGTTGTATTGGATCCCAAAGTTAGAGCCTGGAAGAATAGCTGGAAGTAGAAGTTGTTACTGGTGCGTGTTTAGGCTGGAGTTACCAAACGGATCCCAGTGGCAGAACAGGGGAAAGGCTCCATCAGGTCAGTCTCTTGGCAACGAATTAGAAAATAATCTGTCCTACATAAAAGAAGAGAAATCCTGGCCATCAGCAAGGGACGAGGAGGAGGAGGAGGAGATGAGAAAAGGCCCAGAGTGTTCTGTCAGTGGTGAAGTACCACTGTCCTATTCCTGCTCCACAGTAAACTGGGGACAGTCTAATAAATCCTGCAGAGGGATGTCTGCCAGCTTTGCTTAGGGTATTGTCCAGACACAGACAGTGTCTGGTTTTTCTCTGGAGGTAAATTGAAGACAGCCTTGTTTGTGTTGATAGAGAGTCCAGTCCAGGAAGGCAGTGCAGGATCTCTGAAGGATGCGTTGTCACACCGATAACCCTGCAGTCCTCAGCTGTGTTGTGTGCTCTGTCTGATCAGGAGATCAATGCTGTTTTGATTAAGGTGATGACCATGACCTCAGCCACTGACAAGTGTAGATAGATGATGCTTACAAACTTAAAAAACTTAATGTAGACCAACTGCACGCTGCCTGAAAGTAGGAAAAATAAGTGATATTTTAGGTGTGATAGCTATTTGCGCTACGAGTGTGAAGAAACATCTCAGCTGGTGTTTGAAATAGTGCTGTCAGGTGCTGACCTTGGCTTTATTGATGGGTGCAAGTTAAACAGACTTTGTTCCACTTTTGTGGAAAAGCTACTTTTGAAATACTGGTGCCCTTTGTTAGTTTTTCCTTAAGTTGTGCCTTTGATTGCTTTTATCCAGCATTGTTATGGATTCAGGTATCAGTCATGTCTCGGGACACTTGGGTTATTTTATGGACGTATAATGAATGGAAATCCCTCTGTCACTAAAGTTTTATATTGGGAAGTAATTCTGAGTCATTTGGATATTCTCTTCCAGCTGTAGAGAGGGTCTAGTAAAGCACAAGCTTTGTTAAAAATTGTGTGTGACTTAGCTGTACGTCTGTTTTCACTGGATTTCCATCTAGGCTCAGCTGAAGAGTAAGGCCCTAATTCTGTATGCCTAGTACCCAAATTCAAACAGAGCAAGGAGTACAATTGCTTTAGCAGCTTTCATTTTGTTCTGTGCTGCAGAGGCAATTTTTAATGTTCTGTTCATCATTAAGCTGGGAGCAGGGGCTGCATGACTGCTCCTCCAGGATGGTGAGAGTGCTGAACTCGAAAGGCAGATCCTTTCTGAAATTTAAAAAGGGCTGAGGACAAGCCAAAGTGGTGTGTAAGATTAATATTATATAATGGAGGTGACTGCTAAATTGAATTCAAGATAAAGAGCATGCCAGGATGGCAGTAGCAGCTCAGGGATCACAAAGGTTGTCCCTTACGCTGCATTTTTGGTAGTGCACCTAAACTGCATCATTCAGTTTTATATTACCACGACTGCTTAGTTTGATTGTGGAAGCTTGAAATAACTTAATTTATATGAAAATGAGTTAACAAGGTTTATTCCTCGTTTTTCTTCAACATCTGTGGCTTTTACAACCATATTTATGTAACCAGAAAATACTTTATTTGTGCCTCTGTACAAGCCTGGGACAATGGAAGTGGGAAACTGATGATGAAAGTGAAGTGAATGTCCATTGTAACTAAAAATGAGGGAATCCATTTATTTGCTTTCTTCAAGCCTTCAAAAATAGTATTATCTCTCCTCACAATAACGGGCGAGGAAAGTTGAGACGGGAGAAAACACTTTTTTTTCTAATACTGGTCTGTACAATTCAGAGGAGCTAAGTAGGGAATGCTATAAAGATGGATGGATAAGAATTAGGAGGCAAACAGCATCCCAGAATTAAGAGAACACGAGAATTAATATGTAGAAAATGGAATTTTTATCAGTGTGTCAAGGTATTTGATCTTCATCTCTAGAGGTCCTAGAGAAGTAAATTAAAGAAGGACTTAAACAGGAGAGGGGGCTTTTTGATTAAAACCAGAGAGAAGTAACACTGCTGTGAATGAGAATGTTCAGTTGAGGAAATAATGATTTTGTTTGGTGTACTTAAAACCAAACTCCAGCAGGAAGCATACAGCCCGATTTTCGTGGAAGACTTAGTAAACAAAGCACTGCTATATTCTGATTTGGGGAGGTGAGGGAGCAGAGCAATGGGATTGTGGTGTGTGCATTGAACATTCATAAACCTTGTACACAGCAGGAGTGTTCCTATTTCTGTCTTGAGAACTGTCATGGGTAGGGAGAGTTATTGTTTGTGAAATCATTTATAAATAGCTCTGGTTGCTTGTGTTAGGCTTAGCTTTTCTTCTTCTGTACAGTTCCTGAGCTGCTTCTGAGACATAATCTGTTTGCATTCAACTCTTCCAATGTTTGTGTTGGGTTTAAGTTTAAGCTTTGCCTTTTTTACAGTTTAAAATAGCATTTGGAACTGTTCAAGCAAGTGCATTCTGGGTCAAGAGCAGGACTCTGCAAATACACCTCCACTTGGGCTTCTCCTGCACCAGATCACAAGGTTTTGGTAACACCAGATGGACTATTTGGAGTGTCCTGAGACTTGGATTTTCTCGTCGTCTCATCACCTTAATGGTGTGAATTGAGACACAGATGCTGATTCTCCACAAAATGACCATGAAAAGTAGTCAAATTGAATTCTCTCCACTGTTTAGCTGTAGTGACAGTCATTTCTTGAAAGAGCAGCTCAGAAAAATGGTGAGCTTAAGTTTGTTCTTTTAATTTAGTGAAGCTTTTGGAGCTCTTGGAAGGTCAGTGCATTGGAGCTCTGATTGTCACTTCCATGCTTTGCTTATTTGCAAATCTCTGTTAAATAAGTTGGCAGCCTGCACAAGGGGCATTTTCTTACAGAGAATGCTCGTGCCAGAGGTACTGGTTTATGTAGGAAATGTGTAAGTTAAAACATCAGAATCTTAATGGAGCTTGAAGGCTCTGCTCAAAAATGTTGCTTTCTGAGCAGCAACGTACAAAAATGGTTCCAATGTCAGTGTTGTCACTCCCAAAGAGTCACAGAATCTGGAAAACTCTCAAACACTGAGCTTTGGCCTGTTAAATGTGCTTGTTAATTGGTTAATCACCAGTATTTGTTTATATGGCACAATTAATAGTAACATCTGTTACCTTACTTGATGCTGCTTTAAACATTTAGATTATTGAAGCAGATCTTTACCTGCTTTGTCTTCATGAAGTCGTTTCATTCTTAGTTTCAGTGGTTTGTTGCAGAGTTCATTAGAAACCTCAATTTTGGGCCATTTGCCTTTGTTTCCAAAACTTTTGTGTGGATTTATTAGCACAGCATTCCCACTTGTTTGCACACCTTCAAAGAAGGAGCACAGTGTTCCCTTCTCCTCAGCGTGAGCATTTTGTATTCATGTTTTCACAAGAAAACCCACTCATTCTTATGCCAAGACAGAAACACAGAAGTGTGAACACATTACAGGCAATTTTCACACTTCAGAGGAACTCAGATTGTAAACTCTCTACTGAACCTTGCAGGAGGCAGAAGTGAGGCCCTGGCTCGACAGAGCTGCTCAGCTCAGCCATTGCTGGGACTGAACATGTTCTGCCCTTAAAGGTCTCCCTTTTTCGGGATCAGGTGCAGGGCAGGCAGCATTCATTAAGCTGAACAACACGCAAGCACAGAAAGCAATAACAGAAAGCAGTCAGCACCTTAAAATAATTGAACCAGGTCCTAAACTTTGCCCTGTAGTGAAGATTGATGTGCCTCCCACTATGAAAGGCTGGTGAATTTTAAGAAAGGAGTGAGGGAAAAATCTTACAAAAAAATTTTATAGCTGCAGCCTTCAGGGGTTGGTTGTCATGTCTTTTTTTTTATCAGCCAGGAAGGGAAAATTGAAATAAAGTTCTTGATTACAGCTGAAGTTACATCTTCGTGTGTGTTGTAAAGACAGTACTTTAACTAAAGTATGGCTCCAGTGTTGTCTTTCAGTGCATGGCTCTGGCTGCTGGAGTGTGGGATTTTAAAAGAGTGAAGTTCTGAATTTTTTAGCTAAGTGTGAAGCACAGTGCCTCTGTTTTGGTGGGTTTTTTGGTGTAGTAGGCTGCAGATGCAGGGTGTGCCAAGCACAAGCGAGGTGGGAGTCAAATAAGCATCATTCCCACTGCAGAGACCAGCCAGGTTTGGTAAGCATGGATGGCGGGAAGAGTTCTGGAGAGTTAGTGAGAGTTGTGATGGGATCGGTTTGAATTCAGTGCCAAGAACTCTGAATGACAGTTTTCTTCAGATGTGTGTTTTTGAGAGTTGGTGTTGGAATCTCTTGCACATTGTCAGCCCAAATAAATGGGCTGTGTCTGTGGAGGTCTGAAAGCAAAGTTAGAAGTGGAAACTAAGACTACAGGAAATGCCGAAAATATACTCAATTAGATTTCCTGGAACTTTAGAAGTAAAGGGGGGAGATCTCTTGATGCATCTCCTTCATAGTTACGTGAAATACAGGTAGTTGAAAGTCAGACTTCAATAAAATACACAAAAGCAGGTTTTTTTCCAGGGAAGGTAACTTGACAGGCTTAGGGATACACTTTACTTCCTAGGGGCTATGGAACAGAGTCAGGATGCTTCCTTTCTTTTATGAATTACTTTTAAGCTCAGGAAATAAATGAAAGGAAATTTTAATGGAATAGGAGTGCATATCAGTAACAAAAACTGTGCTTTGGAAGTGCCACTGCTCTGTGTGGTAGCAGCCCTGGTGCTTCAGTCTTGGCAGAACTGAAGTCCCCATCAAAGGAGGATACATTTGCCATATCTGTAGGGCAGATGAGCATTTTTAGTAATGAATTGAGTGGCTTAAAGAGAAATTTCAAGGTAAACTTCCACTGCACCTTAATTATATTTTTAAGTAAAATAGGATTTACGGGGTGGTTTAAATTAGATCTACCAATTTGGACTTCAAGAAGGGCTTTATGCTTGCATAAATAATGGTTTTGGTTTTTTTTCTTTCAACAGAGGTTGCAGACCTTGAAGCTAATTTACCTTGTGAGTATAACATTTAATAGTATGCATTTTAAGGGGGAAAGGACCATTGAAGTGAACGTCTTGACTGACGTATGAATGGTATTTATTAACTCCAGTGAAAGTTGTGCAAAACTCCACCGCTCTGGCTTGAACAGCTTTTCTCTGTTGCTTCCTCTTAGGGGGCTGTGGAGAGGTGGACCCTCATTAGTGTCCTTTGGAAGGAGTGTTGATAATTTGCCTTCAGAATTTGATTGCTGGGGAGTGGCAGCAAAACTTTCATAAAACACCCAGAAGGTTCCTGGGGCTCAAGGGTGCAATTAGTGCCCTCACTCCTGTTTCTTTCTTCCTTCTCTTATTTTCAAAACCGGAGATTCTGATTTAGGGGCAGAGCAAATAGCCCAGATCTCAGTCAACCTGCAGCTTTTTCACTTCATGTTCAAGATGTAACCTGATGTCTTTGTTACTAATGAAAACTGATTTTTTTAAGAGTGATCCATATTCCCTTAAAAAAAAAAAAAGGCAAGATAATGTGATTTTAGCCCTGGAATTTTACTTGAGACATAAGCCTTCCTTGAAGGCGATTATAGAGAATTCACACAGTAATTTTAGGTAAACTTTTTTCAGTGTAGGCTCTCTTACAGGGTAACAAATACCTGAAAAATGTCTGGTTTTAGTTACTACAATGTGCGTGCCTTACTAGGGTTTGTGTACAGTTCTTGTTAGGTTTTTTTCAGGCAAATAGGATTTATAACTATGATACTATTTAGCTCCTTGGCTACAGAAAAGCAACAGCCAGCTCGATGGGTTAGGAAGCTAAAGACTACATAATATGGCTGATAAAATATCCATGGATAGACTCATCTCCTCAAGCCAGCTCGTCTTTGCCACAGTCAAGAAAGGCCACTTTTGTGCATGGGAAGCCAACTTGGGTTGTGTCATCAAATACAAACAAAGGGCTGTTATGCTGGGAGCTTGCAGCTGTTGAACTGAAACCACTGACAGTTTCAGCAGATTGTTCCCTTTTTCCCCACACTTGTTCTTCCTTGTCACTATTCCTCATTAAGTTCGTCTCCTCTCAGAGTGAAAACATAGAGTTTGGTTTGTGATGCTCCAGAACTTTGGGAAATCACTTGACTGAAAGGTAGGGGTTAATCAGGGAGTCAGCTTGAAGAGTGTGAAAGAGGATTTTCTTGCTTTTCAAACAGTGGAGAACTCATTGTCTGATGTAAATTATTCTTTTGCTTCACAGGTACATGTAAAGTGAACTTTCCTGACCCAAACAAGCTCCATTACTTTCAGCTAACTGTAACCCCAGGTAATGTTTTTAAACGTGTTACTTTTGTTTCTCTGTGTGTTAGTGTTTAGGAAATGTAATTCCAAGAGGAATTCCAATAAAGCATCCAGTCAAAGAAAGTCCTTAATGGGATGGAGAAACTGGGTTGAATTTTGACAAGCGGATTCCAATAAAAAGGCCTTCAAAAATGAGTAGGGTTAGGAAATACTCAGAGCTGGTTTGCTGACTTTGGTTGAGAACTTTTTTTCCTCTCTGCCAGTTTCAAACCACCTTGTTTTATTTGCTGAGAGGAATCTTGGACTGGGCATTACCGTATTACAGCTGTGTTGTGTATTCTGTCGTGCTGATTGCTTGGCTCTGCAGAGGTGAAGAGAGAGGTTACCAGTGTGACATTGCTGGAAAACTTCAAACCTAGGCATGCCTGAAGATGCTGAACAAGGAGGAGGCTCTGAGTCTCTGAATGTTCAAATATGTGGAAATCAGGTCTTTTATGATGAACACACCTTAGGTATTCTGTGAAGTGCTTGCTGGCAGGCTGCTCAATAAAAACATTTTCATAAATTACCATTTCCATGTAAGTTTCTTAACAGCCACCTGAAATTAGTGTTTGCTGTGCATTTTAGAATAGAAAGTTGTGATTTATGGATGAATTTGCGTGGAAATTTATTTGAACTTTACATGCACTTCTAGTTTTTGTTTGAGACTGTGCAGCTGCTTAAATGAAAACATTGCCGTGTGCAGTGCACTGAATGGTTTGAGTTAGGTGTGCTAGGATCAGTGTCCCCCTGCCAGCTCATTCTTGTAGATGCCCATTTTCTGTAGATGCTTTTTGACCACAGAATTTGGGTGAGGTGTGTCAGTCGTCCTGAGGTATTACCTGGAGAAACAGTGCTTTGCACTTCATGGGGTGCTGGGAATGTTTCTGCTAATCCAGTAAGGATTTGAAGCCAGAGCAGCACTAGGTGTCACTGTTGCTGTTTATTAGCCCAAATCAACTGACCCCTCCTCCAGCAGAAATTTTGGGTGGTCTCTGTTAACATGTCCATTCATGTGGCTCCTTTTTGTGATGGAAAAATGAGTGAGGCTGCCCTTGTCAGTGTAATCAAAAATAAATGCAAGAGCTCATCTAGAACTTTGGCCCTGTCGTTCTGTGTAGGAGTTGTGCTCGTGTTTACTTGGTGGGTGTTAATTCTGCTTGCGCCAAATGCCCTTCGGTTTACATGATGCTGCTTTATTATATTTTGGAAAGGAGTTGACTTTACAAGAGCATCCACTGTGCAAATCAGGGATGTATGAAAAAGCTGTCCTAGCTCCAAGGTGTCTAAATCCTGGGAACTGTTTTGTCTGTTCACTGCTGTGCAGCAAGATGCTGCAGGCAGAAACCAGCTGTTGAATGCAGAGCATGGGTTTTGTGCCAGCTTCGTTGCCGAAATGATCTTGCCGATGAGATGATCTTAATTAACATTTAGTTACTCTAAATATAGCTGCACAGCTGAAGTCTTTGCAGTTGCAGCCTGACCCAAGTAAACATCTATTTTCAGCTGTGCATAATTCAGGTGTAGAATCTTGTGATCAGCCATAGCTTAGCACTCTAAAGGCAGAACACAACACAGAGCAAGAAAATCTTTGTAGTTTTTGCCTCCCTTCAGTACTGAAGTTTTCTTTAGTGTATGCTAAATCTTCGTTTCCTTGAGGCAGCAAAGTGGTTGTCAAAGAAGTTTTATGGCTCGAGTGGGCTTGAGCCAACTCTTTTTGTATTGTCTGAACACTATTGCATGAATCTTGACTTTGTTCTGTGCAGTCATTTTGAATGTGGCTGGTCTTGAAAGGACAGTAAAAGAAGCTTCCTTAGGCTCTCACAAAAAGACTAATTTGAATAAGAAAATAAACTCGACCACCAAGCAGAAATCCTTTCGGGTCCCTTGCTCAGCACCTCTCACAAAAACCTTTCTCAGCCAGTATTTAATGTCACAAAATTATCCTGGTGACAGGAAGTTTTTATTTCAAAATGATTTTGTAGAAAATCTTGATTGAGGGTGGCTGCTGTTTTCACATAATTGAAGAAAGTCCAGTCCCTGTATGTTGCTGCTTTCTGCAGTGCACCATCAGTGGCTGTTTAGCAGCACATGCTAGAAAATGGCTAAGACTTGGATTTTTCTGCCACAGCAGACAAAACTCTGCGTTCCCAAGGCAGACACTGCTGGTTTCCTCTGCTGTCTGAAGCTTCTTTTTCCCCTTCTGTCATCTGAAACAGTCGTTCTGCCTTTGAAAAATGCCCTTGTGCTACCACTTGCCTCTGTTCTTATTTTTGCACCGGTACCATATTGGATTAAAATCTAGGGGAAATAAGGAGATAGATGCTTAGAATACAGCCAGAGTCCTGCCTGCTGCACTGGTATTTGGAGCACAAAATTGGAAGCTGAGGACTAAAACATGGTAATGACCTGGAAAAAAATAAAGGAGGTGAGTTTAGGTAGCTCATACATGAAAAAACTGGGAAGACTAAGTGCAGTGAATGCAATTTCCCTGCAGTTCCCAGGCAGTTGGACTAGTTTGGGGTCGGAGTGGATATTTGAGTCCCACTCTCGGGGGATTAATAAAGACCCTGTTTTCTGGTGAAATGCTCGCAAATATTGGTGAGCATGGCTGAGCAAGGCTGATTCAGGGAGCTGCTATCCAAAGTGCATCCTTTGTGGTCTGCCCTAATTATCTTGCATTTTCTTCTAAAGGGAGGAAATAATTTGGTTAAGTGTTTTCCAGAGCACTTTCAGGCCTTAAAACACCCTACAAATGCAAGCTGAGATTAGTCAGGTTGTTGGTAATGAAACTTGAGACTGAAGTGGGAGGGACGCTTGCTCTGCTAATACAGCTTGAAGACATAAATTTAAGCAGTAGGAGGAAAATTGTGGCTCAGACCTACTCCCTTTTTAGCAGAAGTCTCTGTGGCTAACTTCCTCAGTTATGTGTTAAAGCTGTTTTATTTGATGGTTTTATTTATAGCTCTTTCCTCACTGTTAACTCTGCCAGAACTTTTTTCCCACCACTTTTCCATGCCTAAAAAATTGAGGATGTCTCTCCCAGCCTGAGAACTTATTTATTTGAGATGCTGAAAGATGACTTCATTGTGAAGGGTTATCTTGTTAATGCAGTGCAAGATTTCTGGCTGGGTGCTGAGGCTCTCCAGAATTTTTAATATACATTTGAGTGATTGGTAATGAGTAGCTTTATTGTTGCTTTACGAACATAGAGGGAGAATTGTATAAGAGAGGGGAGGAGAGATGTCTTGCTCTCCTAATTGTGTAAATATGTCCTTGCTTATTTTACAGCAGAGGCAGTAGCTTACCCAGTGTAGGTTTTGGTTAGTGCTAGTGGATTGATGTCAAGGTAAAACCAAAACATAAAATGAGTTGTAATGTGAGGCAGCGATGAATATTGAATTGTCTTGGAGGGAGACTTGATCTGAAAGTTCTCGAGTGTTTCTTTTGGACAACCATTGCAGTGAGCGTTCATTAAGCCTGAGGATTTTCTTTGACCTAAGACACATGTGGATACATCCATCAGCAGGCATTTGTTTCATTTTAGCAGGGGTGGAATGTGAAGAGCTGCTGCATGTTTTGCTCCAAGTCCAGCAAATCAAGGAACTAGTGAAATCAAGCCAAGGAAAATAACTTTAGTGCTTCGAAATGTGATAATTCCTGACACTTGGTTAAAATCTATTCTAGTGCTAGATGGTGGATAGAGTGCAGTTAGCTGTGTTCTGTTGAATAAGTGGTGGTATTCAAGCTCCTGGGGGACATTGGACCATTTTCCCAATGAATCCTTTCTGGAACAGTGTCTCACGCTGAGTGTGTTGCACATTTGACAGGGAGCAGTTTTGTCACAGGGTATCAGTGTAACTCACCTTTTACTTCTTGTTCTTCAATAATGGCTTGCTTTACTGATTTTTATCTCTATATATTTAAAAACAAAAGATAAATGCTTTTATCTTGCGTTTTTTGTATAAAAATCAGGGCACGTCCCTTTACTTTCTGGTAAAGCATAGCATGCCTGAGATTGCTTAATAAATCCAGCACACTTCAGAATTGAATTGGAATGGGAATGAGAATGGAGAATGCATTTGAAAAGCAGATCAGGAGACAGCAACCTGAAAGAGGATTTTGATGACCTACAGTAGACAAGCTAGGCTTTTTTGTGGTTTGGAACGAGCTAGATAATAACAAAGTTCTTCTTAGTCTTTCTGTAAACTCTGGATGGTTTCACAGAACATTTCTTTGCAATGTTGGTTTAAGAAATAGAAAAAACTTGCATCATGTAATGCTAACCAGCCCTCCTGGCCTTCGCTGGGGCTGGAGTGCTCAAGGTGGTTTGAGCCAGAGCATCCCTCAGGTGTCTCAAACCCCCAGCGTGGACTGGGTACCTGTTTCCCTTTTTTAATGAAAAACCTCAGTAATGGCAATGCCAGACCCATTTCAGATCACTTGCAAGCTTGTCAGCTTCCAAGCACAGCTATTTCAAGAGTTGCAGGCTCACTGTCACCCTATTCTATTATCTCTGGTTAAATGTAAGTAGATATTTTAATATGTCATATTTGAGAATTTAGCCATTTTAATAACTGAGTATCGAGTCTGAGGTTGGCAGAGGCAGACGTGTTTTCCTGGCTGATACATCGTTGTAAGGCACCTGCTTGCTCTTACTGCAGTACTCTCTGAAACGTGCTCTTGCCCACATCACTCACCCTCACCATGGCTGCTAGCACAAGTTTGGGAAGATATGCTCAGTCCTGGAGCAGGATTTAGCAATGCCTTAGCAAGTGCAGTATTTCTTCAGCTCGTTCCCAGGGTCGCTGATGCAGTACTGCCTGCCACGTGCCAGGATTTTCTTCCTACGGACGTGAGAAGTTCAGTCCAAGGTTCCTCTAGCTTGGTAGCCCTGTTACTGTGATCAGGATGGTGGATTTTCCTGGGACTGTTGACTCTTCTGACTTCAAATTTCCACTGTAAAAATGTTGGGAGTGCAGGAAGACACTGCTCACGCACTTCTTGGATTAGGTGGCAGCTGGTGGTGCAACCAGCTTAAGTATTTGATGAGAACCCTGTGCTGTTTTAATCTTGGCGTTTTTCTCTTATTTAACTATTTTCCTTGGTTTTGCTTTTCTAGATGAGGGCTATTACCAAGGGGGAAAGTTTCAGTTTGAAACTGAAGTTCCTGATGCCTACAATATGGTGGTGAGTATTTGTCACTAGTCTAATAGTTGTCATTTTAGATTTTCTTTGCAGGTAGCAGGACTTCAGGGAGAACTTGGCACTGAGACTAAGAAAGGATCTTCTGTCTCTTAATAAAATAAATCTCTGCAACTGTCTGGCAGAAGCTGTTGGAAGTGCAGATGAGTCAGACATGAGCGTCCTCCCTTCTGGCTGAGGTTCTGCTCTCTCTTGTTAATTATTCATGAGACTTGCATTTAATGATTATTCTCATTAAAAAATTATATATCTAAGAGTGAAAGAAGTGAACCAAAAGGAAAAGGTTGATAGTTTTGTAATTCCCCCCTCTTCCCCGTCCTTCTGCTTTGCTGCCTTACTTTTGATGTTGGCAGTTCAGGGTTCTTTCAGAGAGGCCGAAGAAGGGGAGGATCCTGAAGAAGAGTTTCAGGGAAGTTCTTTGGCTCCTGTTCAGCTGCACTGAGCCCAAATTCAGCATTATCTATATTGTAGTAGTTGCAGGCACAACTAGGTCGTGTTTGCAGTCGTGTGGGTTTGGTTGTGGGATGTTTTAAGTTCCCCTTAACTTTACCAAAGAATTTCATACTGTAACAGAGGTCACCCTTACTAACTTTAGTGTACTCATTTTATTTCCTTCAATTTTTGTATTCCAATTGTTCACCTAAACAGCACTGCTGCAGGAAAGTGTTTGCTGTGTGTCAACAGGAGAGCTGAAGTTCAATTTTGATCTGAGTTTTTGGATCCTCAATTCCCATAATTAAAAAGTCTGGTTAATGGTTCCCTGCTCAGCACTGGCAGAGAAAGCTGCAGCAAATGTTAATTAAATATTTTTAAATTTGAGCACCTCTCATCCAATACAAAAATAAAAAGTTTGTATTTGTGCAGTTTAGGGAAAACTGAAGAAGGCTGAATGTTGGATTGTGGTCAGGTTATTAATGCAAATGTGTGCTCACCAATATTGAGGGAATTATACCAAGGCTGTGGTTTGTTTCCTGCCAGGCAGGATGAGACTGAAACAAGTGATGCCTGTTTTCAGGAGAGCTCTGCAGACCTGCCAGAGCTTTCTCAGCCCACGGGCAAGGATGAGATATCACACCTCTGCACTGGGAAAAGGAGTGGATATGTGGAATTATGACATAGTGGAGGAGCATAACATAAATAAATAAATAAATAAAGAGGAAAAATTTGGAAGATTTTGTATCATGGCCTATGGCCAAACCACTCTGTGCTTATCTCTGTTCAGTGTTTAGTTTCAGCCAGTCTCAAGAAGTTCTTCAGAAACTTGTGGTGGAAAGTGGCAGGAAATATCTCAGGGCTGGACTGGAATTCACCCCCAGGAATTTGTATCCCCATTAAGGCCTCCTGGGGGAATGAGGTTTGTAGGACCTGTGAAGGAAAGAGCTGGAGTTGCAGTTGCAGGGTGGTTTAGCAGAATGCTTTGGGACTAGCTAGTGTCTGGAGAAAACATTTCAAATAACATTGATTCCAGATTTCTCTTAGCAGCCACGTCCCTTCTCTAGGTACTGTTCTTCACTAGTGAAGAGCTACAGCTACAGGATAGTGATCAAATTAAATATATAAATAATACCTTTTTTTGGGGTTTTTTTTGTTTTTTTTTTTTTTACTTAAAAGATCTGTTGGTACACCTGTCCTTCTAGAGTGCCAGTTTATCAAGAACTGAAAACGTTAATTTTAAATGAGGGATCCCAGAAGAGAAGTGGCTGCTTGGAGATAGAGAAGAAAGTGAATGAAGTCACTGCTGTGCCCCCCAGCTGAGATTGGATCTACCTGTGCAGCTGGTGGTGTCGGAGGGGAAGAGTCTGAGCAAGGAAATCAAAGGATTTGGGGAGCTTTGCTGTGCAGAGTGTCACAGGTGTTCAAGTGAAACATCATCCTGAGGAAATCTCACGTGGATTTGTTGGTCTGGGGAGGGTTTAAAAATGGCTTGGAACAAGCTCGAAGGAGAAGTTTTGTCTGAAGATAAATTTTATGGTAGTGCTGCAGTTGTCCTGTCTGTCTAACAGGGAAAAGAGAGAGAGGGGAAACCTTTGTCTTACTGTCAGGAGTGGGTTTTTCTAACTTGTAGCAATGAAAATCACTATGAAAGGATAAAGGAATTCTTTTGTTTCCACAGTACAAAATATGAGACACCAGTTAATTCACTGTGAGGATTTGGGGATTTTTTAGAAGAATTTGTATAAAGCTTTTTTTTTTGACTCATCAATACATTTCCTGTTTGAAGGAATGCATATGGTAGAAATTTGCTCTTTTATCTTGATCTAATGGCATGGAATAAATTCTGCTGCTTTCTCTTGCTTGAGAACTTCATCTTTCAAAACAATGTGAAAGTCGTAGCTAATGAAAAGCTGTGCTGTTAGAAGACTTCTAAGATGTTTTAAAGGTGAAAAAGTTTGAGACTGTTTTCTGTAAGCCACTTAATTTTAAGTAATGCCATGACTGATGTTCATTGGGTTATTGCACAGACATGAAGTGGAGGAAAGGCAAAATCAGTATTCTCAATCCCAGATTTGTTGTGGTGATCAGTGTTTTTTCTTCCAGAACATCTCACTTAGGTGTGTTTTCGGTATCTCAGTACCATGCATATTTTCCTACCTTTTCCAAGGAGTCTAAATTTAAAAAATTTCTTAAAAAGGTAATTGGGAAGTTGAGAACAAGATGAGACAAAACACATGATGCTGCCATGCAAATACAGCTCGTTGAGCTGTTTTGCCTCTTGATTGAAGACTTCATTGGAAAAAGTAGGGGGAGATGGCTCCACATCTAAAATCCGTGATTTAATTGAAGTTCTGCAAGGTGCTGATGGATTCCAGGACAATTCCTATCAGAAATTATCTGCCTGATTGAAAGCTGCAGATCCTAATGGGGAGAGCAGGGATGGAACAACGTGCTGTTGCTAAGCTACTGAAGTTTTTACGTCCCTCTCTTTATTTACTTCACAAAACTAGAGCAAAGGATACTGTACTTTAAAAATCCGTCTTTCCAAACCCCACTGTGAAATTCGGAAATTTGGTGATCTTGCCTGTGGCTTTTCGTTGTAGTGTCTCAGATTCAGCTCTGACGTGTTCCTGTTCAGTCGTGAGCAGGAGGGTCTGTATGTGAAAGAAGCTGTTTATTTGGTGTAGTTGTTATCTCTGCATCCTCTGCTGGTTTTTAACAAATCCCTGATTTGGACAAGCCTAATGTCTGGCATTAGTTTTTTGGTTCAAATAGTTGTCTTAAATGTGAAGAAACGGTATGACTTGGAGTGTTTTCTTTCCCCTGAAGGAGTAAATTTTCTTGGCTTTCTTAAAAGTTATGTGTTTTTCTAAGGAAAAGCTCAGTTTTTATAAAGAATTGAGAAAAGTTTAAAGGGCAGAGAAATCTGCTTTGACTCTTGCAGATTACGTATCGTTGCCCTAAACATACAAACCCAGGCTGTGGATATCAAATATGTATTTGCCTTTTCCTGTTTTATGAGTTATAACAGGGTTTTATCTTAAAGGATAACACAGTAGTTTAATTTTTCTCTCCTGGCAGCCTCCGAAGGTAAAATGTTTGACAAGAATCTGGCACCCAAACATTACAGAGACAGGAGAAATCTGCCTAAGGTAGGAACAGCATTCTGTTGGGGTTTTTTAACCTTGGAGGTTTATCTGTTTGATAAAATATTGGCTGTAACTGTCATTACAGTACTTTTTTCCTGCTGATTCCGCATGTAACTTTTAGGAGCATAAAAATCTACTGAAAGTCTCATTCTTGCTGTGCTGTAGGGACCGTGTAGAGCCTGGCTTTTCAGGTTCAGATTTAATATTTTGTTCTACTTGGGGTAAAAATGTAAACTCCAACCTAAATAAAATGTAGTTGAGTCTTTTTCTTCCCTCCCTCATAACTGAATCGTCCTCAGGCCCTGAGGGGGGCTTTAAGGCTTTACCATTTAATAGCCAAGTGTGTTAAGTGCTTGAAAATCCTTTCTATTTCAAAAAGGAAGGAAAAAAGCATTGCTTAAACTTGGACAGTAATTATTCTTTGTTTGCCATTTATTTATTATAATATTTATTATCCACTGATAAGACACATGTGCCAGTTATAACAAAGCAGGGTTGGGCTCAAGATAAGATATGAGACTTGAAAGCTTTACTTTGCCAGAGTGAGAGGCTTCTGTTGCTGGGTGGTTTTCCTTGATAGTAAATGTTTCCTCTGCAAAAGAAATTTGTGAAACTTTGCTATTTCATTCTGAGTACCTGATGGTGAAATTGGCCAGAAACCAAACAGAAGCAGAAGTGAGAAGCCTGCCTGTCATTTTTCAAGTTAATGGCACGCAGAAGAAAAAGCGGATGAAGCAGAAGCAAAGCCCATAAGTGAGACTGAAAATCTGAAAATCCAGCATTGTTGTCACCATGTGTAGCAAATCAGTGCTTTAAAAGAAGCTGAATTTTTCCTCTAGATTGAAAAATCATTTTAGTGCTGTGTTGAAGGTCCTGGTGAAAATGAAGTTTTTTATTGCTCTTCATAGGCAGGTCAGGCTCATCAGCCTTCAGCAAATTTAGATGCTCTGAGTGCGAGTAAAGGAATGAACAAGTGAGCTGTTTGAACCAGGGAACAACAAATACCAGACACCAAACCAAAGCTCCAGCTATAGCACAGCATCTTCTGAGGTTAAATGAAACCTCACATTCATAAAATCCCAGAGTGGTTTGGGTTGGAAGGACCTTAAAACTCATCCCATTCCACTCTCTGCCTTGGGCAGGGACACCTTGCACTAGCCCAGGTTGCTCCGAGCCCTGTCCAGCCTGGCCTGGAACACTTCCAGGGATGGGGCAGGTACAGCTTTTTCATCTCCTTAAATGTTTTTGGTTATAAAAGACGAATGTTGTGTATGGAGCATCATAATTCTAATGAAGCGAAGTCATTTTTTCAATGTCCGCACTGAAATGTCATCTTGGATTGTCAGATACCTTAGCACGCCAAACCTTGGAAGTGTCTGGCATTAGATGGAAAAACTAAAATAACTTAATTGCTTTTTGCCTGGTAGAGAATGCATTCTATGTATAGGACCTGCAATCAACTTAGACAAGAGTCTTTACATTAAAATAGCTTCAGTTATTTTTAAAAGCAGAAGAAACATCTTCATCAGTACTTTTTCCCCCACACACCTCCTGCTGTGGGATGTGCTGGTTTGATAATCATCCCTGGCTTAACACATTCTAAATGGTTAAACTTGTGGTCAAGTGTGACAGTTCTGGGCAGGAAAAGTGGTGTTTCTCTGTGCCTTATGGACTGCAGTTACTCCGGACCATGTTATTAACAACTCATATTAATTAGGTCTGGCCCATACTGGATATTGCCTCCACTGCACATGTGGATAGAAAAAAATGGAAGTTTCTCCAGGACTGATCTTCCCCTTACAATAAATTTTAGTCACTTAAGCTGCAAATTGGGTCAGCTGGAGTTCCAGAAGGTTTTACACTTCCTGGAGTCATGCAGTTCCCACTTCAGTAGATGTTTTTGAAAGATCTCTTTAGGCTGTGTGTATTTAAAAAGAAAAAAAATTCCTCAAAGCTTTCTTCCATGCAGGAATTACTCAGAGAATGAGAAGATATTTGTTGAAATGAAAGCTGAGCAGCTGACTGGTCACATCAGTGGCTGTTTTGGTTACTATCGCTTCAAAAACAGCGATTTTGAAGTCTGCCCATAGGAACCCACATATAAGGATTTGAAATTATAATCTGGGAGGTCTCCTTAGATCTGGGAAAAGGTTCTGATTAGGGGCTTAATGATCATTCCCAGTCTGTAGAAGAAAGAGGGTGCTGCTCTAAAAACAAATTCTGTCAGCAAATGAAGACTATTAAGCCAAGGGACACTTCTGTCTTCACTGCTCTCCTGCCAGAGTGCTGTGAGAGGTGCAAGTGTCTCTTCAGGTCCTGGCTGTGGTGTCCTGCTGGAGATGTGCCAGGAGAGCTCTGAGGCCTTGGGAAACTGCAAGGCTGTTCATGAGACTTAGCTGATGCTCAGGTGCTCTGTCACTGAATATTTTTATGATTTTATTTTGTGTGTAAACTTTCTCCTCACTTGGAATTTCACAGTGAGAGGCAGAGAGGCAGATGGAAGTACAGCCACACAGTTTGATAAGGAACAGACCAAAAACGAGCTTATTTTGCTTTTCCTTTTGTCCCATGGACACAAACTGCAGCCACAAGATGTTACTTTTAACATTGCACAAGTGGTAATGGCATATTTTATCTTTTTAAAGGCACAGAAATGAGATGAGCAGCACAGTTAAGGTGGAATGGGCTTGTCCAGGGTGATCATGCTGTTCCTAGGATCTTTGTCTGCACTGAACAGGGACTGAATTTCCTTGGATAAAAACCTGTCATGTTCATTAAATAGCTACATAGCCTGTATGGTCTAGTCATCCACTGTAATTTAGAAATTACTGAATACGTGTCACCCTGGAAATTGCTAAAACCTAATAGTTTAAGACTATTTCACTTTAACCCTGTCACTGCGGTAGCAGAAGCTGCTGCTGGTGGTGAGTTTTTGTGCTTTGCTGTGAGTTGTCAGTTTTAGATCACTCCTTGCAGAGGAAGATGTGATTGTGAAATGATGCTTGAAGGACTTTTTCATTCAGAGTATTACTTTTCTGAGCAAGACTTCAGCTTATTTCTCAGTGATGCTCTGATCCCCAATAGATCTCCTTCTCATAACTCCTGATGTTTGGATCTGAAAGGTCCAGAAATGCCTGAACAGCTGAATACACCTCAATGGTTTCTACTTGCAAATAGGTCAGCAGCTTCACTGGACTTGATATGTACCATAATATGCTGGTCATATAGAATTTCTTTACTGGATGTGTGCATTTAGGAAATTCTGTATTTTATATATTAATATTCATATGTGCTTATATTAAAATTCAAGTTACAGTTTATAAGGAAGTTTTTCCTCCTGAGCAGGCAGACTTAAACTGCCTGCTCACTTTCTTATCTTTGCCTGTAGGAAGCTGAAGTCCTTTCACAGAAGAGAGGACGCTGATCCTCCCTTTGCTAATTAGATATCCCTCCCCAAAATACCCTTTTTGTGGGTAAAAACCTTACCTGGTTTGTGCCAGTTTTGGTGAGAGATGGGTCATCCTGCAAGGCTCTCTCTTCACCAGAGATTAACATGTTCTAAAGTGCATCAGGGGACAAAAAAAAAAGTTCAGTGTTGAGACTGTCACAAGGGTTTCTGTCACACTTGCTCTGCTGGAGGAAAATAATTCAAGTGTTTTGACAAATGCTGAGCTCCGATGGGGAGTTCTGTAATGACACTGTGTAGAAGGTAATTTTAGGCAGACATCCCAACTCCTGGGGTTTAAAATTCCATTACCTGGATATAAATAGTGCAAGAATTAGATCTTATCTTGCAATTACTTCCTAATGTTTTCTGAGAAGGTTTCTTACAAAGGCAGTTTAAGCAGAAGTTGCTCTGTATAATATGTGTGTCTCTTTTTTTTTTTTCAGTTTATTGAGAGAACACTCAATTGATGGCACTGGCTGGGCCCCAACTAGGACATTAAAGGTACTGTTTCCTTTTGGATGTGTACATCAAACTAGATACATCTTTAAAAATCATTTCATGGCCTTGGAAAGAAGCAGCTGATGTGGTTTGCTCTAAGAACAGCTGAGGCGTTTGTCTTTCAGCAAGTGTTGGTGGCAATAGTGGAACAAGTACAGTGCTGACTGTAGAAATTGGTAGTTTTGGTGTGGCTGCACAAATCCTGCTGTGATGAAAGGTTTTGTAGGTTGGTGTGACTGCAGGTGACTCAGAACCCCCACTCAGTGAGGTGTGCTGGTTTGCACCCAGGCAGCAAACACAAGGACCAACAGCAGTCCACAACCCTGGTAATTTCCATGGGATTGATATTTCTGACAAATCCGTGCAGAGCAGTGAGCAGGAATTAATCTTGCTGTTGCTGTTCCCAGGAATGCTGCCAGAATTGTTTCTTCCAGAGCTTTAACAACATTAGGTGGATAAAGGATGCACATCAGGTGTTTGTCTCTTTCAAAAACCAAATTGAAAATGACTTTTATCTGATGCCTGGTTTGCATTTTGGCACTATGAGTGAGATCTGTGACTTTCTTCATCTGCAAAATCTCTTCTGAGGTGAGCGTGTGACTTTCTGGAAGTAGAAGGAGTGTGTTGTTTTGTGGATTTTCTCAAACAGTCTTTCCCTATTGTTTTTTCATCAGTTGGTGTGATTTTGTTTTGTCCTTTGTATTTCTGTTTTCATCTCAGGTTAAATCAAGGCACCAAGTAATTAAGTTAACTAGTTCTGTTCCTGTCCCTGTATTTTCATTCAGAGAAGGTTTTTAGGCTACAAATTTTAAGCTTCAGCCATTATAAATTTTGTACAAGTGGACAAGAAACCCAAAAGACAGGGACTTTTTCTGTGATTGCTGAAATGAAAGATGCAGCAAGAGAAAAGTAAATAGTAGCTTAACTTTAAAAAAAAAAAATTCAAATCAGATATACTCCTTGGATTTTTTAAAAAAATTTTTGCTTATTTTTTTGACATTGAAGCACCGCAATTGTGAGCTCACTTTTTACAGCTTTTCATCCCCACAGGGGGAACACTGAGAATTTGCCCAGGAGCACTGTGGATAGTAATCCAGTCTTGGCCTGTTATGGACTTGAAAGTCAGTGTTTCATTCGTCAGTAATACAAAGTCAGCCTGGTTTTCTGGAGGAATAGTACCCAAATCTGCCCAATAAAGCGCTCTGAACTACGCCTGAAATATTAAATGGAGAGTGGGCGTGTCCTTCTGCCACAAAAATTGTTCCAAGGGCATTAGAAAAGCCATTCAGATGGAGAATACACATGAGAAGCCCATGCACAAACCATGCAGAATGCAGCTGCATTCGTGGAGCTTGTGTGCTTAACCCTGTACAACGCCGAAGTTTTTGGTTGTGTCTCATTTTTGAATCCTTGTGGTGGCAGCAGAGCTCTTATGTGAAAAATCCTTCAAAATAAATTGCTGTGACCTTTTTAATTTTTTTTTTTTTTAGTATCAAATGGACAGAAACATGAAGAAGCTTTCTGAAATAAGAATGAAAATCTGCTAAATCGTCTGTAAAAATTATCTGATAAAATGTATTTTTAACAGTGTGGAGGATTCTTAAGGGGGGGAAACCTAACTTAGTTTTGTTTTCCAGCATTTTTTTGCACTTGGTGTCATCTCATCCATGATTGAATTCTCTTCAGGTTACCATGTGTTGAGCTTTATCTTTTTTCCCTTCTTTGTGTTGGGGAACACGTTTCCATGGACCACTGTGAAGAGCAGCCTGTGTGTGAGTGAAGGCACTAAAGAATGTGCTATTTCTGAATTCCTGCATTAGATGCTTTTTTAAAATCAGGTTCTGAAGAGAGTTGGGCTTTTACCCTGAAACAGGTTTCAAACATTAACCTGTTAACCTGTATATATAAAAACTGTATATATACATATTTTTCATCCATAGAAACACTCCAAAATCCCAAACCCTTCGATAGTTTCTGGCAGTGGTTGGTCCCCAGGCTGTGGATTGTGTGAACACTGCTGCAGTGCTCTCTAGCTGATCTTTATGTCATCTTTTATTCCTTTGTAGCTAAACATGAGTTAGCAACAGGAGCTTATTTACCTTTCAGTCTCCATTCTGTTACGTTCTGCATCATTTTATTGCATACTTTCCTGTCTAAAACAGCTTGTTCCCAAAGCTGGAGGCTGCTGCAGTTACTTTGGGCCCTGCTCAGAGTGTCTGAACTTGCTTTTCTCCTGTTTTTAGGTGTGATGGTCAAGATGAAAGTTTTCCAGGCAGAAAGCAAATGGATGGCTTTAATTCCATTCTGTTCTCAGATGTCTTTACGTCACTGGAAAGACCAGCTTTTAAATACCTCGTATGACTTAACACTGTTGCTGTTCCTCTGCTACTCTGCTTTGTACCCTTCAGTAAATTTCACTTTCAAACTCAGAAGTGCTTTAGTAGCTCCTGTTAGTCCTCAACGTGTACCTTATTTGCCAGGATTATCACCTGCCTAGCTAAGTTAAGCCTCCTTAATATTCCTCAGCTTTATCCTAAATGCTTGCTTTCATTTTGCTATAAAAACATCTCAGGTGATTGATTTTAAAAATTGTATTTTGATTGCCTGATTGGTTCTAAAAGTCAGGCTCCTTCTGCAGTTACCTCTAAGCAACTACAACTGGAACTCGGTTCATCAATCAATCAGTGGCTGATTGATGAACCTTAAAAATAATCAAAGCACATTTGGGCAACTCTGTGGAGGGCTGAGCGTATCAACATTAAAACCAGTGTTTAAAAATGTGTGATGAATGTTCACGGGGAATATAAGCCCTTTTTCTTCTTTTTGTAGCTGTGTTCCGATGGAGATCCAGCTGGTGTCAGATAGCTGGGCTGTTTTCTGGAGGGCTTCCATGTTTATTAGGTGTATGTGCATTTCAGGTTTTCACTGAGATATTTTAAAGACCTGGGTTTTGTCATTCTCGTGTTGGTGCTGTCAGGAGAGACAGGAGCAGAAATGGGAAACATGCAGGTAGTCTTAAACTGCAGATCTGCAGAGAGCTTTTCGTGCCCACCTATAGGAAACCACTGTTTTTTCAGGAATTTCTCTCCCGTAACTCCAGATACTAGGTCAATAAATATCTGTCTGGGCTATTAGATTACCTGATCTAAAAGGAATTAAGACTCATTTCCAGTAAACTATTGCTACTTGGAGTTGATCCTTAAGAGCCTTGCTTATTTAATTAGTGGTTAATACTAAATGGCAACATTTTGTCCTGTTTGGTTCGCTGGTTCTGCTGTTGTCTTCAGGCAGTGGAATGACTTCATTTGAAATCATCCACATGTCAAACTCATCTCTTGGAGAAATAAATCAGAGGGTCGTGACTTAATTTTTCCAGTTTACCTCAATGTTTAAGCATCAGCCTGAGGAGTTTTGAAAGTACAAAACCTTCATCCATCATCTTAAGGGAAATAGAGGGTCTGCTGTCAAAATCATCTGTAATTAGTGTAATTAGAGGAGCATTTTAAACAGGCAGTGAAATAACTGTCACTGTCTTGAGGATGAAGGGAAAAAAGAAACCTGTATGTTTTATGTTACATTAGTTCTTGTTGCTCAGGCTGTTTTTCTCAGCATTATGGTGACATTGAACAGCTATTGATTTATTTCAAATCCTGTTTTGGAGTTGGTCTTTTTATTTCTCTTCTCTACCTCTAAAAATTGAATAAGCCCCAGACAAAAAAATCTTCAGACCCAGTATTTGGAAAGAGAAGCTATAAACCACTGAAGACAATCTTCTGTGTACATCTGACATTCAGTTTTTTCTTAAAATAAGCGTCCGGAAATTTTTCTCCAGGGATATATTGTGTTGTATTTTCACTTGATAAATTGGCTTTATCAATTTTGTAAGAAGTGATTTATTTCTTTCCTCTCCATACATGCCCAGACTGCTGAAAATATACAACTCAGTGTCTTCTAATAGCTTTGGCTTCATAAAATATTTGCAGAATTTTCATTTTCTCTCTTTAATGTCCCCTGACAAAGCCAAATCTTTGGTTTAGGTACAGTAGCTGTTATTATGAGCATGTGAGTCAGGAGAGCTGAGATCCCTCAGTAAGTCTAATTAAACCATGCTTGTTCTCCCCAAATTGTTGATTTCTGAATAAGCAGTTTGTGTCAGCTTTAATCCACTGGGCAGGCTGGTCTCCAGAGGGTGATGGCTTTAGTGTTCCTGTCGCTGTGGTGTAGTTCATTAGGAAGCTATCAGAGAATTTCCCAGGGGACAATTCATACAGGATTATCCACTTGCCCTGGAGTAACCACGGGACAAATGTCAAGGAGTCAGTGACAGAAGTGAGGGATTTGAGGAGCGCTCCTGCGTGCTTGGCAATTCACAGCTGGCTTGGTCTGGGAGAGGAACAGGCTGGAATTGTTCCTGTTTTCTTCCCCCTCCTATATTTAAGTACAAAAGAAACGGTTTTGCAGCCTTCCTCCTTGTTTTGTGTTTGCTAACTGGAGCAGTTCATGCCTTTTAAGTTACCCAAAGCCCTGTAGGAAGCTGCTGTTGTGTTTGGGCGGGAAGCATGGGCAGGGATGGCAGGCACATGACAATTGAGGTGGCCTTTGTGGGTGACTAGAGAAAGGTGACATTCCCTTCATCACCTTGTTCTAGGTGGAAACAGTGTTTTTCAATTCTGCAAGATTAGAGAGGAGCAGGAGAGGAAATACAAAAGGAGATTTTATTTGGGAGGAGACAGTTTAGGAGGGAAAAAGTTTCTTCATAAGCTAAAAAGTGCCTACATCTCTGGAAGGAAAACATTTTTTTTTTTTGATCCCCATGACCAGTGATAAATGTAGTGGGGTGGGATGAAGTCTGTTTGGTGTTTTAGGCTGCAGTGAAGAGAGGAAGAAGCTGGGCTTGTTTGTAAGAGATGGTGGAAGAAGGTGAATGGAAGAGGGAAAACACCTTGAGGTGGTGCATAGGCAGAGAAGACACAGCAGAGAGCTGCCCCAGGACATGGCCATGCATAGCCTGACTTAGGGCAAGCTGAGCTTTGGAGTGGCATTTCAAGCCCTTTTTCAAACAGACCAAAAAAATTTGCTTCCGACATGTGCCTGTATAAATGACTGCTGCTCCTTTTGTTCATCTGACTGGGTTAAATTGTTTGTTTATAAAAAATGGTTTAGCAACGAGCTTTGATTTAGTCTGTCTGTTAGCTCAGAAATGCTCCTTGGATCTCTTAAAGGAATTTCTTTGATTGGAAGTTTGTAAGGTGCTTTTGTCTGGTTTGCTCTCTTCTTAAATGAATGTATTAAATATACTTTACCTGTTAAAGGAAAATCTTAATTTGCAATTTCCATTTTTGCTCTCTCTTCAGAAGTGCTTGTGGTTGTCTTGTTGAAACCCTTGTCTGTGACATGGTTTCAGTGGCATTGCTTTTGTGAAGTGGTTGTGAGAACTGTCACTTGGCAAGGTCAGTGACTGAGTTAGGACCTCCTACAAATGCAAAGCTTTGAGACTCCCTGGCCTCAGGAGAGGCTGCTTCAAAAGCTGCATTGAGGATTTTGAGTCACTGCTCTTGAACTTCAAACACTGCTGCTGCAGCAGGTTTTTTCTCCTCGTTTGGCACACTGTAAATAAATATGTAGGCAGGGGTTTAGTGTAACTTTTCACTCAGATGCAGCACAAAAATAGTCCAGAATGAAAAGGGACGATTATAAAGGGGTTGTTTACAACAGTCTGTTGATCTTCTGACTTGCTTGTGTTGACTTCCCCACGCTCAAGCCCAGAACGGTGTCAGTGCCATGGAGCAGAGTGTGCTTTCCCTTGTTATTCCCTGTTCCCTTACCCACTGAGGATTTAGCCAGGTACTGCTGTGCTTGGGAACCGCAGCTCCTGATTTCCAGTACCGTCACTGCCTCCTCTGAACTAACAGAATAGGTGTGAATTAAACCCACTTGCATATCCAAGACCTACCTTGGACTCCCAAAGGCATCTGACCCACACGGGTGACATCTCTTGTGGGAAACTTCTGGGATACCACACAGGGAGCAGCCTGGGCACGGCTGGAGCAGGAGCCAGATAAAGCAGCTCGAGGAATTTGGCAGCCCTGGCTGCAGCTCCAGCCTGGGCAGGTACAAAAGGCAGGCTTGGTACAAAAGCAGAGGCCCTCAGCTTTGCTCTGTGGCTGCCCCTCAGCAGTGGTGCCCCTGTCCTCTGTAACCTGGATGTTAAACACAGAGAAGAAATTGGATGAAAAGCAGCTTTGTAAAGGAAACAGCCTTGTCAGGTGTTACCTTGTCAGGTGTAGATGTCTGATCTTGTACAATAGGTTCTCACTCAAGTGCAGCACCATCGAGGTGTGCACTATTAACATTTTAAGTTGCCACCTGCCCTGCTCCTACCTGTGAAGATAACCTTTAAAAATTCCTGTACATAGGTTTAACTTTTTTTTCAGAGTATTTAAGCCACAAGTTCAGTAAATATTTGAAGCCAAGCCTGATGGTTTATTACACTGAAGGAGAATAGAAGTTTTTGAGCTGTTAAATCTGACGAGATCTGTAGTGGCTTGCACATCCTTTTAGTTCCTCAGGAAAACGCAAAGCAAGCATCCGGGCCAGGGCTTAGCTGCATGCAGCCAACAGCTCTGCTGAAGTCAGTAATGCAAAGTGATTATTTCTGCAATTCAACAGTGTCGAGTTTTTCAAATACCAAATACTTGCTTCACTTTTGCTCATCCGTTCCATCCCACTTGCCTTTCTCAATATCCAGGATTTAAATCCAGGCTAGCCTCAAGCTCATTACAAAAAGTGTTGCCCTCTGGTAGTAATTTAGCATTATTTTTTATGGAGCCATGCAAGGGTATAAAATGAATCCAGCAAATCATAAAACTCGAATAGATGGAAACATCAAAAATGGTATTGAGACTTTCACAGGTAAATTATTCAGTAATAATAATAATAATCCTGTTAAGCTTTTTGGTGTCTAAAACAGCAGTGGAGATGTACAGCATTCTGACAACTTGTGCCCTTACAGAGGTTTTTGTTGGGGTTTTTTGTTTGGTGTATTTTTATTTTTTTTTAAATAGAGCTCTGTAAAACCAGCCTGAATGAATCAAGCACCTCAAAGCCTTAAAACCAGGGTTCAGCAAATAAGCATTTGGGAGCAATTTATGATGTAATGGGAAAATATGACACCACATCTCTTCTTTGAGCTGCAACATTTACTTGTGTGAGATATTGGAGCAGGAGTTTTGTCTGGAGAGAACTCTGCAGGTGTCTGTGGAGAGGTTCTGGAAGACCAGGGGGTTCAGCACTGCTCAGTGCAAAGAGAAGCTGAGCTCTTGAGCGTTTCAGAAGGCACTCGGTGACTGACTTGCTCCTGGCTTGTTCCTTTTTAGCCGTGCTGGTGCTTGAACAGCTGTGGACAATTTGTAACCCTGGGAATGCAGGTTTGGCATTCAGGATTTAGAAATGGCCAGACCCCAGAGTACTCGTGTGACCTTGTACCTTTTCAGGATGGTTCTAATGCTCAGTATTGTGATTCTGCATCACATTCTCCAGCTGCAGCCTGTTGTCTCGTGCTGTAGGTAGAAGGCAACTTCGAAAAATGTCATTTTTTCCTGCAGCTCTGCTTCCCTGAAGGACAATACAGCCTTGGAGGGCAGCAGTGGAGAGGCTCCTGACCTTTGGGGGCAGAGCATCTGCTGGGGCAGAGGGGTTGCCCAGAGCTGCTGAGCACCCTCTGATGCCTGGATGTGGGAGAATCAAGTGGAAATTGAGACCTTCCTGCCTCTTGCTACTCTCCAGGCTCTGCATGCCACTAAAATCTTTAATCTGTGACTTTGGCACATCACTGCATTGTACTAATAATTTATCCATAGGATTAATACAGGTTTCCTTAATACCATGCTCTGCTAACCTCTGCTGTGCCTGATTTCTGTGCCAGCAATTGAACAAGCACAGAGCTTAAATAAAGCGTAAAACAATGATTTCCATCTGTTATTTGAAATAGTTCATTTTCTCCTACTTGCCAGGGAACTGGCGGCGTGGTTGTTTGGGAGTGAGGATGACTGCTCAGCCCTAGAGTCTTAAAATTTACGGATAATTGTAATTAAATGTCTGGGTCATCCCTTTTGTGCAGTTCATGTGTCTGTGCTGCCACTGAAGGTGATGAGCACGTTTGAAAGTTGCTGTCTTTGCCACACTTGAGAAGGTGCTGAGGCTGGAAACGCTGACAGTGCCAGCCCTGCTGGGCAGATCCGTGTTTTAAAAAGCAGATAAACTCAGTGGGTTGTTTGTGCAAGATCAGAGGGAAATTGGATGGAGGAAGAGGTTGTTGGCTGCATAATGCTGACATCGTGTCTTGTTCATTAGGGCGTAATTGGACAGTGTCCTTAAGGGATATGGATTTCTGTGGTCCACACACTCAGCACAGGGCCCAGAACAGGAAACAAGCTCAAATACACTCATTTATTGAAGTTCTTTGCTGTGCATAGGAAGTTTTTTACTTTGAGGCTTTATCTTTGTTGTAAAAGGGGTGTTTTAGCCGCGGAATGACTCGAGACATGCGCTTCTATAAGAATAGTATTTCTCTGTACTCCTACTACACCTCACTCTCTTTTCTCTGATATTTGGACAGTTTTAAGTATTTGTTTGACCCCTTCTTAATTTTAAGAATAGATTGCTGAAATAAGTTTTATACCCACCCTTTAGACTAAGCAGTGCAGTTTTCAGTTGGTGGCATATCCTAAGGTATCACTCCTCTCCTCTCCTTGAATGGAGGAGCAATAGGAATAAGGCTCCTGTACACACAGAAAGATCTGATCTTCTGTTTGAATATGCAGTATTTGGTTTTTGCTGACTTCTAAATATCAAGTGGCCATGAAATGGGAAAGCTTTTTCAACATTTTGATTTAAATTAGTAAAGCATCACTCTTAATCTAGATTTTTTTCCAGTTATTTCATGGATTAATAGAAAAATAAAGTTTGTGAACATGTTCAAAACTCCTGAAATGCATGTCTAACTAAGCGTGTTTTTCCTTTGCAGGATATTGTCTGGGGGTTAAACTCTTTATTTACTGTAAGTAAAGGAATATTTGGCATGTCCACTTTCCTTTTTCCTGCCTGCTTTAGTTTCAGCATCACCTAATGCCAGCCCTGTGTGTTGCCTCTAAAAGTTTAGGTCTTTATTTTCTTTTGGCTTCAATGGGTGTTGGACGAGTATGAAATCAGTTTGTGCTTTTGTTTGTGGAACTCATCCAGACTCTCTGAAATGCCAGCTTCTTGCACGTGGATTTTACTTTGGTTAGAAGTATTAGGGGATATTTTGATAACAGATTATTTGGGATCTTCCACACAGTGTGAAACTCCTTCTGCTGATTTGCAGGAAATAAAAATTCATACTGCTCTGAGAAGGAATTGTGTCGGTGTTAGTCTTTAAAAGAATGCTATTTGAGACTGCCCTGCAGTCTCATTCCTGTTTTGAACACTTACATTCCTATTCAGGGGCCTTGGTATCCACCCACAGAGTTTGCATAAAACCTGGCTTGTCACAGAATTTATGCGATTCTATTCAGGGATCCCATTTCCTCCCCCTTCCTTAAGATTGATGGGAGCAAGGAACCTGTAATTGCAGGAGCACCTTGAAAACGGAGCAGAGGGCAGGAAGCTGCAAGAGGCAGGCAGGATGCAACAGCTGCTTTTGCCCTAAAAGGGGAGAGAGGCGAAGTCTTTACAAAAGTTACCTTTTTTAGGGATTCCTTTCCACAGCCATTGCTGCTGGGTAGGAAGGTCAGGAGAAAGCAAAGAGCAGCACTAACTTGGTGGCCACGTTTGTCATCCCCCCTGGAGTGAGCCACCCCTGCCACTCCAGGGTGTAGAAGGAGGCTTGGGTTTCGTTTCCTGGCATCCAAAGGCTTGGCTGGTTTTTTCAACAATTTCTTTGGTAAATTGATGTAAAAGTTTGGAGAGCATTTGCCTTTCCAGCAGAAGTCAGTTGCGTTTCACAGTCAGTCTCCCTGGGCGTGCCAAGTAAGTGGAAGGAAGGAAGCAAAATCCTCTGGGGGTACAAAGAGGGGCCTTCAGGGGCAGAGCTGCACATAAAAATATTGGGCAGAGAGCTGCAGAGAGGGGTGGTCATGCATAGGAGACCACAGGGATTTGTCACGGCTGCTAAGAGCTGTGCTTCCCTCCTGGATTTCCCTCACCCCCGGCTTCTTGTAAATACTTAGGCTTTGAAAAGCTGGCACTGGGGTTACACTAGTCTGGCAGATTCATGAGGGGTTTTATTGAAGGAAGTGAGTGACAGTGAGGTGGGTTGGTGTCCTGATTTGGGTGAAACGTGGGGTTTGCTGCTTGAGGATGAGTCAGGGACTGCCAGGAGCCTTTCACATTGTGGCACAATGGTATTTCACTCCAACACAGGCTGACCACAGACTGGGGAAAGATCTGGCTGCAGGCAGAACAGGGGTCTTGTGATTCAGTGTTACTTCTAATGATGATTCCTCTTCTCCATTGTTTTTAACCCTACACCCTTTCTCCTTCCAAAGTTAATATCTGAGGTTAAACTGAGAGACCTGAGGTTTGTTGTGACTGTTTCTGCTCCCTGACCCCACACCTCCTTAGTTCTCAGGGTCTTTGCACTCCTTTTCCTCCAGGCCCTGTTTTTCCCAGAGCACTAAAACTTGCCTGTCAGGCTCCAGGTTCCATAGCTTCTTCACAGAGAGAATCAAATTGCTTTTCTATGGATGTGGCGTTAGGGAAGCTACTACTTTATCAGCACTCTATTTGCAGAAGTTTTTTTAAAGGTTTACTTTGCCCTTGAACAAAAATCAGCAGGAATTGTGCCTCTTGAAAGTTTGAATGGTCCTCCAAAATTTAGCTTAAAACTGTTTTCCAGTAGAAACGCATTCACTTCCAGGGAGAAGTGTCACGGGGCTGTGTGTGGCCCGCACCAGAAGGGCTTAAATGCCTTGGTGCTGTTGTCATTTATTTGTCCTGTGATTTGGTTTCCGATTATCAAACTCATTTGCATTTACCTTTGTCAGGGACACCACCAAGGCAGTGATTTAATGGCACTGCCCTTGCCGCCCTGTTTGCTTTGTTCAATTATCTTGTTCATGAGGGCTTTGGGCTCCTTGTGATGCAGTGAGTGGGAGCCCTGTAATGTTCTCTCTGTTTCTCTTCCAGGATCTTTTGAATTTTGACGATCCTTTGAATATTGAGGCTGCAGAGCATCATTTGCGTGACAAGGTGAGTCAGTGGTTTATTTAAGGCACGTTGTTCCTAAACAAATACACATTCTGTGCTCAGCAGTTCCCAGCCAGTCCTTTTAGAGTGGTGGAGTTGCTGCTTGAGGCAGTCAAGTGACTCATTATATCAGCAACCAGTTATTCAAATAAAAAGTGCTTTCTCTGGGAAAGCAAACTCCACACAGTGGTGTTAGTCACCATATGCTGGGATTGTGGACCATAATGTGGTCACAGCCCCAAAATAGATGATCTTTTCCTTCTTATAGCTGAGATTTCCCCTGAAGTTGTGCATGTTCTGTGCAGCAAGCTGATGATGAGTTGGTTTGGCATGGTGACACGAGTGGCCTTTACCTTAGAAGACCTGTGAAAAGATCTCCTCTTTCTCTCTCTCTCTGTCCAAAGGCAGCTTTTTTATTCAGAATTCTTACATGTTGCATGTATTGATAAAGCCAGGAGAAATCTGGGCAAGTTTAAAGAACAGGAGTGGGAATTTCTCTTTTTTTTTTTTTTTTTTTACTGATCCTAATTTTCATGTGTGTGTTGTGGGCTGGGCTAAGCAAAACATGGTCTGGATCGGTGGCCTGGTGAACATATATGAGATGTACTGCTCACTAGTGAGCAAAAGTGCCAAGTTCTTCTTTGTATCCATCTCCAAAATTCCATCATGTTACACTACATAGATTTATTCCTCAAGTGCATGGAACTCACACTCACTATGTTCAAGATCTCTTGTTCTAATTAAACTCTTCCGACGTTTTTGTTGAAGTTAACCTTTAAGATTGAAGAAAGCTTCCAGGTAAGTGTGTGTTGATTTGAAGAGTTCATTTAAAATACAGTCAGGCAGTGCACCTAATTTATCTCATTTTTTCAAGAGGAAATATCAGGATTGCAAGTTCATCTTTCCAGCTATTTTTTGATTAATGAGATCTTGTAGCTATTCTGGTATTCATCAGTGTTTGCAGGGCTGAGATGAGAACATAAGGCTAAGCTGGAAAACATTGTCCGGAAACCTCCTCTGGAAGAGAGGGGGTTTTGTGGTTTTGTTGTATCATGGAATCACAGAATGCTTTGGGTAGGAAGGGACCTTAAAGCCTGTCCCATTCCTCCCTGTTCTTGGCCCTGGGTGGTTAAAATTGCTATCCTGTAGCTCTCAGCCTCATTGAGAAATTGGAAATCTTGGGAATCCACAGAAAGGAAAATGTTACCTGATTTAAAAAAAAACATCTCCCTCAAAACCAGGGGTGAGCACTCCAAATAGGTGCTGCTACACTAATTGCATGGAAGTTGTTTGAAGAAGTGGAAAGGAAATGGAGTGGTTTTTTGACAGTCTTCTAAATTACAAACTTTTTTGGAACAAACATTTTTTATTTGTTAAACTCTTAGCAATCTCATAAGCATTTCTAAAATTCATATTACGCCATTTTATTTTTTTTTTTGAGCTTATCTGAATTTAGTGTAAGTGTTTCATTGATAGCAACAGCACCAGGTAGGGCTGGATTTTCTGTAGTGTGTCTTGTGGTGACATCAAAAAAAAACCCAATGATGCCTTTGTGGAGAGAATAAATAATGCAAGGGAGAGAAGAAGCTGCAGTTGCAGCCTGAGTTGTTTTTTTGCTTCCCCCGGCATAGATGTCATATTTTATATAAACACTTTGCTGTGGAGTCAGACTGCTGTGGTCCCATCCTGGCTCTTAAGAAATACTTGCAATGCCCAATAGGATTAAATATGGGAACGTTAATCAGTTGTCTTTCCTCTGAGATTTGTTTCCATGTGTGATACAATGACACACGTAGGGTGTATGGAATATACGCGTGCACGTACGGTATCTGTATGAACAGATGTGCACACACATCCATACAGAAATAGTTCTGTACACAAACATCTGTGTCCTGCAGATCCTGCGGGGGAATCCTGGGAGCGTGTGGTGTGTGACAGCCAAACCACTGGACCTCGGGCTGCCTCCTGTGGTTCTCCCAGGGGAGATGACTCAGGATTTCACTGATGTCCCTTCCGATTTGAAATCCTGACATCCCTTTGCTGACATTCCAGGCTGAGCCTGGCTGCCCGAGAGGGTAACAGCTAATCCAGGCCTTGCCTGTGGTTATTGAGAACCGAGGCTGGGGTTTGGTCAGTTCCAAGTCATCACAAATGACTCCTGCCTTGCAGATGCTGGAACAAGTCACATCAGAGATAGCAAATCCTTATTGCCGATTGTTGGGAAGCAGCTGTGCTGGGAATGTTTGTGTTAGATCAGGCTGGAAGGGACAGTTATGATCCCTTCCTCTGTAAGGCACCTCTCCATTTTTGCCTTAAATCTGTGGTGTATAACTGAGCACGTAGCTGTAGCTTTTGGGAAAGCAGCCTTGCTCTGAGATGTAAAATGATACAAAATTCAGAGCTCAAGTTTTATAACTGATGGCTTTATTAACCTGTCTTACCTGAGATGTGTTAGTGCAGCTTCAGCTTCCAGCCCTCCAGGACCTCCTTTAGCTCCAGGAAGGAGCTCTCAGTTACTGAACGTGTTGCTTTGCAGCTTCCCTCAGCCAGTGAGCATCGAGTCACTTCTACAAATTATTTTTTAAAATAAATATGTCTGTTTATGCAGTTTTAGTCATTCTACAGTTCTCCCACACACACCTTGCCAGGTGCCAGTAATTTTTTGGAAGGCTGTACAAGAAGTTTGGGCAGAATCATCAACATCTGTTTTTACAAATGCTGGACATTGTGGTGCCCACATTGCTCTGCAGCTGGGTCACAGTCACTGAAGATAAGCGATCATCCTCTCTTGGTGTAGAGCTCAATAAATCGGAATAAAAAGGTGATTGTAAACTAAGCAAGGAGTTTCCCAACATTCAGTCTTCTCACACTGATGCAATCTCAGCACTTTGGTGCTGTGAGTTTTCTTGCTGAATTTAAAGAAGCTCTTACTTATTAATGAGCTTGGACCACTCTGCAATTAGCACAGGAGTCAGTCTGTCAGTAGTTACGTGGATGGCCAGAGCCATTAATTGTCAGTCAGGTAAATTCCATGGCGATATGGAAGTGTTTAAGTTTTAATGACTCCTCACTTAAAAATGATGTGCTAAAAATTGTAGGATTTGCTGGGATTTTCACGGCAAAAACACACAGCTTTACTGATTTGCTCTGTGGCAGCTGGGTGGGCTGAACGCTGAAACAATAGGGATATAGCTTGGCACTGGAAAACCAAGTGAGCTTAGTGCTTCAGGACTTATGTATTCCTCATGCAGAGGTGCTGTGGGTGCTGTGTCTGTGATTTGGTAGCTGAAATTGAGGAAATACTTTCCATATGTCCATCTGTTGTGGGTGGTTTGGGATAGTGCCTCAGGACATTGCGATTCGCCGGGATCCTTAGAAACCCTTACATTTCCTGGTGGTGTTTACTTCTGCCAAAAAAACATTTCAAAGCCATGTGTACAACACGCAACAAAAGATTCGTTGCGTGCTTCGTGTGGCTTAAAGTAGAAATGTTTTTCCAAGTTTTCCTTAGATTTCTTCCTCACCTAGGCCTGCTGTGTCAAGAACCTTAATGCTGTGTCCTATTTTAATTATATTTACCCTGTCTTTGGCGCAATTCAAGCAAACTTTTGTCATCCTGCAGATTAGCAGACACTCATTTACTTTTTCATCCACGTGATCTGGAGTTGTTTCAGTAGTAGGAGAAGCTGAGTAACATCTCCTTGTGTTGTTTTCCTGCACAATCTTTCCATCTTAGTGAAACCCATCTGTCGGCATTCAGTGCTTTGTGCTGTGTCCTTGTGAAAGACTATGGTAGATTGCACTTGGCAGGGAATTTTTCTTCTTCCTTGTGAAAATCCAGTTTATCATATTTACCTGCAGCTCTGAAGTGCCAGGGCTGAGAAATCTTATGGGAATAAGTGTGTGTTTGCCAAGGATCCACTTTCGTCCAAACTTTTTTTTCCTTAATTCAGTGAGCCCTGGTTTTATTTGCATCCTCTTTGGAAAGCAGCATTTAATGCTGAATTATTTTGCATAGGTTTGTTTGGAGGAGTTTGGCTCTGGATTGACTTCTGCAATTCTTTTTTTAATTTTTAATTTTTTAAAATTTTAATTAAAGGTTTCTCTGGGTGATAAAGAAAATAAGGTTTTTATTTCAGGATTGTTTCTGTGGAGATGGATTTATGGACTTCATGGTGTTATGGAATCTGAAGCTGCCTCTTAAGGTTTCCTCTTAGGATTATAATTGTCCTGCATAGCCTCAGTTCTTTAGGAAACTTGGCTTAAAAAACCCAGTCCCTCCTCTCAATTGCTTGTGGTCTTTGGAGGTTGTTCTAATGAGTCTCGTGGGATGAATGTTTTCCTAAAGTTACTTGAGGACTGTCGCCTTGTCTTCACTAGTGAGAGCACTAATCTAATTCCATTAGAAATTCCATTGATAATTAGGAGCAGTTGCTGAGTACGTATTTCACTGAAGAGTTTTTATAACCTTTCATAATTGTAGGCAGTTTTTTAGAGTCCTTAAACACCAAACCGCTCAGAATTTTTATAGAAGAGTCTTAATTTCTCAAGCATTGCCCAGGGCAGCTGTGGCTGCTCCATCCCTGGAAGTGTCCGTGCAGGGGTGGATTGGAATGAGCTTCCAACCCAAACCAGTGTGGAATTCTATGAAACCCCTGGGCAAGAACCAGCAGCACCTGACAAAAGTGTCAGTGCCTGGGCCAGAGACCTCCCGAGAACAGGTGAGCCATGGAAAGAGAAGGTTGTCAGCAAGTAAGTAATGAAAGTAAGAAACAATCACAGATTTTCTGTAGAAGATCTTTAGGCATCCCTTAGGAAACACACTGAGTTGAATTTCCCCCCAGATTGTCCCTTTGCATCAAAAACTGTCGTTGCCCAGCACAGCCTCCTCAGTTCTGGAGCCTCCAGAAACCAGCAACAGTTTGGGATTGTAAAACTTGTTTCACCAAGAGGGATTTCCTCCTTGTTGGTTTGGTGGGGTTCTTTTCAGACACTTAAGTCTGGCGTGGGAAGCACATCTCAAAGTGGAAAGGGGTTCCTGTCCTCGTGTCTCACCTCAGGTTTTATCAAACACTAATCTGGGAGCCTGGTGCTTGCTTTTCTGAGTTATTCCCCAGAGTGTTAAATACAGGAGCTGGCAGATTTGGGATCTTTTATCTCTGCTGAAGTTTGGAGTAATTTTGTCCTTGGCTGCTGGTGCCTTTAGACAGCTAAAGAGTCCCAGAGCTCGCTGCCTCTGTGCCATTTCAGATCTGATCCTTCTAAAGACTCTTCATGGCCAGCTGTACTTTTATCCTCCTGGCTTTTTATTTCTGTGCTTATACATGATAAGGGCATAATTACATTTAGCTTTAAGCCTTCCTTCAAAATCCATTTTTCTGTGTAGCTGAAGAAAAGCATTTGAAACTAAATAATGCCTTCAGATTTGGATTCTGCTTTATCTCTTGTCATTGATCATGTTGAAGTTAGTTTTCTTCTGTTAATGTAATTTCCTATCTCAGGAGATCAGTCTGTTTGAAATGCTCTTTGATACATCTGAATGAAAAGCATGATATAAATGCCAGTGTGCCACAGGTGTGTTGGATCCTCTAAGCAGGCAAACGATCACAAAATAAAATTAAACTTGGAAGTTTGGGGAAAAAATATTCATTATCCGTATTTCTTCCTCAGATCTTCTGGTTTAAAGTAATTCATTTAAGTGGTCTTACAGTAGCTTCTTTGTTTCTCTGTTGTACCTGCTCTGTCTTTGTTATCATTTCTATGTCAAAGGCATATTTGAATATTTAGCTCCTGCAGGGATTCTTCCTGTTCCGAAGACATCAGGTCTTTTCCTTGCCACTTCCTTACCTCCAAACTTGCTTAGATTCTGCTTTTTTTTTTCAGTTTATTTTTGGCTTAATTCCTTGAGGCTTAAATCTGTGTGGGAATTAGAAATACTATCCACTGATCTGTAGTGTTTGTTGGCCAACTTGGGTGCAAAACAGCTTGTTTGGATAGCAGTTACCAAAATTGTCCGAGATTCTCTAAAAAGCATTTTGATATAAAACACTTACAGTATATAAAATATAATAAATAAAATTTCATGGTTCATGGATGCTGCATCCTGTCACTGTACATTTCAGAGGAGATGTTATTTGTGGTAAAAAGCCTTAGAAACAGCTCTAAACAAGCATTTTATTTTCCAGCTACTTGTGGATAATGTGTGTTTCTGTGATGGCTAGTGGTCCTTGAAGAAACTGAGAGCGGTTGAAATGGTTTTCTTTTGCAAAGTATTCCAGAGCACATGGGGAAAGTCAAAAGTCAAATACCAGCTCTCTGTTACCCAAGTTTATATCATGTTTCTGTCAGAATGTTTCTTCATTGGATTGGATCCAGGGAATGCACTCCAAGGGTTTTTATTGGAAATGGCAAACCACTTTCTCTAATGCCTTCCCTAAGGAATTTTTTAAGAAATAATGCTCATTTAATTCATTCACGCATTATTTTTAGCCCAGTTCTTTGTCAGACTTTTCACCCTTGCACATGGTTTCCCATCACAGCCAGCTGGAAATTGTTCCAAACATATCCCTGTAAAATTCTGTGTTCGAACAGTGACAGTGATAGATGAAGAATTCTGATAATTGCTGTTATCATTTCTTAAGCTCAAATGTCAAAAGTTTAGTGATGACTCAAGGCAGCTGGAAAATTTGCCTTAGAGCAGAGAAACTATTTGAAAAACATTTACTTGAATTTAATTTCATGTAGGCTTTAAAAGTGTTTTATTATTATTATTGTGTTTGAGCTGGTGCTGGGGTTGGGTGTGCAAGGTGCTCATAAGGCATGAACAGTTTGAGCTGAATTCTTTTTAAGGGGTTAAAAAAATCAAAGTATCAAAGTTTGACCTCTTGAACATGGCATAAAGGAGTGGGAAATCAGCAGTAAACAAAATTTTCTGGAATTTTTTTCTGGCATCGTGCTGGTGCTTGACTTCAAGGATTGCCTTGGTTAGCCCTGCATTCATTTTGACAAAGTAACTGGAGAAAAGGGGATTGGTTACAGCTGCCAAGTGAAGTGTTGTCAGGGAGTGGGGCTTTTCCATGGACTCCAGCCCTGTGTTGGCAGACTTGCAAGGAACTTATCTGAAAACTTCATCTTGTCATCGTGTCCTGCCTGCCTTGTCAGGAGTGTGAATAATTCAGCAACAAAAGCTGCGAAGCCAGAATGTTTTTTCCTGCTGTCTTCAAAGATCTTTATTTCAGTAGTAAAACATTTACCATGTAACCTCCAAATTACTTTCCCTGTGATATCGTAGAGTCACAGAGTGGTTTGGTTTGGAAGGAACCCTCGAGACCGTCCAGTTCCACCCTCCTGCCATGGGCAGGGACACCTTCCCCTGTCCCTGGTTGCTCCAAGCCCTGTCCAGCCTGGCCTTGGGCACTTCCAGGGATGGGACGGCCACATTAATTTCGGCAGATTTTGTCCAGTGTCTTAGCACTGGGAAAAAAACCAGACTTTTTACAAGTTCTGCGGGAGTAATTTAACATCCCTGTCTATTCAGAGCCCGTTAATCAAGCATCCCCCTGGATTTCCTCATCTGGGAATATCATAAGGATGGTGGTTGTCACATGACTCCTCCTCCGATTAGGTAGAGCTCTCCACTGTGTCAGCTCATGGTCAGGCATGGATTGTGTGCTTGGATTACAGATATTTATCCTGGAGGATTGGGCAGTTGCTTTTACTGTGTTGCATTTGGCTGCGTCAACAGCAACAAGTTTTAATGGTGCTGCTGGCCAGAGGAGCCTGTTGGGGTGTGTGCTCCCCAGCGGTGAAATGTGAGCTGCAGGGAGCTGGGTTTCTTGCATTCCTGCACCATCTAACTCTGCTCTGGGGTATTAACTTATCCCTCAACTCAAAATCAGCCCTTTCAACTTCCACAGCCCTTCCAGGCCTTGGTGCAGAAAACAACAGCTGCTTTGGATTCTTTAGTAGCATTGAGCGTATGAACCCCCGGGCTGAAGTCCCTCTGGAAAAAGAAATGGGGATTACATTTGATAGGGGGAAGAGTAAACCAGGTCTGGGCAAATTTTGAATATTCTGTTTTTCATATTCTCTGAAAATTCCCAGATGCCTGCCAGCAAAGTTTAAATAGGTAGATAACACTGAAAGATTTAACAGGTGGCAACAAAGACGATCCTTTGGTTTAAGGTTCTTAATTGCTTCATCAGGAATGAAAATTGATGTTTTACCAGTGCAAATTTGGGTCTTTTCTTCCTTGGCTACAGGCAAGCTGAGCTTTTCACCTTGTCGTGATTTTCCTTACAGTGTTCAATGGTAACTGTGATTTCATTTTGATATCTTTTATTATAAACTGAAAAACGGGTTTAAACAGAAATAGATGGCTTTTTTATTTTCAGTATCATGAAGTGGTTAATGCTGGTTTACTCTAGATTTTGGAGGTTTGACACTTATGTTTGTGTGAATAGAATAGGATCTGATGTCCCCAGATTGCAGTGCTTGCTGACCAAACTAAATTTAAATGATGGAGAGCTGTTGTGGTGGCTTGGTACTTTGCTGATGAGAATTGGAGTGCTGTGGAGAGGGAAATGATTCACCCCCAGTAGGACAATAGAGCAGTGGGAGGCTGGGCATTCATTTGGATCATCTTAGTCCTGGATTAATACCCTGACATTTAAATCGCATTCTGTTTCTTATCCTTTCCCTGCATGTCTCAGTCCTGCTGTAATGTTCCTACACAGACAACCTTTCTCACCTGTTTTATCTCTGCTCTGACAAGTTCACTTTTGAAGGAGCGAATACAGACCACTTTTCTCTGCTGTGCTGCACTTTTTACTTGTAGGTGCCAAAGGTTCCCATTCCACAGATAAACTAAAATGCACAAGGGGAGAAGAAAACAGTTTTTAAATCTTGACATTCTACTTTGTAATTTTTGTTATCTGCCTGCAACATAAATCCTTTTTCTGGTTGTCAGAACTGAGGTTGGCCTGTGGCTTAAATCAGCGCTGGGCTGCCCTGGCTGCAGTCGCAGCTGAGACTCTCATCCTGGGGCTTTTCTCTGTTACATCTTGGAAACTTCAACCCTACAGGCTTGTGATAAAGAGAGTAAAGAATGTTTGGCAAGGAACTCGGTGCAGGACCGAGGTCTGAGTCACTGACAGTGTCAGAATGGGGTGGATAAGCCACCCTTCCCTGAGGAGCCTCTGGCACTGCCTGAGACTGACAAAAAGAGGCTTCACCGGGGTTTTTGAAACCATTCTCCTTGTGCTGCTCAGGGGAGAGTTGCTCTTCATGGTTGGCAGTGGCTTAGGATGAGTGGCCACTCATCCATGATATATTTGCTGTATTCTACTGGCAACCCCAGCTATAATTCCTGGGCTGAAAGGAAGTTTTCTCCCATGTGTGATTAAAGTCTATGGCCATCTTTTTCAAAATAGAAGCAAAGGCTGTCATCGGGAGGGTAACATCCTGAACAAGGCATTATAGTACAGATGGCTGCTAAAATAGGTGAAAAGGAAAAGAAAGTTTTTGCTTTATCCTTAGAAGCCATCAATTTAACGTGATTAATGTAAATTATTTTAAGTGGGGAGAGATTCAGAACCGCAGGGCACTTCAGGTTTAAAGTAAATTTTTGATTGAAGTTTCTTAGATTGTAGAAATGTAATTGGGATGGGGAAGGAGGGAAATCCCTCCATATATTATAAACCAAACAATCTGGTCTTGAACATACTGAAATCCAAGATAATAGCAATGAGATGTAGAATGGAAGAATTTCTGTGGAGCTGAGGGTGAAGGAAATACTGAGTTGACAAGGCTGATGTTTTTCTCCTCCACACCCCAAGACTAAAAATTATCCTTTTAACAAAATGTTCCTGTGTTTAGTGCGTCACAGTGGTGTGGAGAGATGTGTCAACCCAGTGCCACCGTTGCTTTTAAAGCATTTCTGTTTTCTGTCCTTTCACTTCTCTTTTGAAAGTTGGATATCATTCTGGAGTCTGTCAGTCTGATAGTCTTGAAACGGCAGCAGAATAATTTGAAGAAATATAAAATTATGGGTAATGATGAAAGTAAGGAGCCTCTGGAAAACTTGGCAAGGCAGCTGTCAGGTTGCATGAAAATAATCTTGTGTTTTAATGTAATGCAAGTTAAAGGATGTGATAGAAACATTTTTGTTCTTTCTTGCTCATGGCCAGCGTAACCAAGTGAAAGGATTCTGAATCACATTGGAGGGGGTGTTTGCTCTGTAGCTGTAGGTTTTCTAGCACTTCATCCTTGAGACATTTCCAGGAGGTGTTTTACTGAATCACTGAGGTTAGCGGGGACCTCTGGGGGTCGTAGTGACTGTGTGCCACTGATCATGGCCCACTGAGCCCAGCCTTCAGCAGGCTCAGTCCCCCCCACTGCTCCATTACCTGGTCTGTCCTGAGCCAGTCTGTCCTGGAGCTTCACTGAAGTGAACCTTTAGCAATTGCTTTGCTTTTTAGTGTTTGGTTTTGGCAGAGGAATAAGGCTTATGCAGTGATGCCAATCCATCTGTCCCCTCATCCCGGCCTCCCCCTCAATCCCTATAGCTTTTAAACACACACATGGATTTCCATCAGGTTTGACAGAGCAGCAGAGTCTTTACATCCAGTTCTGTAGCTGTCACCAAAACTGGCAGCAGCAGCAGAGAGAGGCTGGGCTGGGAGGGAGCCTCCAGGAAAGCTCCAGGTGGCCTCCGTGGGCACATCCAGCTCGGAGCAGACCCCGAGCTTTGCCCTGCCCCCAGCTGCTGGTCAGGCTGAGGTGGTGAAAAGTGCCAAGGAAAAGCTGTGTGGGTGTGGAGAATAGTGATGAGAGTCTGCAGATCTGTGAGCAGTCAGATTTTGCTGTCTTTGCTTGCTAAATGTGTCTTGTGAAGCCCTTTCTTGCCTGTGCTAGACTTTCCCTGGCAGTAGGGGCTCCAAACTCTTGCGCACTAAGTGAGGCTTTATTTTGGTAAAGAGAACTCCCCACAAGCTATTCAAAGCACCACAGCGTGTTCCATTGCTTCCTACCAATCACAAGATCTGCATATTTTTACTTGCAGTTGTCTTTTTTCCTCTTCCCTGTTTAGCCACATTTGAAGTAATTAGTGGGCACACTGCTGCATGTATGAATTTTTAGGGGATTTTGTGCAACTCTTGATTTTTTTCCTTTTCAGTGCTGCTGGCTCTTACTCCCAACAGTGGAAAGATTTATGCTGTTAAAATTGCTGAAGAAGTAATGGAGGTCAAGGCTTTGAAGCTACTGCTCCTTCATTGTGAATTATTAATTCTCAAGGCTTACAGAAAGAGTGACATTGTAAAAGTCATTGTAAAATTGTGTACTTTGTCACACTACCTGCTCTGCTTGCATGCATTCTGCTGTCCTTTTCGTAACATCTCCTTGGACTACCTCTTACCATTTTTAGTTGTTTTCAGTTCATCTGCAAACCGGATTTCTCTATTTTCAGCTCTTCCACACGATTTTGGAATTATTCTGATGTGAAGTTTGTGAGGTCACAGTCTTTTGTAGTGAGAAATTTCAGTGAAAAAAAAGGAAGTTCCTACGAGTTTATCGTGCGGTCCAAGGCTGTGTCAGAAAACAGTTTGAGGTGATACAGCTACTTCTGTACCCATAGAAACAGTAAAAAAATAATCTTTTAAAACCAGGAACTTTTCAGGCTTTTGATTTCTGGTCCGGGTCCAAGAATGTAGGATGCAAATTAATATGTTTTCATTTTCAACCTCTTTGGTGTTGGACTTTGTCAAAAACTCTGTTGATGGCTCTTAGCTTAGGGAAGGGTAGAGAACAGAAGGGCTGTTTGGTACTGGTCAAGACAGGGACATCAATAGAGCTGACCCAGAGCTGGCTCTCACTCTGTTTGCTTCAAGCTGGCTTTGTCAGGACCTCATTTTTTATGTTGTTTGCATTGCAGACTATGTGAGTCAGTGTTGTTGCTTAAGTTAGCGTGGTCTCATCCTTGCTGCGCTCGTCGAGTTTCCTCTGGGCTGGGATCTGTCTCTGTCCTTGGTCTCGTATGAGGTTTTCCACTTAAGCCCATCTCCTTGTTTAAATTCATAGCCCTGCACCAGCCCCTGACATCCTGAAATCTCTCTTCCTGATGGAAAGTAGCTATTTCCAAACATTTGTGAGAACACTGCTTTTTATTTATAACAATACAAAACTGCGGTGATGAAAGCGTGACGGTGCTTTTAACCTTCTTCAGGTAAAATAAGAAACTCACATTTTATTCCTGGCTACTGAATCTAGTATCTGTTCCCTGATTTCTTCTGAAGGGGTTATGAAACACTTTGAATGGTTTTAATTAAATGCACCCACAAGGTGTATCTGAAGAACTGAAGTAGATCTTCACCTTTGGCTAACCTCAGCTTTCCAAGCTTTTACCACACTGGAAAAGAATGTAGCCCCAAAAGGCTTTCAAGCTTGATGTGGTTTTTTTTGGAAGCCATTTAATTTTTGTTGTGGGGTTTTTATTACTCTCTGATTACAGCTTAATGGCTTATTAAGAACAACAGTTCCATCCCAGTCCAAAAACATCTTTTCATAACAATTCTCCCTGTGAGTCATTGCATTTATTTATCTCCATATTTATTGCAGTAAATCCTTCACTTCCTCTGCACCCCCAACCACCCTGTTTGGTGTTTGTTGTTCTCACTGAAACCGTGGCAGCCATGGTAGAATACATCTTTGTTTTTCTGCAGCATTTCTGCATTTACAGGGCTGCACTGGGGTTTTTCTTGGATTGCCTCCCCATTTTGTGTTGTGTGTCCTTGTGTTACAGCCTTTGAAGGCTTTTCCCAGCGAGCACAAAGTACATTAAATGGCTTGTGCAAATGAGCAACAGCACAGCTGCTAATTGTGCTAACAGATGTAAATAGGAAAAACATTACTTTTCTAATGCTGCAAGTATTTATAGAAACCATTACCCATCTTCCATAACACTTTGATTATGGATGGAGCCTCTCTCAGGTTCAGCAAAGATGATTAAGCTTTTGCAGATGGTTTGATTTGCTGAGGTAATGCGGAAGAAATGCAGATGTTTTAAAGCTTTTGTTTTAGATGCTTTAGGCAACTAAGTGGCTTAAAAAGCAAGCTTTTCCTTTACATCCTTCAGAAACATCCATGGCTTTTGACAGGGAGCATATGGCAGGGTTGTGCAGTGCCAGCAGGGAGTCTGAGCTCTCGGAGCTGCGTTCCCCACGTGCCTCACCTGCCCGCTCAGGTCAGCTCGAACATCACTTGCCTTGAGTAGAGCATGACTTGCAAAACCGTCTGGCCAGACCCAGGCAGCTCCCATTTCCTGTGTGCTTGTAATGTATCCATTAAGATCTTGGATCCCAAGGACGCAACCTCTCTTGGGAATGAGTGGCGTCCTCATGGGTGGAAGTGTGTTTGCAGCTCAGAGGATGTCAACCTCCGAGTAACTGGGATAATTCAGGTAATCTTCTTGAAGGGCTTTTCTGTAACCCTTCCCCACAGCTGGCCAGGTGGTCCCTGTGCCTGGGCCAGCCTCGGGAGCCTTGGAGGAGCAGAGGAGACCAGCTCCTGACCTCAGGCACTGAATAATGGCCAGGGAGTCTCTGCTCCCTGGGTTAACTCCCAGGAGGTTTTCTGTGTTTTCAGCGACCTGGGTGAAATCATAAATGGCAATAAGAGATCTGTGACAGTCTGGGCAAATCCCAAGCCCTTTGGCACCCGAGGACTCGCCAGGCCTCCACCATCTCCCTCCAGCCCAGGGGCGGATTTGGACTCACACTGCATCTGATCCAGGACACAATTTTCTTTGGGAAGCTGCTTTGCTCTCTTCATCTGGCTTGATTCTCTTGCCTTTGCACAAACAGGATTTAGGTGTATTTATCCCTTCCCTCTAATCCCTAGGCTGTCCCTCTTCTCGGAACTTCAGAGAGTGCTTCTCTTCCTTTATCTTTCTCCACTGGCAGAGAGCAGAAAATTTGTGGAAGCATGAGGGAAATGGTTCCTGCTTAAGATGTGAAATCTCAAACAAAGGGCTGTGCACAGGTGTTCAGCATGGTAATGAATTGCTGTGTCTCTGCAAGGCATCTTCAGCTTCTCTCTGTCCTGGCAGGCAGGTCACTGCTTCCCACAGCAATTCTCTAACCTACCTCTATGTGCAGATATTTAAAAAAAAAAAAAGAGTCCAAACCTTAGTGTTTCTCTTCTTCCCCACAATGCTGCTCTTTTCCAAATAGCTGCAGTGTTTTGTTTTGGCTTTGGTGGTTTGTTTTTTTTTTTTTCTGCAGTAAAAAATTCACCTTTTTTTCCCCCCTTAGGACTTGGCTACTAAGAAATCTCCTAAAGCATTTCCTCATCATTTTGCAAAATCACAATTGCTTGGCATCTAGAAGAATTTTAAAATCTGAAGTAGGGATCACAGGCCATGAAAATCAACGTGGCTTTGACTGCACCTCTGCTAAGCAGGGAGCTCGTGGGAGATACCTTTGTGTAGGTTTTTTACCCCCCACTCTTCTCTTTCTTCAGAGAAGTAAAATTTAATTACAGAGCTTGGAAAACTCTTCACATCATGAAGAGACTGAGCTAAATAAAACAATGACAGGGAAATGAGAGCAAGGCAGGAACACGAATTGTAAAAAAACACCTCATACTTGAGACTTTTGTACTGCTCAAAGGTTTCATTCAGCTCCTTTTTAAATGGGAGGGGATGTGTGGGGGTTGATGGCTGTGAATTCTTGTTACTTTTTGCAAGGGGGAAGAGAAAGAAAAGGTGGCTTTCAATATAATTCATAGGGCTAATAGGTAAATCTACTTGGTTATTATATCCTAAAGCCTTGGCTGAGCTGAGTAATGAATGCCATTTTACTGGTGCTCAGAAGTCCCCTTTCCTAATCCCTTAAAAACCACAGGCCAGGTCCTAGCAGAAGTTGTTTGGAGTTTAACCTTTGCAATAGGTGTTGGATTCAGATAGCGTTCTGTTAAAACAGAGCTGCTTAAAAAAAATTATTATTACTGTTAGGATTACTAGCACAGAGGAGGGAAGGGCAGGAGCAACTGATGTGTGATCTTCTTCTGTCTCCATTTGAATTTTACAGGATTGTAGGTCTAAAGGATGTGAAGGTGGATTGGAAAGAGTTTGTCACAGTACCTGGGTGGTTGCAGTCACGATGAAGGGACAGATGTGTTGAACAGCACATTATCCTGCAGGGACTGGCCAAGTAGTGCAGTGTGTGAAGTACCTGTAGTGGGTGTATTAAGGAAAATAAATGAGCTAAATCTGGTTTGGGTTTTGGATTTTGGGTGGGTTTTTTTTTTTGTTTGGTTGTTTGTTTTTATTTTTAATTTTATTATTATTATTGGGTAATTCTTACACATAATTTTAAATAAATAAAAAAGATTCCTGAGAGAGAGTTTCCATCAGAACTTTTCCAGACTTCTCTGGTAACTGTCACCAAAGTATTGTGTTTGCTTTGGATAACTGAGTAGATCTTCAGGTTACAAATTAAAAGCTTAATAAAAGACAAGCAGTTAATAAGCATAACTTGGTGCAGTATAAACAGTTGAAAAAGTCTCGTGTCCCCGAGCTGCCAAATCAGGTCAAACCCCAGTTTTTGAAACAGCGCCTGGTTCTTGAGTGTGTGTTTCCACATGCTTTTAGAAAGGGTAGAATGGAATTCTTTTCTGGGGTTTGGGGCTCTATGGATGCTCTCCCAAGTGGTTTTCAGTGTAATCGCAGAATCCCAGAATGGTTTGGGTTGGAAGAGACCTTAAAGCTCATCTCATTCCACCCTCTGCCATGGGCAGGGACACCTTCCACTATCCCAGGGTGCTCCAAGCCCCATCCAGCCTGGCCTTGGACACTTCCAGGGATGCAGGGGCAGCCACAGCTTCTCTGGGCACCCTGTGCCAGGGCCTCCCCAGGGGAAGAATTCCTTCCTGGTATCTCATCTAAACCTTCTCTCTATCCATTTAAAATCAATGCCCCTTGTCCTGTTTATTTTATATGTTTATTTTTGTAAACGTTATTTATTAAACCTCTTTGTACAAACAAAACATCTTTGTTTAAATACAGAGGACAGTTTCTGTGGGTATGTTATGTCCTTGAAGGGATGTTATGAATCCTCCTTCTTTCCCTTAGCATTCCTAACAGGATTTTGCCTGTGCCTCTTTATAATGCAGGGTACGTCCTGCTCTGCTGAATTTTTGTGCCTCTGATTATTCAGTGTTGCACATAAGCAGCTGTGCCCAGAGAGAAGTGCCCCCCGTTAATCAGGAAGTGCTGAGCCATATGGCATGTGAGGATGGAATACTGCAGCTCGGGGATGAGCCCCTCCTGTTCACAGCCAGCTTCACACGCAGCGAGTACCCTGTGAATGTGTTCCTGCCAACACCATCAGGTCCTTCAGCCTCGGCTGCTGAGTGACACTGTGGCTTTCTGGAGCCTTCCTGAGGTCTTGCTTCTCTTCAGTCACTGCTGAGAGCCCATTTTCCTGTGTAATAACTCATACAGGGACAGAGGGAAAAGCAGAGGGTGCTCTGAGCTGGGTGCACTGCTCTACTCTCGGGTATTGCACACACAGGGAAGGTGCAGTTGTGTGTCCAGTGGTGTTTCTTAGCCTTGTGCTCAGTTCCTTCTAGTGATCCATCCTTTGGAGAAACACAGGAGTAGGAAACAATGTGCAGCCAGCCCTCAGTGAATTCCGTTTCCACCACAGCTATCATAACCTGCATCTGCGGATTGAAATTGCCTGGGTTTGGAAATTGTATTTCAGATGAAGATGGCATTAGCTTTTTTTTTAGTTTTTTAACACAGTGTACAGTCAGGTGAGTGTGGAAATGGGTGTGCTTGCAGCAGGGTGAGAAAGTCACTACACACAATATTGCCTTTAGCCACGTGCCATATTGGACCACAATAGCTACTCTTTCACCCTAGAAGAGCAGGCAGCCTGTTCCTAAGGAGGAGTGGGATTTCTGCAGCTGTATTTATAATAGGATATTTTTGGCCTTAAACTGTGTTTTAAACTTCTTTGAGATTCCAGGCGCTTTGCACATAGTTATGGACATGTGTGATGCACTTGATCAGCTGAAAAGTGAAATCACAGTCAGTGTTTCTGATGGATCATAGGTTTTCTTAGATGCTTTTGGATTTTAACCATGGGATAACCTTTATCCTTTCACTGGTAGAAAAACTCAGTGGCAGAAAACCAAACCATCATAAGGGGAGCTGATCTTAAGTGTTTGAAGCGTGGTGTTGGAGCCAGGGAAATACTGATGCGTTCCAAGGCTGACTGAGGCAAAAAGGCCCTACTAGTGCTCCTTCCTGGTGTGATGTGATGTCCAGCTCTGGGTGGTCTGTACCAAAACACTTGGGATGTGTTTGAGAGGCATCATTTTATGTATTGGCAAACCTGGAGCTGACAAATGACATTGTTTGAAGCAGGACCGTGCCTTGTTGTCATCCCACAGGTCATGGCAGTGGAATTTTGTGCCTTTCCTAGTAAAAATCCTTCCTTGGCAGAGGATTTCAGTGCTTCCATGGCTTGTGCTCTCCGGGCAGCTCTGGTGTGCCAGGACAGTGTTCAAAACCTCCTCATCTACTGCATGCATTTTATTTTTAGTTGTTTTATTTTTTAACAGACGTGAGTACATAAATTCCCCAGGTTTTCCTGCTTTATATTCCAGCAGCACACAAAAGTGGGAGCTGGAAATCCAGCAGAATGCTCTCTGCAGCACAGGCCCCTCAGTGTGTTTGGGTGGAACATATTGAATACCAAGCTGTAAGGTTCAGGCTTGGAATAACGTGCCAGGAATGTGGTGTCTGCCTGACATCCCAGCTTGCACAGGGATCGCACAATGTCAGAATTTCTCTTGCTCGGCATCTCTGTGCTTTAATAAGCACAAACTACCAGAACTGTGTGTTTTTCCCTGGATACAGAGGTTATGGAATAGTCAGGCAGCCTGTGTGTACCTAAGGGGGTAGCTGGTGACGGCAAACTCTTTTCTCACTTCATTCCCCAGCGGAGATTCCTGCGGAGCACTGACTCCTCTTTGTAAGGATTCAGGGCTCTCAGGAAGAGCTGTGGGCCTTTCCCTCGCTGGGAGCTTGACCCTGCCGGTGCCAGTGTGGGGATCCAGCAGCACGTTCCCTCGTGAGTCCATCCCTGCCGTGCCCGGGGTAACTGTGCCTGTGCTTCCCCCTAGGAGGACTTTCGGAATAAAGTTGAAGATTACATTAAGCGCTACGCGAGATGATGAAGGGGGATGGATGGCAGGACCACGGCTCCGCTCTAGAGTTGTCCTTAACTTCAACAGCAACCAAACCAGCCCGGATTGTACCAGTCCTGTGTCCATGTTGTACTGAAGAAGAAAACTAACTTCATAACCTGTCCATGTTCAAAGGAGAGTCCAGCATAAATACAGCAAGAAATTGTGTCTGTTGGTTGAAAAAGTTGTCTGCTTCCTTTTACAAATGTTTACTCTTCTGAACTGTACTGTATATCCTGTTGATGAGATATGCTTGAGAAGTTAAAAGAAATAACTATTGAAATTGTAATTACACTTTTGTTTTTTAACTCTTGCCTAATCTGGAGGGGGGAAGGAAAAAAAACAAACCCAAACAACCCAAGCAGAAAAGGTGGCGTGTTTTTGGAACACTTCGAGTTGGCAATAAATGGTCTCCTGTGAACCAAATCACAAAACTGTTGCCTTTGATGAGCAGAAACAATATGAGCTTTTTCCAAGAGTCACTCAGCTGAGGCTTAGAGCTTGCCAGAGTGGAAGTGCAAAATGAGATTCTACTTCTGGTATTGAAATTCTCGATGCTATTTGATGTAAGTATGTTTTTGTCACAGTTTGGAATTTTTGCATTGTTAATTTCAGGCCCTGTTTGGGCTACAGTATTTTTTTTTTTGTTTCTATTCATTGTGTGAAGTAGTTTAAAGAAATACAGGCTAATACGTAACTTAAGTACATGTTTAGTATTAGTAAAATTATATATATAT
>VZTA01009258.1:6750-22241 GCA_013398855.1 Mohoua ochrocephala | reverse complement strand
GGAGACCTTTTCACGACCCAACTGGAGAAGCCCCTCTCCAGTGTCTCCTACTGCCTTCCTCATGCGAGGTGCTGCCAGGCGAAGTCCTCCCAGAGACGAGGCTTTGTTGCCTCCTGCACGTGGCACATGTGCAGCCCTGCTCCACGTGCCTCTGACAACCATTGTTGAGGCATAACAAAACTGAATTGGCTCCTCACAAGTGTGAATTGTTATAGCTCAGCTAGAAAGTCGGAACATTTTGGTGTATTACAAATTTTATTCCTGGAGGTGATTTTTGTCCATATAGTTATTGAAATATTGCCAGGACAGACCTAGCCATATAATTATCTAGAACTTTAGCAGCAGGTAACCACAAATAAACTGTTGTAAAGACTTTTATAATTATACTCTCCTTGATACACAGAATGACATAACAAAGAAAACAAAACCATCTCTGAGTAGAAAGGTGAAAATTAATGAAATTACTTTGTCAAAGTGTGAAAATTTGCCTCATGAGAAATACAGAAGTTATAATGTTGTTCGTTGAACATCCTTGTTGTTCATTCAGGATACTATGAGTTTGTAAAGGCAAATGTAAGCATAAAATGTACTGCTCACATCTACTCTGAATATTCACCCTGCCTTCCCTAACCTCCCGGGTGTATTCTCAGCTGATGTGAATCTGGATAGCTCTTTGTTGACTCCAAGTTCTCCTCATTAGAGACTTCATAATCCTCATCAGTAATTTCCAGTGCGATTCCCAGAATAATAGGCAGGGCTATGGGCATCCATTTTACAAGCACTTGAAGTGAAATTTCTATTGCTGTAAATATCCAGCACACCCTTCTTTGCAGTGTTCAGTGTCTTTGTAGGCCTTGGAAGCAAAAGGGATGAGACAAAACAGCAATGTGCACAGAAAAAAAAGACTCTCTTTCTGTAAGTGGATGTTGAAAGCTGCAAAGAAGGTAAGCCAGGAACAAAATGTAAGGATCAGCTGTGAGGACTGTAGATATTGTTTGGAAGGATTCTGCTTCCCAAAGCCCTCAAAGCTTTATACAATGATTTTATGCAGATGGAGCAGATTTCACCCAAGGGGAGAAGCTAGAGCAATGCATGGCTTTCCAAAGAGTATGCATCAGCTTTGCAAGCTAAATATCGCTTATCAATTATTAACATTCAGGAAAAGGTGACTAAAGTCTATCTGTGATGCTATAGTGAAATTAGATGAGAACTCAAAAAGCACTTAGGATAAATAATAGATGATTAACATGTCATATAAATCAGTGTATCATGTTATTTTAATTTGTTTGCTTTTTCTTCTTTTTCTTTCTTTCTTCTTAGCTTATATCCTTACTCATTTGATAATACTGTTCGACTTCGTTCTCTTATGTGTTAGGGGTAACTTCTGTTTTATTTATGGGCTGAGGTAGAGTATAGAAGTTAATAAGAAAATTGCTAAGTGTTGTAGTGCTGTATCATTCTATTGCTGACATTTAAAAGATAAAGAGCTGTATGTTAGACCTGCCTTTTCCTTGTAGGTACCTGACACTGGTCGATTAATAAAAATGAGTGCTATAAATCTATTCACTTAATTAAATACCTACTAATAAAGATTGAACTATGATTTAATAAAATTTTAAGAACAGGATAGAGAATAATAATAACAATAGTTAATAATTACATCTAGGACCTCAGGAGAGGTTTATGGCTCTTTCTTAAAGATGCGTGTATATTTTCAATGATTTAACACAATAGTCAGTTGAAGTTTTCTTATTTCATAGATCTGCCAATCTCCCTCACTCATTTTCTGTCTTACCTGCCCTATCATTCATAGCTGGTGGTCAATTTTCTTTGATATGATGAAACTCCTATTTGACAATCCTGAAAGAAGAATGTACAGTTACCTAATCATGTAAGTGCTTTCCCAGCAACAAGCAGAGCCCTGGCAACAGTGCACTACAGAACAGCACAGGGTCTGTCAATAGCTTCCAAAATATCCATGTAGTTTGCTATTACAGGTGTGCAGACCTAGACTCTAACAGCTAAAACTCCCTGCTGACACACTGTTGTATCTCTGTGACACAAGGATTTAAGATTTATTTCTGCTATGGCATCCCAGGTGCTTGATTCTAAATGGCTGTGGGTGACATGTAGGCAGAAGTTCTGATGCCCACACTATTCCTTTCCCAACCTTAAGAACTGGCTCATGGGAGCTATAGCCTAGCTAATGAGCCTGGCCATGGAAGAAAACTAAAGCACTCAACATGTGAATTACCTTCGTCATGAGCTTCTATGATTGTATTTTGTAGCTAATTTTTTTTTTCAGCTAACATTTCCTACAAAATTGTGATAAAAAAATGCAGACAGATCAGTGTTTATTTTTGTCATATATATGTGTGTGTATATATATATATTTTTAATTCAGAGGGATAAATATCAGTTATGTAACAGAAATACTGCATGAAATTGGAATAAAAAATGCAAAGTCTGCACCTATCCTCAGTGGAGTCATAAACCACACTCACTTTCTCAGTGTTGGTAGAATTTTTATTCTTTCTTTCATGACTGTCTTCTATAGATCTGTTCCCACGGCGCAGGGGGAGGATGTTTGATTTTCTCATGATGCTGTACTGTATTGTTATTTGTTTGTTTCTTATTGGCAGGATGGAAACAGAGGAGGAGCTTCTTTGATGACCTAGATCAAGGTTCAGACATCACACAATAACAGATTTTGCACATCTTTCCTTTTCTGTGCACTCAGTTAAATGTTCAGGCTGCATTAGTGCCCAAGCTTTTCAGCATACATGATAGAAATCTATCCTGATGCAACTTTAATCCCAGTCATGATGGACATATACATGTTGCTTGAGAGAATGAATTTCATTTATATATATGAAGGGTGTTTATGCATCAATATAAAATTTATGTAGGCACGTCTGCAAAATTTAAAAAGTTTGTCTAAACATACCTTAGTTAATGAAGCATATAAAAATCTGGAGGACATTTTAAACTAAAAAATGTTGCAAAAATATGAGTTTGACATGAATGAGATGATTGATATGTAAAGAATTTTAGGTGCTATAAACTCCAGGTCCAGCTTTTTAGCTTCATGCAGCTGAGAAAAGAAAATGATACAGGTGTGCTCTAGCTTCTTTCAGTGACTCAGAAACTAGGATAAGGATTCAGAATTTGCCTTTATAGCTCTCCATTACTTGGAATTAAATGCTCCTGACTTGGAAACTGTGCAGAATGTAGCCCAAAGCATGACTCCTGACTTGAGATTCATCTTCACAAAACTTATGCAAAACCCTGATATAAAGCCTTGTTGGTATGTGAGGTTCCCATTTCAGAAGGGCAGAATTGAAAAGTAGCACCCACCTGATCATCAGTTGGCACATTGATGGACAGAAGCCAGGCAATTGATTACCAACCTCCTGTATAGGTACAAACAATATCAGAGTTCACTTTATTTCTTTCAGATGTCTCTACACAAAACTGTCATTTCTGTTTAGATGACTACTACAAGGCTTTACAACAAAGTACTGGTTTTAGCATGTTCCCCATGCACAGTTGCATATTGCTTCTCCGATTGGTTTAACTTAAGACAAAGTTAATTAAAGTGAGCAGATGAATGAAGTGTCCTGGGATGAGTTTCACTTTGAGACGGAACTGCAGCTGTTTATGGCTTGCTTGCGATCTTGTTTGAAGGCCACCAAATTTGTTGTGTCTTGTTCTTCGTGAGTTTTAATATTCATTTGCAGTATGGAAGATTTATGTTAACTTGAGACAGTCAGGTTTAAAATCCTTCTAGGACCCCTTATGGTAAAAACCATTATTTTCAGCATTTTGTATGCCATCCTGATAAGTTTTTATGTTTTCAACTCACCCCAGCTCCAAATTTATGGGCAGAGACATTTTGTTCTTTAAAGTAATTAGCGAATTCATTGATAACATCTGTGTCTATTTTAACAATTTATTTTCAAAGTTGTTCATTTTCTTTTTCCTCTCAAAGATTACTACCACTTGATAAGGTTATGATCTTGCGTAGATGGTAGATCTAATTGTCATTTACAACAAGGCCTCTTTTATCTCTTTTCTAAAGAGACTTTAAAATGGATGCAGGCATTAATAATTCACGATTTTAGGCCTCTTTGCCAGAATGGAATAAAAACTGCCTTTGAATTCAGTAAGAGAAGGTTACCTTAAGTTATATGGTTATTTCTGATTCACATGTATTTAAAATGTTTTAAATAGATTTATTATTAACTTCTTAAATAGGAAGAAGGAATAAGTATGATTTAAAGAATGAATTATTATAATTAATATTATTTCAAGGTTGAGAAACCTCACAAGGTTGTAAATCTCCATTATCAAGAAGTTAGACCTTCAGCTTCTCAAATTACTGCTACATTGACCTAGCTTAGAAACATTTTTGCAAGTCAGCATGAACTTTCAGCACAAAAGGAATAATATTTATCATTGTTACCACTATATATTTTTAAAACACCTCATGAGCACAGAGTAATACTAATTAATCCTTACATTGCCCAAAGGGAGAATGATAACTGTGATTTCCATCTTTAAAATGAGGAACCTGATTGTATTTTCATTTATGCTACCATAAATCATAAAGCCTTCTACTGAAGTGAATGGAATTGCACTGCTGGGAAATCAACAAGAAATTGGTATCAGATATAGGGAAAAATGTTATAAAGGGGCTAAGTTGCTTCCCTAAAAGAAAGACTCGGCTTCAAAGCTATCCAGAAAAGTTAGTGATTGCCACTTTTTAGTCTAATACTTTGACCATTACAAAGCACTGTCTTTCAGTTAAAAAAAAAAAGAGTTTTTTCAGATTAGTAGCGCAACACTTAATTGCAGCTAAGAGTGATAGCTGTTCTGCAATAATTTTATGAGTTTAGCAGTTCAGCAGCTATTTTTACTTACATATTTCTGAGAAAGTGTAAAGCATTACTAAGAATGCTTACAAGCATTATCTGTCAAGGACTATGGGTGGCTCGGTTATTTCCCAGTATATTTAAACTACAGGGTAAATTCTTTATGAGTGATATTCATAGAAGAGTTTGGGTTGGAAAGAGCCTTTAAAAGCCATGTAGTCCAACCCCCTGCAATGAACAGGGACATTTTGAACTAGATCAGGTTGCTCAGAGCCTCTTCCAACCTGACCTTGAATGTTTCCAGGGATGAGGTATCCACCATCTCTCTGGGCAACTTGTCCCAAACTGAATCTACCCTTGTGTAATTTAAAACCATTATCCCTAATCCTTTTTCTATAATAATAATTAAAAAAATCAAAGAAAAAAGTTTTGGAAGGATTGATATTTCTGTTTCATCTCTAAGCCTTGATTGAAGGTAGCTGCTATATGATTACTGTCAAACTAAGAGGACGCAAAGCAGCGTATTTTCCAAAGACTGTTGATGGTAGTGAAGACCGATGTTTTTTGGGGACTGACATCCTCTTCTGGTGAGCTTTGATACTCACTTTTTAAAAAAATAATTGGTTTTCAAATAAAGTCACCAACATGATGATGATGGGGTATAAGTCAAGTTGCACTAGAAGGGGGAGTGGATCCATCGAAAATATTATACACAGAGAAGATCTCATCTGTACAAACCTCTGTGGAGACTCACACAAGTACCTTTGGGGAACAAATACACACATGAAAAAAAAACTATATAGCCTATATTAAAATCTACAAAGTCAAGTTCACTGCTGTTTTGACTTCTGATTCATGCTACAACCAACTGATGACATGATCTTGAACAAAACACATCCTTAAACCGACCACGTGAATCTATACTTTGGCTGCTGAAAATGATGAATACTGACTTTTGAAAGTGTTGAATATTTAAAGGATGCTCATTTCAGGAAGGATCCTGCACCATTATACAAGCATACACTTCAAATACATGCTTGTGGCTCCTGATTCCTTCTGTGGCTGTCTGGAGGGGAGATGCAGCAGATAAATTTTTTCTGTCATGAAGTGTCATGTAGTTCATAAGGATCCGACTTTAATGCAAGTCTGGGAAGACCACACAAAAAGGGGAGAATGCCTGTGAAAGACCTGCATTAAAGCCTAAGTTGTGCATACATAGAGCGTGAAGGGAGAAGGAAGGCTTTAAATAAATTTAGAAATTATTTTCTATTTATTAACTCTTTGAGGCTGTTGAAGGTTCAACACCATAAAACACTGCTTGTGCTTTTAATGGGACTAGCCTATCTCCCACTGTAATTTGTAGCGGAGGCACAATAACCTTTATATATGGCTACTTTCTGTTTATAGCAGGAACTTCACATAAGCAACATCAGACACCTAATGAGTGGAAAAGGAGAGGGGAGTAAATGCCTCAGCCCATTACCGTGGATCACATGCCATGGCACTTTTAAGTCCCTCCTCTCTGTTTCCACTGAAGGATAATTTTAATGATGTATGCTTCATTAAATATTCATTAAAAATATAGCAGTATATTAAATGGTTAGATTATTAACAAACATTGTTTCATTGATAAAAGACAAATCAGTGCAAGCATATATTTTTTTCTTTACATTAAGCTTCTCAACACCAACGTGCGTACCACGTTAGATGAGACCAATATCCATTCCCTTCAGTATTATGTTTCCAATAGATGTCAGTATCAGCTGTCTCCTTAGAAACTTCCAGAAATTATGCTCAGTCAGTATTTAGGTTGAGAGAAGTTCCCACTCCCAACACATAGACTGCGTATGCTCTCTCATATGACTGGTTTTCTCCTCTGCAATTTTCAGTTTGTCTTCGTTTGAAAAGGGTCAATGCAAAATCAGAAGATACGTGCATGCTTATGGTTTGGGAAATTTGATACCATAGTCAAGTTCATATGTAGATTCAATACGAAATCTCTAGTGCATCTTTGTTTTCCTTTGTTGGGCTGAACACGGAGAAATGGCTTATGTGGGAGTTCTGCATATGAATCTCTCAGCACAGAGGTGGGAAGGGAGCCCCAGGGCCCTGCCTGGCTTTCCAGTAGCCTACAAGAAGTCATATGCCGTAGTTTGAGGCATGAAGTTCGTATGACTGAACCGGTCTACAGTAGCATTAAGTGTGATTTTTCCCCAAAAAAAGCATGTGATTTGCTTGGGTTACTGCTATGGTTATTGAGCTTAGTGCAGAAAGAAAGGGGGCAATTTAAAGACAGGCATCTAGGACAAAACGAAGGCATCATTACCATGGTTTCCACAGGGGAAAATCTTGTTCTGACATATCATTACGGTTTCTAAGAGGATTAGAAACATTCATCTTCTGAATATACTTTTTTTCACTGTAGTGCTTTGCAGTAAATATATCCCTTGTAGTGGTGCTTTGGCTACTCTTAGATTTGCCAAGTTAACTGTAAGCCTCGCATAGCTGACTCTTCATCTGTGTCTTTTTGTCAACAGCTCTGGCAAAATCCCCAGCCGATGCAACCTGGCCTATCTCCATGAAAGTCAATGGACACCAGCTGAGAATTTGGCTCTCTCAGCGGCTTTGGCTGCATGTGCAAATTCATCGACCCAGTGGAGATAATGAATTCAGGCACTGATTTCAGCGGAATTTTTTTCCGGATTCTTTATCAGCGAGGTAGAGAACACACCAGAAATTTCTCTTGGCTTTCATCTTTAGGGAAAACATTTTGGAATAATCAGGAGAGCTGTAGAGCTTTGCTGCCGTAACCGTCTGCAGAATTAAGCTATAGTACAATAACTAAAGGATATGTATGTGTTTGAGCAAACGTGGCTTTAGCTGGGTCCTTTGGCTACACTAAATATCTGAATATGCTCTTCAGACTCAAAAAGGTGAAATAGTTATAATTGTTAGAAATATCTCATGGAGAATATAATGGAAAACTAGACAATATATTTTACTGTGATGTCTCTTGCAGTTCTTCTACCCATAAGACAGATGAAGTCCAAAATGCTGATGAGCTGGTGCTGCATTCAAGCCTGAGTATGTGGCAGCTGTTTACAGTGTCTGTCTGTGCTACCAAATCAAACATTTTTTCTTAAGGAGGCCAAGTGGCTGCCTCTGTAATGTTCAAAGGCCTGCCTATTCAGAGGTTTACTTCCACACTACAAATCTCTTGCTATCCAGGGCAGGATACATGCAAGCTGCCCTGAACATGGTAACTCACAGGATGTGCCTGAGAAGAGTTTAGGGGACTACTCAGTTGACCAGGGCCAAGACGGGGCCAGGACTCAAAAAATGCAGCAATATTCACTGCACTTCGATGGTCAGGAACTCCTTGAATTGCTGATATATTCAGAGCCTAAGGCTCCGAGCCCACCAGAGATGAAATATGGGGAAGGCATGTGTGGTCGTCACCACTGAAGCCAGAGCAAGACTCTTTTCAAACATCCATGGTTCTGAGCTTTTCTGTCTGTGAACATGTTTTAAGTGCTCAAAAGTCATATTCTTCGCTTAAATACTATAAAAGCTTGAATTGTCTATTTGACTTGATTTTTTTTCCTTAATCCTTTACTCCACAACATTCATTCCTAGTCTATTTTTATAGGGTAAAATCATATAATTTTTATTTCTGTGTTGTTATCATGAATGGACCTAACTACCAGAGTAAATAGGGTGTGGAAATCTTCTAGTTTCTTGGTAGATTTCACAATCCTATGATACATTAGTTACATCTTTCTGTTTGTTAACAGGACTTAAAACAGGTCTGCAAGTGATGTTTAAAGGGCTAGTTAAAAAAGGGCAATTATCTTATGCCCTTTAAAACAAAATATCTACAAAATTTTCACCTTTAAAATTACTACTTCATGTGTTCAGCTCTCTCCGGACAGTTTAAAGTCAAATGTCCTCATTAGCCAGTTTATTGGTGTGTGGCTATTGGAAGACAGCTTTTGAAAAGGTGGTGTTATTCCCAGACCTTAATTTGACAGAGGCTGAAAAATACTGGCTCTGGTTCTAAAGAAACAAAATAGCTTCTGGGCTGGATCTTTGTAAGCATCTGAAAATTATATTGGATGCTTGTAAAGAAACATCTCTGAAAGCCTTTCATTTTTAACCTTTTCTTTTTTTCTGTTTGTTTTTTTTGTTTGTTGGGGTTTTGTTGTTTGGGGTTTTTTTAGGCTACACATGCAGGTTCTTTCAGGAGCAGGGACATTCAATCCTACAGAGGTTTGTGATTTTTTTTTTTTCCATTATTTACTTGGCTTCAGTATTTTTCCAAGTACCAAGGTACTTTCAGTTTTTTAAAAATGAGAAAAAAACTAATGTTGTCAGCATCAATAAATCAACAACCAGGAAGAGTCACTTCCTATCAGGGTTTCAGAAGTGCTTCATGATTTTCCGATCTCCTGTCTGTACTAATCATCTCTGATGTTTCACATATGCATGGTATATGATGCCAGGTTTTAAAACATAGCTGAGGAAGGAAATAAGGAAGGAAGGAAGAAAGGAGGAAAGGAAAGAAGGCAAGAAGAAAGAAAGGAAGGAGGAAAAGTAACGAAGGCAGGCAGGAAGGCTGAATTACCTGTTTATAACTATATAACATCCTATTATATGTGGTGGTGGACAGGATCTCTCAGAAGTCAATTAATGCCAGACACAGCCTAGTAGCTGAGAGACAGACATATAAATAAAAAAAATCAGGAAGCCCCTCCCCCCCGCCCATTTGCTGCATATAAGTGTATATGTGTGTGTATTTTCATAAATATATAAAATAGTCACACAGTAGTCAATATTCCAACATTGTTACTTGTATTCAGATCAATACGTAAATGAAAAATGACCAAACCTAATATATCTTACTGGCTTAAAGCTGTGGATGCTAGAAAGCTGCCACAAACACTGCTGCCATCTGCAATGCAGTTGCTGAAAAGTGCTGTCATTTCCATAGGAGGACAAACTGATATCATGCCAAGATTTCCTAGATTTTCATAAAATCACTTTGACATTAATTTTCATTGCACTAGTTAATTTAAAGTACAGATATTATTAACAGTACTGATAGTTGCTTGGTTGGTTGCTTGGTTGGTTGGTATTTTTGTTTACAACCTTAAATGGTTTTCTTAACAGGTTTCCAGTTTGGCATGCACGTATTAATTTTGAGTGTAGTGGGGATGTGGCAATGTAGCAAAAATATTCATTTTATCTTTCCCTTTCATTTCAGTCAGCATTGCTTTAATGAAGTATTCACAGTCCAGTTGCTCTTTTTTTCCCCCAACTTATTTTGATTTTTATTTCAGAAAAGTTTATGAATAATATGTTACTTGTGATCTTTGTTTTTCTTGATGCTTGAATAGGAAGACAATATATTGTCGGCTTTTTAAAGGTGCATTCTGACTCTGGAGCTTTTAGGGAAAGCTTGAGAGTGGAGAGCAGAAGACTTGAAAACATGGAAGGCAAAAACCATTATTCTCTTTATGAGTATTTAAATTTCATGATTTCATGTGGGAAAGTTGCTAATGCTGCCCTTGTTCCGCAACTTCATCAGTTCATACTGCTATTAAAATGGTCATCAATACCCATAACATTTCTTTGGGGATATATGCTGATTTTTATAATCTTCATTAGGAGACCAGAAACACACACAGGACTTCCTGAGGATGAGGCTTCTATTAGAAATGCACGAAGCTTTCCTTTGCCTCCTGTGACTGTCCATACCCAGTCACTCAGCTAAACCACAGAAGAGTTGGGAGTGCCAAGGAGTGACCAGATGCAAGACCCCTCTGAAACCAGAGAATGGTGTTGCAGGGAGGAACAGCCAGTGTTCCTTCCTGTGTACACTTGAGCAGAGCTGAAGCACGTGCCCCAGGGCCTGGGAAATGCTTCCAAGAGCGGCTCTTGGGAAACGTTTCTGAATCGCCAGCTTGTTTGCACTGCATCACCTCCTGCAGGATGTCTGGTGATTATTGTCCAGACTCGAGCCCCTGTAGGAAAAGCCATCTTGCTTTCTGCAGAGTCTTAACAAATGTACATCATGTTTATAGAGTATTAATGTCACCGTTGACCTTAGGATACTTTCTGAGGAATTTACACTTTGATGCCATGGACTGCTCTGTTAAAAATATACACAAAGCTGTCTGCAGGTATGGTAAATTGGTTCAACAGGGCCAAGTCAGTTCCACTTCCAGCGGTGCTTAAGTAGTAATTTTAAAACAGTTCCAACTGTTTAGCAAACTGTAATTAATATTATTCAGATGCCACAGGACTAAAAGAGAAGTAGAGAGAAAGCTGAGGAAAGAGAGAGAGACGTGTTTCTACTAATATATATATATATATACCAGCTCCCCAAAAGGTTTCTTTCATAGGGGTGTCACTTGGAGTGCTGAACACCAGGAGCTAATCCACTCAGGTCACACCAAAATAAAACTGACAGAAGAAAGAATGGAGGCAATATGTGAAGATGTAGAAATAACTTCTATTAGCATTTTTAATGGTGCCCTGTGACTGCCAAAGAGGTAATGTAGAAAAGTGGTTTTAATGTAATGCAGAAGGTTGTAAGTGTTCAAAAAAAAAAAAAATCAGTTGGGATTTTGCCACTGGCCTCCATGGGAGAGGGATCAAGGCCTCAGAAAGCTACTTTGTTGGCATTTAACTTTTAACAGCCGAGACAAATTTATTATTCACATGCATTACAACACCAATTTTGAAACATGAAGGAACAGCATAAGAGAGGAAGTACTTGGTTTCCGTGGGACAGAGTGAGAAATGTTATACAGATAATTGTAGAAATTAGCTGAGTACACTACACACTTTCAGCATATGACATGACTGAAACATATAGCTTGTTCTAGTATGTCATAATTTTTCACTTCTTAAAAGAAGTGTTGAACCTGATGAGGAACAGCTTGCGTTGGGTCCCACTGATTTAATTTGTACATACTGTAATTTACTAGGCTGCAGTAAAAGCAGTCATTTTGTGAGGCTATCATAAGCTCATTAGAAGCGTACTGAGAAAGCTTAATGGCTTACAACCCACAGCTTCATGCATCCATTTTACAGAGATCCCTTCCCAACAGAGCCTGACGCATGATGTTCTATGCTGCTGGCAGTACAGTAGTTTTCACACACACTCCAGAAAATTAGAGGTATTTGTGAATAACAAGATTAAAGACAGAGCCAACATTTCAGAAGCACTTGGAGTGCTGCTGGGACGGGGAAAATCTTATGTATTGTTAACCATGGTGAGGCTGGTTAGCTGTTAAGTACTGTATAGTGTAACTAATCAAAAGCCCTAGCATCTCAGACAATGGAACAGAAATAATTACTCTCCCAGAGCTGCTATTGTTTCGTGTTCAGCCTTCTCTGGACTAATAAAGGGTTTAATTTAAATTGTGTTAAGAAAATACCAGTATTAAAAAGAACTACAGCATTCAGTTGCTCTGAACACAGCATCAGGTAAACTACATAATGGATTTAGACATAATGGCCCAATGGAGAGTGAAGTACAAACAAACTCCTTTTCCATCTCCTCCATTTGCTCTCTTTATTAACCTCCAATGCTTTAGGATACAAAATAATAAGGGCACTTTGCCAAAAAGAGGAGAAAAAAAAAAGAATTTAAAACAAGGAAAAAGGAGAGAGAAAATGAAATGCATAGAGTGTTCTGCATCCAATTAACTGAGCTTAGGGACGGGTAGATTTTTAGCATCAAGTGGACGGATGCAATGAGTTAGTCCCTCAGCTGGTGAAATAAAGATCAGGACATCTCTGTTCATATGAGTGGGGCCGCTCTGATTTGACACCATCTAGCATTAAGATTCATCTTTAGAAACTTTTGTCTGTCATTCTCTTCCCGAAAGGAAGAGCATGCTGCTCCTGTAGGATGCAGTGGTGGCTGCTGTCCAGGAAAGCACTTTAAACACATGCATGCTCTAACAGTTGTCAGTAGACCTCATCTTCCAGTGTAAACCAGTGTGTGTTACTGGGCTTGACCTACAATTCTTACTGCTCAGCAGGTTTGAGCGTGTGGCTGCCTCCATTACAGATTGTGGCTGTGTGAGCTCTCTCTCTTGAGAATAAATTAATAAATTGCCAGTTGTCTCACTTTGTCTTCTTCAACTGCTTTAAAAAAGCAAAAATATTATTATGAGTATACAACCTTAACATTAATATAAATAACATATCTTTTTTTTTTTTTTCAGAAATATATTTCCTTTAGTCTTTTATACATTATTTTCTAACCATGCTGATGTTTCTTAAGTGCATAACTGAGGGTTAAATGGCAGGTTAATTCTTCTGAGCAGCTGACTAAAAATTCAAGAGTATTGGGCCAAAAGCAAGGACCTGGGGGACAGAGGCTGACCCACGGCAGTGACACAGAGCCTTGAATGAGTCAAGTAAACTAGTGCTTGGATGCTGGAGAGCTGAAATTAAAATGCATGTGGGCATATTGATGCCAGTTTCAAGTTTGCTTGGACGCAAATTTACAGGTTTCTCTTCAATAGAGCTGAGCTGGTAGGTGATCAATACCCAAAAAATCTGTTACCCCAGCCTTTATCAGAACTTGGAAGACATCTCTGCATTTCTGATCTTATTCTACAAGGATTGCCTCCAAAATACAGTGCTTCTGGGAACTGCTGGACTAGAAAATGCTGACTGCTTGCACTACAGTTAGTTTTGTTAGAACCATTACTTTTCAGATGAGATTAATATTATTCAGTTGCAAACGAAAAAAAAAATAGTTTGGTACAGCATTTTTATTGTAGCTCTGAGTGTATGCTATGGTTATAGTAAAAAAATCACATTCAGCATAAACCCCCTATTATTAATTTATTCCTTGTCCACTGCATTCAAAATGTCTTTGTGTTATTAAGTTCAACCTATTTGTGACTTGAATTCCAAGAGTGATCTAACCTTTGAGGTCAGCAGAAGTAATATATAATTTCCTAATCAGAACCTGTTGCATGCTTCTATATATAATGTGAATGTCTTTTCACAGAAAAATAAAATGGAAAGTGACTGAGGTTTTCTGAGGTTGATATCTTTGTTTTTGAGCCAGACACTTCTTTATAAGTTTGCCCAAGGAATAACTACCTTAAATAACTTTTTTTTTCTGAAATATGCCAGAGTTCAGACTTCATTTGGAGCTTCATAGAGAATCTTGTTTGGCAGGGGTCTTTGATCTGGAGAGTTCCAGAGACAACATGGGAGAAACTAAAGATCTGGTCCTAAAATCTGAGATTCTTAAAAATGATTAACTTCTCTGTTGGTTGCTCCATTTCACTTTTCTCTGGTACACTCAATTAAATGAAAAAATGTGTTTATGTCTGTGTGCCTTGGGGTTGCTTTTTTAAATAAATAAGAAAAATGCAGTTAAATTCAATTTAAGAATTTACATGCAGATTTTTCGCCACTGAAATAAGGGGCATTTTAACTTTATGTATTTCTTCTTTTTAGAATGTATTTGACCATTCTTTGACCCAAGACAATCCTTGACTGGTCTTTATGTATGTAGTTATTTGGCACACCGTGCATGGCATATTAAAAACAACTATTTCACACAAAAACATGAATTACAGACACATAAAATTTTTGTGAACTGGGCTGTAAAATTTCTGATGCAGTATTCTCTATCTAACTTGACAGCTGGTATCTGATCTGAAAATAGTGTATTTTTCCTCAAATGCTAGTCATCCTGCTACTTTGCACTGCATAGATATGAACACATATAGGGATAAGAAATAATCTGGAAAAAAACCTTCTAGAATAATGGAAATTATGTGCCACTTTGGCATGAGCATGCCCTGAGTCCATGGTGGTCTCCTGGAAAATGTGTTTCCAGTGCCGTGTGTGCTTAGCAATCCCCTAGATCAGAAACAAACAACCCGAGCCAAACCTTCCAACATTTATTCTTTTAAAAGAAAGTCTTCTGTGAATTGTATTCCTAAATAAAAGCCTCAGAATTGAATCTAAACTGTGCATGTGGAGGGACAGTGGATAGAGTAGCTGTTCTGCAGCACTCCAGAGAGGATGAGCTGGAGTGAAAAATCTGAGTAACAAATGTTCTTGACAGACAATGTCAGATCTGGGAGCTGTGGTGTGCAGTGTCTGCTTTCTCTGAGACCTGATGTGGTTTTGATTTGCATTCCTGTGCCCGCCCAAGCTTTGCTGACATGTTTTGGGTGTGTGCCTGCGTATGGAGGCTCAATTTTCACAGAATCATAGAATATGCTGCATTGGAAAGGACCCATCAGGATCATCGAGTCAAACTCCTGGCCCTGCACAGGACACCCCAAGAGTCACACCATGTGCCTGAGAGCATTGTCCAAAAGGTTCTTAAACTAACTCTGTCAGGTTTGGTGCTGTGACCACTTCCCTGAGAAGCCTGGTCCAGTGCCCAATCATCCTCTGAGTGAAGAGTCTTTTCCTGATATCCGACCTATATCTCCCCTGGCTCAGCTTCTGCCATTTTCTTCAGTTCTGTCACTGGCCACAAGAGTGAAGAGATCCATACCTGCCCTTCTCTTTCCCCTTATGAGGATGTTGAAGACCACAATGAGGTCTTCCCTCAGTCTCCTC
>VZTA01009256.1:53856-99259 GCA_013398855.1 Mohoua ochrocephala | reverse complement strand
AATCTGCTTTCTGTTATTGCAGTGGAATGAAATAGCCCTAAAACCAGCCCAACTTGAACTGGCCAGAGGAGGATTCCATGTAGGACAAGGGCAAAAGAGCACAGTGTGATCCTCCGGGGCAGAGCTGGTGACTGAGAACCATGCAGAGTCGTAGTGAAGGCATCTTTTTCTCTTTTTAATGCCCCAGGTGCTTGCCTGCTAAGTATGTGATCTGAAGGTCCTGACCCTGCTAAGTTTTACCTTCAGCAGTCTGCATGTGTTGGGTGCTGAGCAGTGGAACTAGGGCAGACAGGTCTTCTGGGTCTTCTGCTGAGGCTTTCAGAAAGGAAACACTGTACTGCCAGAAAACTGAAGTTGTTGCAGGTCATTTGGAGTTTAACTGAGATCTGAGCTGGAGCACTGCATGCCTGAAGAACGGAGTGATTTTTGGTTTGGTACCATTCGTCCCAAAATGGTACCATTTCGTCACAGTGGCTGTGACTAAAACAGCTGGAGGAGGCAGGGTAAAAGTGTTGTCTTTAGCTTTTTAGTATGAAAAGTGTTTTATATACCTAGGAAATAAATGATTTCTCTAATCTCGGCTATAAGCTAGATGTAAGCCAGATGTAGAGCACGTTTATGCTTTCCCCACCTGTTTTGTGTAGAGCCAGTTGTGTAGCTGTGCTGTACTATTGCAAAGCTAGCATCATACTGGTGAGCCTTCTCTGGAGGGAGAAAGTCTGTAGTGACACACCTGATAATCTCTTAATTCCTTCAGGCTGTGAAAAAGTCTTTGGGGCAGGTGAGTTCTAATGAACACTAAAAAAAATCATGTAGGAGCCGTAATAATTTAGTCTGATATGAGAGAGAAAAACATGCTTCAGTTTACTATATTTTAGATTACTTTTTTTTTCCTTGGAGGTACTCCAGCTGGAGAAGCATGAGGGAAGTGACCTTTCATTTTAACATCATTGCTGTAATAGATAGGAAAAATGAGGATAGAGACATTATCCAGGAAGGATATTTGTTTTATTTCAGTCCTTCTTTTGCTTATATGTAGATTGTTTTAAAATCCAGCCTTAGAAAAGCAGCATTTTGTAAATCATCCTGTATGAATTACGTACTTAAGGTTGCGCTTTATTTTTTCCATTGTATGGGGTGGTCTTGGCAATTTTTAACTTCTTCATCAGTGAGCTGTTATTCTTTTGGAACTTCATTCTGTAGTCAAAAGTAGTGCTTCAGGATGGCACGCATGACAATGTGCCAAGAGATTAATGTGACTTCAGGTGTCTACAGAAGCCAGCGTCTCTCATTTGCTGTGCTGTTATAATGATAAACTACAACCAAAACACTCCGATTGAATAAAACAACAAAAAAACCATATTCATAGGAAACAAATTCAAAGTACATGTTGCAACTCAAACCCACGTAGGATTCTTGCTTGTACTGTTTGGCAGCTTTCCCACAAGCATTGTCTATTGCAGTATGACAGTGCCTACCATTACAAGTAAAGTTATATGTTAGAAATAGAACACAATGACATTGTAAATATTAAAGAAAAAAAATACGAAGGGAAGTACGTGGGCTCTAACTTGCAGTTACATTTTGTTCATGATGAATGTGACATTTTAAATTTAGGGGAATTACTCAGCTTCATAATGCAATATTGTGTGCAGGTGTAACTGTTCTTTTGTATGTAAGCACATGTTATGCTAAAAGATGTTGTTTTAAAATGCAAATTCTGAACAGTTGCTGGAACTTCCTAGGAAGTACCAGAATTTGTTACCAAGGCCCTTAATTCTGCTCTCCTATGCCTTTGCATTACGATGTCTAATTGCATTGTTTCACACTATTTTTTCCTTCCTCATTCAGTGAACAGGATGGGCGGTGCTCAGGAATTGAGCTGCTACTTGATATTTTAGTCCTTATCATTCAGTTAGCAGCCCAGGCTTTATTTACTGCACACCATTTAAAACTCTCTAAAGAATACATAATTATTCATTCCCTTATGGCCTTTTATCTAAGGTGCCTAGCTGAACTATTTTTGTCCATTTGATTGTATTCTCGTGTGTGTTTTCTGGTCAATACCTATAATTTTGCTTTCTTTGCTGTGTGAAATAAATGTGTGTGCACATACACAGAATGCATCTATATAGTTTATTTACTTTTGAAAGAGAATTTTTCATTTCTTCCCTTTGATAACTTCTAGAATGGAAACTGAGTGTCTCTTGCATACTTTAAAACAGCCTTTGGTGAGGTCATTGTAAGTAGACATAAAAGAATGCAATTAAATTACTAAATGCATCCAACCATGTAAGTTGAACCATTTGCGTATGCAACCTTGTCTTTCATGATGCCCTTCAACTTCAAACGTGTCTTGACTGTATATCCTCTAGGTGAGACGAGTTGTCCTTTTACTTGAATGCAGTTGATTCTCCCTGCTGGGCATGATTGCAAAGAAGACTTAACTAATGTAGCATTCGGGTTCATGTGAGAAATAAAAAGAAATGAGGGTAGTTGAACGCTGGAACAGATTTCCTGGAGAGGTTGTGGGTGTCCATCTTTGCAAAATGTTCAAAATGATGTTCAAAACCCAGCTGGATGTAGTTTTGAGTAATCTGTTGCAATTGGCTCTGCCACGAGTAGGTTGGACCAGAGGATCTCCAGAGATGCCTTCCAGCCTCAGCTATTCTGTGATTTACACAATAAATGGTAATATGTACTTGTGGGTATATGTATTTTGCTTGTGTCTGATGCGCAAACCTTTATGGATCTCGTGGCTTTCTTCTACGCTAAAATAATAGTAAAATGTTCGTTTTGCAGTTTCCATTTGACTTGCAGGCTATCTTGTCCATCCTATAAAAAGTTGTTTAATGGTTAAACTGTAGTTTGACTATTTAACTGTTCTCAGCAAAAGCTGTAGAAAAGTTTAACAAAGGTGTTTCTGTTGTTATGCTAGCACTTTGCAGAGGATTGTAATAAATTGTAATTATTTATCGTGGACCAAACTATGATGTACTTACACTTTTTTGGGTTTAAGAATACAGTGTAGAAAGCTTGGTGGCAACGGTCACCTGTTCAGCTCGTGATCTTGTTACTAACAACTTTTGCAAATGATGAGTATTGGAAAGAACTTAGTTAATATTTGTCACCGACTCTTGCAAATTTTAATAGTGTTGCCAGTGCATCATAGCTGACTGTAAGGCTTTTCCATAACATCTGTCTATTGCTTGAAATATTTTAATATTGCTGCTACAAAAAGGTCTAGACTTTTCCAATTGCTAATGTTAATATTTCAAATAAAGGAAGGTGGTACATGTAAAATCTGTTACATCTTTTACTGTCCCGATATACCACTTCTGTCTTTCTGCTGCTGATGGGATGAGAGGATTACAGTACTTGTCTCAGGAAGACGACTTCCAATTAAAATATTTTATTGCTAATACACTGTAACTTTTTTCTGTTGCAGAAAGAGTTGAGCCTTCCAAGAAGAGGAAGTTTGTAAGTATATGAAGTGTTTCGCTATTGAGCTTAGATTGTAGTATGTATTTTTGATGGTTTTAGAGTAGGCCAGTCTTGTTTTCAGGGCCGTTAGAATGGAGGTTAAATGTGGCAGTTGATCTGCCTTAGAATACATACAAAGAAATGAAAATTGTAAATGAAAACGTATGGGTTCTGCAGTCACCATTTTTATGCCCATCTTTTAGAGAAGCTATTGTGATGGATTTCCAAAGGGATAAAGTGTTCTTATGTTCAAGGTGTTGTTTCATGTCAAAGATTTTTCTTGTTAAAAATCAAGGAAGAAATCTGATTTCTTTCTGGATGATATAAAAGAAACTTGTCATGCTTATGAAATTCTGTGAACAGTCCTGTGGATGAGAAGGTGGGAAAAAAGAATAGATGTATACTAAATGAATAGGATCGTTAAGATACTATTTTGATCATGGAGGTAAAGACCATATGTTATTGTATAAATTGTTACTTAGTTATAATAATATATACTCAGATACTGAGTTTAATTGTGCTTTTCTCAGATTTCTGTCCCTTGGCTTTGACTTTCCAGTGGTTTTGAGCTGTTTGGTTTTAAAGCTTGTGTTTTTTATTTGCATCTGTCTAATTTCTCATTTTGTATGAGTAATTCGTTGAGAAAGTATTCGGATAAGAACATCACAAAATGTCTTAAGAAACAAACTCTGTTCACTCACTGCTTTCTTTCAGAAATACTTTAATGATCTATGGATTATAGGTGACAACACATAGTGAGTAAAACCCTGTGCCCTTGCACAGGAGGCCAGTTACTTGGCTTCAGCTTGAAAGTGCTGTGTAGCTTTTGGTGATAGTAGGTGAGATATGTGAGTAACTGAAAGTGTAACTGCTGGGAAAGTGCAGTGAAGTGCTCTGTTGTTCTGACTCAAAAGGCATACCAGAAGTCTGTACTTCATAGCATATCTGCTGTCTTGGAAAAGACTCTTGTTTTAGGTTCTGACGCATGAGAAGTCTTACGCTAGACAGTGAGCAAACCCATTAAGTAAGAAAAGTCAAGAAAACAGAAAACTAATTTCCTGTCAAGTATTTCATTATTTAAGTATTTCAGTGACAGAAAGAAAAATAGTTAAAGAAAATGTTTTTTTGTGCAGTCTTTTGGTGTCCTTGGTGCTTTATATTAACCTGAAACTGTTGTGTGCGTAGAAGACTGCCTCTGTTAAAGTTAATGGCTAAACTGCTGTTCACTTCAGCCAGAAAAGAAGGTGGCTCTTGGAACCTGACCTTGCTTACTCTTGCTAGGATGTTGGACATTGAATGTTATTAGTTATTTTGGTCCAAATTTGAGGAATGACTGCAGTGCGATCACCTCAGTTGCATTCACATACGTATTGTTTTAGCTGATCACTGAGATGTAAGTGTGCTTTCTGTGATGTTGCTGAGGCTTTAATAAAGTATAGTAAAGAACAGCACCTTGTCAGCATAATCATATCTAGTTATTAAAGTGCTTAGGTTTCTGCAGGTGGTTGTAGTGGGCCAGGCACCTACCAAAGCTTCTCTGTCACTCCCCTCTGCAACTGGACAGAAGTGAGAAACGGCAATGAAGGGTTCGTGGGTTGAGATAAGGATGGGAAGAGATCACTCACCAAATACTGTCACAGGCAAAACAGACTTGAATTGGGGATACTGACTGAATTTTTTACTAAAAAAACCAGAGCAGGATAATGAGAAGTAAAATAAATATTAAGAACACCTTTCCACACCACTCCATCCTTCCCCAGGCTCTACCTTTCCCCTCTCAATGGCACAGGGAGACGGGGGAGTGGAGGTTACGGTCAGTTCATCACATGTTGTTTCTGCCACTGCTCAGGGAGAGGAGTCCTTCCCCTGCTCCAGTGTGGCATCTCTCCCACAGGAGACAGTTCTCCATGAACTTCTCCAGTGTGAGTCCATCCCATAAGCAACAATTCTCCATGAACTGCTCCAGTGTGGGTCTCTTTTCACAAGGTGCCATCCTTCAGGCACAGCCTGCTCCAGTGTGGGTCCCCCATGGGGTCACAAGTCCTACCAGGAAACCTGCTCCAGTGTGGGCTCCTCTCTCCATGGGTCTACAGATCCTTGCCAGGACCCTGCTCCAGCACAGGCCTCCCACGGGGTCACAGCCTCCTCTCAGGCATTCACCTGCTCCAGCGTGGGTCTCCTTCAGGGGCTGCAGGTGGATCTCTGCATCCCCAGGGACCTCCATGGGCTGCAGGGGCACAGCTGCCTCACCGTGGTCTGCACCACAGGCTGCAGAGGAACCTCAGCTCTGGTGCTTGGAGCACCTCCTGTTCCCCCTTCTTCACCAATCTTGGTGTCTGCAGGGCTGTTCCTCTCACATATTGTCACTCTACTCTTTGGCTGCATTTACACAATAACTTTTTTTTTTGCCTTTTTAAATCTGTTATCACAAATGTGTTAACATAATTTCATTGGCCCAGCCTTGACCAGCGGTGGGTCTGTCTTGGAGTTGGCTGACATTGGATCTGCCAGGCATGGAGGAAGCTTCTGGCAGCTTCTCACAGAAGCTGCCTTGTAGCTCCCCTGCTACTAAAACCTGACCATGCAAACCCAATACAATGGTATTTTAAAATAACTTTAATGGCGCTTAATTAAAAGGTCTCATACTGCTGAGGTTAGCAATGGCTGTGGCATCAGGGGTTGTGTGCATGGGCTGTGTTGGCTGCTGTATTTGCATATTATGTCCATGTTGACATGAAGACTGAATTTCAAAATGGGAAAAATCCTTTGTTTTCGTTTGCATCGACATCCAGAGGTCCTGAACAGTTCCAGGTAGGCACATCACACCGTCTTTCAGAGCTTCAGACCCAATGTCATGCCAAGGACGCAGCTTTAAGCAGGACAGGGAGAGCTATTTCAGGGGTGAGCAATCCTAGCATAGTTGGCATAAACCAAGATAAAGAGTGCTGGTTGACTAAGGAGTGAGCTTTTCCATGCTCGCAGCACCCCCTGGCTGTGTTGGCACAACTCCTTCTGTGGACACAGGGCAGAATTGGTCCAGGTTGCAACTAGCTTCATGCAGGTTCTTCAGCATGTTAAATTGCCCAGCTGCACAAATGCCTTTCTTTCTGGCAGCAGGGTGCGGTGGCTTGGAGGCAGGATGAATAGATGGGAGCTTTCTCTCAGGCTGACTCCAGCAGCAAAACTGACTTGACAAGCTTAACGTGCTTGTAAACCTGCATGGCTGTTAGTATCCCACTTTGCTAGTCCATTGGAAAATAATATTGAAGTATATTTTTGCACACTGCCACAGTGGGGATGGGTTGTTTATATCTTGGTAGGATATTTTTATTGATTAGTTTGTTTTCACCAAACACTTCCAACCCTGCCTCTATCTCAGTTTGTTACATCGTGGTGCTAGTAACACCACAGTTACGGGTTTGATCCCTGTACGGGCCATTCACTTAAGAGTTGACTTGATAATCCTTGTGGGTCCCTTCCAGCTCAGAGTGTTCTGTGATTCTGTAATATCAAGGAAGATACTTGTGCTTAATGCTAAGCCAGACTCAGAAATACAGATTTAATTTGACCAGAATTAAGTGTTGCTTTTTGCCTGTGAAGCACACAGATCCTATTCTGAACCAGGGAATGCCTGATAGCATCTACACATCCCTATCTATTAGACATTCATAGCGCATCTAGCTGAAGTAGGTAGCCACTGATGGTTTCTCAGTGTGTGTTCAACAGGTGAGTTTCCGTCGCTGAATTTAAGGCACAAGTGTCCTTATCCCGGTTTGTTTCCTTACATACTGGCAGAGTTCAGAAAAATGAGAACTAGACAGAGAGAGGGCATGAACTCAAAGGTAGTGGCAAAAAAATCAGACTCACCTTTGAGTAGGTACATTCTGGTTTAAAATGCCCTTCTCCTTAAAAGAAGATTTACAACAGGATTTCCTCTCTGAGGTGGAGAGGAGCCTTCAAGAGCAGCATTACGTGAGAAGAAGTAAGTAGAGGCAGTTTCTCCTTTTGTTGAGCCTCAGTGCTTAAAGTACCTGCCCTAGAAGTAAAATTCCTGACTTTTCCAGACAAAATCTGTTCTCCTTCTGTCTTCTTTTGTTTAATTTTTCAATTTCCATTTAATTAGGAGATATATAGCTTTGATGTATTTATTTTTGCTGCATCTGTCCTTCTCCTTGCAGTTCTGAAACTAATTTCAGTAATTACTGAAAATAGGGAGTCAAGTTCAGTACCAGCAATTATATAATCTGCTAGCACCTGTGGAAGTGTCAAAGTGGCTCATGGAATTTTCATAAAATTAATGTATGCATTTCAGTGAAACAGTTGATATCCTTGGATAACAGCAGCATAAGATTGTGACCAGGTTTTAACTACTGTTTCTCTTGAACTTCTCATTCTGCTTGCTTAGGTGCTTAAGTAAGTCTCAAGAAAGGTAAAAACAATTTTGTAATAAAGTTTTTTTATCAATGAAAAATATGGACTGTCAGTTGCCTTTAGGGAAAAAGTGGGAATGATTTGTAGTGTGGAAGAAAAAAGAAAAAAAAGCTCTGAGTCACGTGTCATGTAGGTGGACAAAACTGGAATTTGATTTAGTTTCTGTGTGCACACAGACATCTACATCATAAAAAACCGACTATATTCATAGGTGACCTGTTATCTTAAATTTGGAGAGTGGAGCAGATTAATTATTATTGCCAGGTAATGAATTTCTCAATTCTAGTATAGATGGATTGTGCTCCAGTAGATATTCTCCACAGCCTGTGTTGATTCTTAAATTGCATATTCTTTAGTGTCGTTACTAGCATTGTTTCTGTCCTCAGCTTTCAAGGGTTTTCTACTGCTGTCACTGAGGGGAATTTTTTTTCCCCTGCATCTCTTGGATTCCTTGTGATTGACAATGAAAAACTCAGTTAATGTCTTTTGTATGATTTAGGAGCCAACAGTTACTGTAACATGACCCTTTTCCCTCACAATTTTGCTTACTTCAGCCTCCATAAAGTCTGTGCAAGTGTGCTGCCCATTGTCTGTGTTTCCTTCTTTTAAAGCGGTGCTGGGCTAACGGGGGGAGCTGTGGCACACGCAGTGTGCTGGGTAGCCTTGTTGCCTCCTTCCTGTTGTCAGGGCTCGGTCTTCTGCAAACAAGTCCTTTGTGCTTTGGAGAGCACAGGCCTGGTTCAGATGTAAACAACACGTCCCTTGGTATTTTACTGCTGTGAGCTGTGTCCTTGGCTAACAGTACAGGCCATTCTGTTTAATGTTGTTCCGTTGGGTTTTTTGGTGCTTGCACACACAGTTTTGCATCCCTGCTTCGTTTACACCAATATTAATATTATTATGTATATCTGCAGTTGTCTTGGACTCAGATTTTGCTAGTATGTGTGTGGATTTTATCTGCTTACATCCTCTTTTTATGATTTATCACATCACATGTTAGAGAAAGGAATTATCTGTTTTAATGTAATTCATCATGTCTCTTTTCAGTGGAAAATTATGTATACTATGTGAGGGTATTTTTAAGCTTTGTAAAAATACCTTTTTACTGGTAAATTCATGCTCACCTATTTGTGTGTGCGTATACATGTACACAACTTTTATCTACACATGCAAAAAAGTCAGATAGTGATGGTGATTACTTTTTTTGTGTATTTGAAAACTATTCAGATACATAACAAAATTCTTAAAAATAACCTGCCTCCCTGGAGAAATAATGCCCAGAAAATGAGGTGATCATGCTTTAAAGCCTAATTGTGTAACGTGTCACATATCTGCTGCTGTTCTGGGACTGCTGTGATGTCTAAGCAATGTAAAGTGACCAGGTACCCTGTTTCTCCGCAGTGTGCTGAGTGTGCTGTGCCCCGCTGGAATTTTGTTTCACCTACTTAGGCAAGGACAGGACAGGGTCAAGAATGAAAACTAATCTTAAGTAGTTCTTTATCAAAATATGATCAAACTTAAGCCACAGGGAAAAAGCAAAATTAAATCAGCCTCTAGGGTCAAGCTGTGGTTCTGTAGGCATGCTGCAGAATTTCAGGATGGGAGAGTCACATGATTCTTGGTGGAAGCAAAGAAAATCAAATATCTGGGTGCCTCCAAGCTTTGCCTACAGTAAAAAAATGTTTGTGCAGTAGGATAGTTTAAAGTATTTTTACACATGCAAATAATTATTTTATAACACATGAGGTTCAACCTGGTTTGAGGGCCAGATCTCATGGCTAATGGATTACTGGTGATGTAAAGCAGGTGCCAAGGTGCTAAAATAACTGAATCTCTACAAAGAAATTGCAGTAAAGATCTCATTAGTTCACTGCTAAAACTTGAATAGTCAACCTGACAAAATGAAACACAAAAGAGTAAGGGGATGGAGGCCTGACAGGTTTGCTGTCCTAATGTTCTTGATTGTCCCATGTGACAGTCTGCGCCCCTGAGCAGCCTCTTCTGCTTGCAGTCTTTTTCACTGAACTGCTTGCTCTGTGTCTGGGTTCTGCCCTTGTATCCTGCTTTACCTGATAAACCAGGAGCTGGTGGTGTGTGCAGTGTTTCTGTGTACGTTAAAGCAAGCAAAGCTTACAGCAAGAGTGTACAGAAAATGCTAGGGGAATTTAATGGCTGGAAACGTGAGCTGCTGAGGCAAGGGAGTAGTGATGTCTGAGCATCAGGTTGGGGTCTAGGAGTAACTTAGTGTGTGAGTGCAGTAATTGTGTGATTAAATTCTGTCTGTCAGTGGCAAATGCGATAGATGCGTATAAGCTTTTTAAAATCAGCATTGGCTGTGTCTTCTTGTTTGTTTTGTGAACAGAAGTTGCATTCTCAGCGAGTAGAATTACTTGTCTTTGATTTTGTTCCATTAAAGTTTCAAAATTGTATCACATACAAAAAGAACAAATGATCATATAACCACCTGTTTTATTCTGCTGCCTGAGAAAGTACGTATGCATTGAGAAAACTGGCAGAAGAACATCATGTAGGTAATCACTGCTAGTCAGCACAGTTTGAATTTCTAATAGTAAACCTTGAAAACCTGACATACTGAAGCAGCTTCTCGTTCACTGTTTTTTTCCCCCAGTGTCATTAATTTCAGGAAGTTCTGTTTTCTTCAGTTAACAAATGTCTGAAATTTGTTAAAAAGAATTGTTTGTCCTAAAGGAATTGTAATGTCCTGATGAATTGCATAATCTAGGCTGCTGTATGCTGTATTGATGAATTGATTTTTTTTTTTGCACTGATGGTGCAAAGTTTTGAATAATCTCTTAATCTACAGAGAGAGCTTCCTGGGGCTGTGCAGTTCCTAGTGCACACACATTTATTTAGCCTCTGTAGGACTGGGGTCTTGGCGGGGCTTTGGGAAGAGAGGACACGATGGCTTGATGAACCTGTGCTGTGCTTAAAGAATTGTAATGAGAGGTAGGTTTTTTTGTTTGTTTGTTTGTTTGTTTGGGCTTTTTTTTTAATGGAGGTTAAAGGTGAGGTATCGACTACAAATACATGTTTGGTTTTACGTTAAGAAAAGAAGCACTCAGGTTTTTCTGCACAATATGTTTTTCCTCTGGTGCCTGTAGTATCACCTGTATTCTAAATATCTGCTCTCAGAAAAAAAGAGGCAGTTGCTGAACATGAGGAGTCTGCCTGCCTTGCATCTTCAGTTAGGCATTCTGCCATTACAGATTTTCCCCTTGAAATCTTCAGTATTATTGCCATTCCATTATGTAAAGTATAGGCTGACTTTCTACAGATGTCACGAATGATGATCATAAAATCCCAGTGAGCCACTTTTGTTTTGTCTCAGAGGAGGAGGGAAGTATTTTTTCCCCTCACTCTTTCCTATGAAATACAGACTTGAACATTTTTTATTACTGTCAGTATTCTAAACCAGTACAGTTGCGTATCGTAAAGGACATTAGTGTATTTGTTACTGTCACAGACAGACTTGTAAGTTTTAGAGCAGCCAGATGACAGCGTGGCAGCAGGGCCTCTGTTGGCCACAGCTGGGAGTGTAGCCTGCTCTATAGCTAGGTTGTACTGGCTGTGTCTTTTATATTTTGTGAACATATGGCATAATGTTTGTGGCTGTGGCCATTCTTGCCCCTTACCACCACTTCTGTCTCTATCTAAAACTTCTGAATCCTGTTAACTTCCTTCCACCCTACTGTCTGCTGCCTCCCTTCCCCGTGGGAGTTAAGGGTCATTCTAACTCTCTTAGGCAGTTTTGCTGACTGAATGCAGTCCTTTCCATGCTCTGTTTTGCTGGAGGTTTTCCATTTGTCTTTCCAGCTTTTGTGTAAAGCCAAGTGCCTTCCTTGCAGGTGTGTTCTCTGGGATAGAGCAGTGGAGAGCTGGGGCAGAGGTCCTGAGACAGGTTTAGGCTTGCAGAACTCACTCTGTGGTCATAGTTTTCATATGGGGATAGGCATGCCAAGAACCTGGTTGCCAAATGCTTTGTGTATGGGAGGATGGGCGATGGCTCCTGGGAGTAAACTGAGGGGCAGGCAGCACGTGCAGTTCTTGCAGAGGGGTCGATGGCTCACCGTAAGGCTGGAGCTTGCGGAAACTGAATAGCTTACTTTAGCCAAAAGCATGGGCAGCAGGAAGGTGGGTGGCTTCTGTGGCAGCCTGAAAAGGAGAGAGGGGAATGGATGGCAGCAGGACAGAGCTCTTCTTCTGTAGGTTTGGAGAAGGAAAATATTGCATTGGCATGATACCATTCTGTTCCACAAGGGCTAATCGACGAGCTCTGCCTCTGCATAGTGTTTAAGGAGTCTTTGCCCACTGAGTCAAGGCAGCAGCCAACCTGGCATTAGCCATTCCTTCCACCTACGTGCTCTTCTCTGCCATCTCTGTCCTTTGTCTTTTCTCCCAAATATTGTAGGGTTTCCGCTTCTCTGTCGCACTTTTTCCTAGCAAGTCAGTCAAGCTTAGACCTGTGAGGTTTAATGAGGTATGTTGCAACAGATCTCACAGGCACGTGAAAAGGTCAGAAAGGGTGCTGGGGATAAGTGGATCCGCATTATTGCCGTGCTTGCCTGAAAAGGGTAGCAGATAACTGCCACGGGGAGCAAGTTGAATCTAAAAGGCTGACACTGGGAATTTCTTACTTTATATTCATTGTGTGTTGACTGCCACAGTGCAAAAGGCAGTGTAATTGCATATAATCACATTTCCTCAAATCCCAATGGCTTCACTCATGAATGTTTAGTGTGGTCATGCCCCTAAGCAGTGAAGGCAAGCATGCTATTTGAGACAAACATGCTACCGCAGGTGCTCCTGACATGGGGCTGAGCATGCTGCTGGAAACAAGCAAGTTCCTGCTGTTCTAGCTTGAATGGAAAAGCTCTCTCGTGCCTTTGTAAAAGTTGAGCAGGGAACATAGACATTGGGAATGCTTTTTTCCCCTCTGCTAGGTGACGCTACTTTGCTGTCAGGTGACGAGACACATACCCCACTTCAACACGGCATGTGACACAAACAGGATTAAATCAGCCATTTTTGTGTGGGTATGGCCTTGAGACCCAGCCTCAGCTGTTCTGTGATTCTACTTAGTATCATTGAGATGCTGCTGAAAATGAGCTTTTACAGATCATTGTCATATTTTGTGAATGCTTGTTTCCTAGATTCTGCTAGGAGACATGTGAAATGTTTCCATTTGCATTTAAAAATATGGCTGTTTTTATGGTGACATGCCTGTCAGAAGTACCAAGAATATACCCACATATATCTAAATCCAGAAAGCTTTTAGATTCTTGCTCTATAAATCAGAACTTTGCTGGCTTTTTTTTTAAGCCAAGTTTTACCAGTAAGCCATACCATCAAATGGGTCTTGGTGGGGTGAAGGTGTGGGGGTTGTTGTCACTTTTGAGAGCCTTTTGCTGTGTAGCTTATAGGGTAGAAACACTAAGCAGGAAATTGCACTGGGCTGCAGGTGTAATAAACCTGGGTTGACTGGCTTTAGTCATTATTTTTCATTAGTGACCTAGGTGATAGAACAGATGGTGTTCATGAAGTTTGCAGCAGACAACAAGCTGGGAAGAATGCAAGTATATTGAAGAACAGTATGGGGTTCCAAAATCGTTCTGACAATCTGGAGAAAATATACCAAGTAAAATAGAACTTCTTACTCCTGCAGAAAATACTCTGTTTTTCAAACACAAGGTAGTTGAATAGGTGTTAGTTTGCAGAAGAGATCTGTGAGGTTTAATGTACCACAGTTGCTGTTGGGGGGCAGTGGGTATCTCGTGCTGGGAAGCTGATATTTTGAGCTGTAAAGCATGCAGCATTATTCTATCCCACACAGAACTTACGAGGCCTTCTACTGGAGTGCCGTGTGTTGAGATGGATCAGCTGGAAACAGATGACAACTATCAGCTGCTTTGAAAATGTGACATGGTATACGGAAAAATATACCACGCTGTGGTTATTTATTTTGGAGAAGGGAAAGCTGAGGGTTGTTCACGAAAGTCTTCCAGTGTGTGGAACAATCTGCCATGAGTAGGAGGTAGAAGTGTCTTCTGTGTTATTGGGGTGTACAGCAAGATGTAGTGTGTTTAAATTGGAACGAGGGGGATTCATCTCAGACACAGTTGAAGCAGTGTCTGAACAGCGAAGCAGAGGAGTGTGGACCTGGGAGTGCTGTGAAATCGCTATCAGCTTTTAAGAACAGATGAGACAAACATCTGACAGGAGTAATAGGGGTATTATAGGTAGAATGCACCTCTCTTGGGGAAGGAAATTATGACTGCTTGACTTTTCTAGCTCTCTTTATAAATTGTCATTATGTCCGTGGGATTATTTGCCCAAACTTTCTGCTGAAACTTGATTCCATATATTAAGTATCTGATTTCATGGAAGAAAATACTGTCTCATAACGGACAACAATAATCATTTGTGCTTGCCTGTAATGACAGAATTCCCTGTAGAAGTGTGTGTAGGGCTTTACGTAAGCATAAGAAAGATCAAAAGAAAGGACACAAACTTCAAACTTCTTGAGGGGTAGTTTTTTTTGCGAAAGACTGATGGCTCTCTTTCAGTTGCTCACCTCCATTTGGAGCACTTGCCTGCCCCGTTTGTCTAATGACTAAGACAACCAGAAGGTGAATTAAAAAAAAAAAAGTAAAAATTGAAGCATACCTGGGGTAGCCTTACAGAATTGTTGGGGAGACTCTTCTGCAGGCATATATATGTGTGCCTGATAGGGCCTTGATAAGGAATCAGTTATCAACCAGCCAAAACAGAGCTTGGTAACTCTATAGGTACATATTAGTTGTTGATAGATGGGTGTAAGGTTTCGGGAGAATGCAGCTGCAGGCTGGACTATGGAATCATGAAATTTCCTATTTGTACTTTAACTTTTTGAAGGAGATATTCAGATACCATCATGATCTTAAAAAACTATTCAATAGATGGTTTTTATGTCTTTGAGGCTTTTTACATTTTCATTCTTTGGATGAAAAAATACATGCAGGAAAGTTGAATGGCATCAATTAGCATTGAAATATAGCTTAAATGAAGACTAGATAAACAAATGCTCATTAAGAGCTTGGGTTTGGGTTCTCCCCGTGTAACAAGGGTCTTGACTTTGAAAAGAACAACTGTTTAAACCTTGTGTAATGTAGAACTCTTCAAAAAGTAGATCTATTTTTGCCTCTAATTTTTTTAATGCCTTTTTTTTTCTTGAAAGGCAATGCAGATTGAGACCATAATTGTTATTAACGTGTAATTTCTCACGCTTTTTACAGTTTTAGTATTAGCTTAAAGTCTGTCGACATGAGACTTTATTAGTTAAGCTATTTCTATTGCTTTCTAATTTTTGTTTTAATTTTTTTTTATTCTTACAGTATGTGAAATATGGTAGGAGAAGTAGCTGCTCTGGGAGTTTTCAGTAAACAATAATTTGGCAAAGGGTGTGCTGTGCCATTGTATTGATTTTGTATGGAATGTTATTTTTGAGCTTTCGCAGGCAGGTGCAAAAATGCTGCTGCCTAGCTGAGGGAGATGGGAGACTGTTTGGTGGAATACAAGGAAAGCTACTTTAACAGATTGATTTAGATGGCACCTCTTCCTGGTGTCATCTATGGTAATAGTTCAGGTGATATTTAGACAAAGAATAGGGAACTTTTTCTCTCATTTTTTGGCAGGTACCTTCATTATTTTTGTGTGTCTTCCGAGCTCTCAAAGTTGCAGGACCAGTCAATACGAGTCCCGCTTTAACTAGAATCTGTTCTACGCACAAGGAGGCTATCCTGGCTGTAGGGAAAGTTTAAGAACTACCTGTTGAAACTCGCTGTGGAAGAATGGAAGTAAGTGAGGCTGCAGAGAGATTTTGCCGGACCTTGGCTGGTGGATGTTTATTGGTTCCTTTTGTCTGCAATGTTTTAGTATCCATGGTTTTAGTTAAGATGTTCAATGTGACAACCAGTTGCTGGGTTAACTTACCAGAGGTCTACACAGCAGTTCAGTTATTTCTAATGTTTAATTAACATTGCTAATAAACACATTCTTTTGATCCATTCAGTTTTTTAATACAGACAATACCATAGAGCTATGAGCAGCATACACAACTCATTTATAAAAGGTTATTAAAATATATTTTATTTCAGTAGAGCGCTTTTTAGAACTCTAATTTTAAAACAAGTCCCTTGCAGAACAGTATGAGTTTGAGCTCTAAATAGACTCTGGCATGTTTTGCAAGACCACTTAGTCTTTTACTGTGTACTCCAGTGACATATTAATAAAATGTGTTATTGTAAATTGCTTACTGGTGTCAGATTTATGGATATATGCCTGTAAATGTCAATAGATCCATGATGTTGAAACTTAACAGGACTTAGGGCTGGAAGGGGTTGTCTAGTTTGTCTTTCTGTCGTGGGGTACCAAACAGTCATGCCCCTGCCCTGGGAGTTCATAGTGCTGTGTGCTGGCATGTATTGAACACAGATAACCCAGGGACACGCAGGTTCTGCCAAAGTCTACCCACTGCCCTGCAGTGACAAGGAATTTATTTCTGCATGCCATGCTGAGCCCATTGTGCAAACTGAGCTTTTGGGTGCAGGCGAATGCAGACACCTCCTGTCATTTGCATCCACTTCCTCCCTTCCTCGGGGAAGCCAACAGGACAGCCCATCTCCTCCTCCTCATGTAATCTGACCAAGATGAAATATTCCTTGCAATTGCAAATTGGGCAATTATTGTGAGTTCGAGCATATGAACGAGACATACCAGACAGGGATCTAAGTAAAAGGATTGCTTTCACCATCTAGTATTGCTTCCTTAGCTGTGACCTATCTCAGATACTTGTGGGGGAAAGTAGGAAGTAGCCAAGCAACCCTGAATAAACTGGCCAGTTAGATCAATATGAAGAACACTTTCTGGTGCTTTCTGGCATATAGCTAAAGCATGAGGTTTGCTTCATACACATTGTGTTGGCCAGTCTCTTGACTGAGGCAGAGGTAACAAATGGGAAGATTCGTATTTCAGACTTTTTGTGTGTAGTTATAATATGCCCAGGCATGCTGTGTTGAAAGAATGCAAAAAGGGATTGTGTGTGTGTTTTTCACCCCATTTCTCTCGTGCTGTGTTTTGCATCTCACTGATGCCAAGAGGCAGTGTTGCACTCAACTGCTTCTGCATCATTCCTGCTAGAACTTCTTTATAAACTATGGTGCTAGCAGTGAAGCAGCTGTGCTTGCTGGAAATCCACAAATGTCTGAATTGATGTGCTAAACAGATTAGATGACAGAAATTCAGATGAAATGATCTTTTGTTTAAGGACCATGACAGAAAGGTGTCATTATTCTTTGAGAGTTGGTTGCTAACTCTTGAATACCTTTGGAAAACATTAGCCAAAAGGGCATGCAAGAACCTGAGGATGCATTGAATTGTTAAATATCTTAGTGTAATTGTTGTTAAATGTTACAGAATAATGAAAGCCAATGGCACCTGCACTGCTAATGGTATTAATCTGTAGCCTTTATTTAAGGGAAAAAAGCAAGAATAGTCAACATCTGCAGAAGAGAGGGGCCTTGAAAGCATACAATATTAATATGGAAGTAACATCTTTCTGGGTGTTGTTTCAAGGAAATAAATATTCCTCTGTGCTTTTCTGGTTTTGCTGGGTTTTAACCAGGTGTCTGAGATTACCAAACCAGCGACACCTCAGTAAAGATGTAAATGAATAATGTGAGCCACGTTTTCTTATATCTTACTTTTAAAATTTGCTTTTCAAGCTCTTGAACTAGCTAAGAGGAGATCAGGGTTTGCATTTGCGAAGGAATACAATGCTCACAGTCCTTCAGTTCTGTTAGTGACTTTTTCTTTGGAATTCTTTCCAGATGAGAAATTATCTTTACAGAAGTTGTGTCAACATAGGCAACATCTGCCAGAATTTTCAGGTTAATCTACATTTAGCTTTTGTAGTACAATAAGCCTTCTTTTTAACTTCCTTCCTCAACTCTGTGTAGGTGAGATGAAATCTAAGAAGTGCAAAATTAAGAGCAAACATGTTTTGATCAACTTGAAGTCAGCTTTCACTTGCAAGGCTTCATCTAATTAAATTGCTGCAGTTTTTTGCCCCCAGATGCATGAAGCAGATCCTGTTTATTCCTGCAAAAACTGTAAGACTGCAACAGTGAGAAAAATTTGATCTTGTACTCTGGATTCATCTCTCTTTTTCAGTAAATCACAATTTTCTAAACTTCTGCCTGGATCAGGCAAAATGTATAGAAGAAGAATTTTCAAAGTCAAGCTATTGCTCAATCTCAGTTTAGAGTAATTTACCATTAATGTGAAGTGAGGTGCTTGCGTGAGTCAGCTCAGGAGAGATTTATCATGGTCACAAAAGAGCCCTGAGAAGCAATTGTTTATGTTTAAGCGCCTGTGCCCGACTGCCAGTCCCACTCAGTTTCCTTTTAGACAAGACAAGCTGCTAGTCTTGTCTTCCTGCAGGTAAAATGCACGAAATGCCCGACTGTCTTGTTTCACAGAGTAGCGTTTAGTGACAGACTACTCCTTTGCATGTGGAGGAAAAGACAAACAAAAAAAGCGCCTTTCTTGTGGACTTCTGTTCACCCTAGTATTAAAACTGGCCTTATGGAAGTAGTGTGTAAAATTTGTATTGCAATTTTGATGGAAGCACACTTTCACCTCCAGAGCTAGTCCTTTTGCTGTTTTGTTTACAGAAATACTTCTGGTGCCATCCTGATTCACTGGAGCTGGCTGTCCTTGAGGTGTTAATGCTGTCTCCTTCTCTTTGTGCCTTCAATGAAAATTTAACAGTTTTATAGAACAACAAATAGTACTTTGGTGTTACGTGTGCATGTGCTTACATAGCTAAGAGAATGAAGCACGAAACTAAAGGTTAGTATGCACAAAGTTAAGCCCTTTGAACATCATTTAAAGCTTAACTAAAACTGTACATGTCTGGTGTGCACACAGTCACAGTTTACCCATCAAAATTTTCTATCCATCAGAAACAGAACTTTTCAGCAAGTGAGGAAGTATTATGGACAAAAGATATTTTTATGAAAGGATTTTTAAGAGAACAGATCTTGGTTTGAGAGGTGCTGAGCAATGGGAATAGGGAGCTGCCTGTTCTTGGCAGCTAGAGGAGAGCCAGGAACCTGCGGCTGTGCTATCCCACACTCTTGTTGCTCTCATGGTGAATTTTTGTTCTTAAAAGGTTGTCTCCAAACTCAGTAATGAAACAGCTTGTAGGCATGGGCAGCTTCACCAGATAGTTTCAGTGTCAGAGTTGTTTAATTGTTAGACAATTGATTCTTCTACTTTATTTTTCAAGTTTGAGAATATCTTCAAAAGTCGATGTTTTGCTTGTGTTCTGAGGAAAATTTGAAAAACCTGTCTGAAAGTGCTGTTCGCAGTTGGGCACCCAGCTGATCTTTGTGCCCTTACAAATCTCTGCACTCACCCATTGTGGTTAGTGAGCCTGAATCTAACTCCTTGGATTTCATTCTTTCTCTTTCTTTTGGGAGGTAGGAGAATATAGAATTTCCTTACAGAGATTGCGTACAGGATGCTTGCTGGGACCTCAAGTCAATATTCAGAATCTAGGTGTCATGTTTTAAAAATTCAAATGCGTAGTTCTGTGTATCCTTTAGGTTTGTTTTCAATGTCTTTAAATGAAGGCTCCAGGTAATATATAACATAAATTTAAAATACCTTCCAGTAGAAATATGTAGGAGACCTAAGAGATGTAATTGAGAATTTAATTATTCTTTTTTACTCTGTGGTTGAAAGAGCAATTGAAAGCAATTGAAAAAGCAATTGAAAATGTGGTTGAAAGTTCACCAAATCCAGTTCAGCACTTTCCATAACTAGAAGATTTCCCTCTGTGTCTGAAACCTAATACCTGTGAACTCACTAATTTCTTCCAAAATTAAGCCAAGGACCCAAAAAGCAGCAGCTTCATCTGGTCCTGTGTTTTGACTCGTCTGTAGAAATTGTCCATGCACAGAGCAGGTCCACAGCTCTGGCAAAAAATAAAATCATGTGGTTGACTTTATTATATTGTGTACAGGAAAAGTAGGTGGGTGAGATAAAATATTCTAGCTGCTAAAGTACTAAAAATAAGTGCTTGCACTTTGCTTTTATACCTGGTCTTTTAGAGATCATTGAAAAACTGCTAGTCCTCATGGAACAATTCACAGTATTTTTTTTTTTAAATTGTAATCTCAGAATAAGAGAGAATGCATAAAAGAAGAATATAATTAAATTATACCCAAAATCCCACATAGCAGCACTGATCTGAAACTGTCTATATAAAGTGTTGTGTAGTGGTTTACTTTTAAGTGATGCTACCTTTAAGGCTGAAATTAATACACTTTTCTGCAATTTCTAGGTTTGGCTCTCACCCCTAATATAAACTATAGATGATTTCCCTTTAAAATTCAGGTGCAGACGTGACAGAATGGAATGATGACTTCTCCTTTTGTATTAACCTTTGTGTTGCAAGAACATATTTGTTCTCAAAAGCCTTGGCAATTAATTTTCTCCATTAAAGGGGAAGAGCCTGTTTTTCATTCAGCACTTTGCTGTTCTATTACTGCAGAAACTGTCTGTTTACCACGGAAAGGGATAATGTGACTTACAGAAGATGGCTCAATCCTATTCGGCAGGATTGGAGGGGGTGGCGAATGTTGGACATTTGCCGAGAGAAACTGTGTTAAGCACAGCGTCTGTTTTGCGCGGTGGGCTGGCGTAGCCAGGGGGACCACTCCATCCTCCGAGGTGCAACGTGTGTGTGTGTGTGTGTGTGTGTGTGTGTGTGCGTGTGTGTGCGCGCGTGTGTGCGTGCGCGTGTGTGTGCCGGCGCAGTGGCTGCTGCTGCGGAATTCCGGGGATGAATTACTTGATGTGCACAACCGAAGGTGCCGTTCGCTCCACTAAAGCGGCGCGGTGTGCGCTGCCACTAACCTGAGAGAGGCAGCCTGCGGCTCTTCGTGACAGCTCGAGGTGGAAGGACCCCAACTTGCGGTCCTCCCCCCGCCCCCAAGAGATCCTTAGTCCATTCCTTTATAGTGGTTCATTTGGCTCTCTGTCATCGCCAGAATGCTGCCCGTGAATGTGTGTCATGATTACAATAGAGTGTGGTAACACATAACAGCAATGAAAGCCCAGCGGGAGAGGCTACAAATTCCAGGGCTGACCTTGGAGTAAGTATTGTCTGTCTTTAATATTTTAATGGTTTCTGCATGATGCCGGCTTTTGTGCAGTCAGGAGCTTTTAACATACGTTTGTGCTGACAGCCTGGGAGCACTGCAGCTCCAGGTTGAAGGAACACGTTTTCAGTGCATTGCAGTTGGTTTCAGCAAATGTGTGAGCCCGGAGCCAGGATATTGCAGTGTGTTTGGGAAAAAAAGCATTTCTGCATATTTAAAGTTACTGAATCTCAGTGCATGAAGCATCCTGTCAGCTCGTAGGGGAAGAATCTGTCAGTAGGCCATGGTGTCTGTCTTTCTCTTCAGCTCTCTGTTGCTGTTTGTTTATCCTGGTGCTGCCTTTTAGAAAGGCCTCTTTCTGTGCTGAATAATACAGAGCAGTGCAAGAGATTGAAGCATTATAAAAATGCTGTTTGTGAAAATTCATCGGGAGCAAGGCGTATTTTACATACGTAACTGCACTAATGACCTGTATTGACATTCTGGAGGATTCCTGATAGTTTCTGCAGTAAGTATATTTACCTAATTTAGCAGTGTGTTTACTTGTACTTGCTTAAAACTGATTAACTAATCTGTGTGCTTTCAGCTATTTAGAGAGTAGCTAAATGAAAACGTGTAATTTTAACGTATAGTGATAGTACGTATAGTCTTTTATTCATAAATGCCAGCATATGTTTACTCAAGAGATGTTAGTCAAAGCCAAATATTTATTTCTATACATACATACATACATACCTGTAGTCTACACTGACATGTCAGGTGTGTATGTATGCATGTTACAGCCACCATGAGAACTTGCTAATTTTGTCTAGGTAAATAGATATGGCTACGTCAGATCCTTTAGTATTCAATCCTGGGACTGCCCCATTCTTGCTGGATTAAAAAAAAAGACCAACAAAACCCCGAATACTGCAGATGCATGCGGTAAAGTTATTTAGCTATGAAAAGTATTATCTCTGCATTTGCCATATGTTAAAGAGAGGGCTGTAGGTAAGTGTGCAGCATAGCAAATAATTTATTCTAATAATTATATGAAGGTGACAGAGCACTTTGTTCCAAGGAACAAATGTAGATGTCATACTGGTTCCCCAGAACTACGTTTATGAAATGTCTCAGAAATTCTGCATTTCAGTCAGGCATCATCTGGTAAGAGCAGTGTGTGTTAGCTGTGGGCAGGCTAAGGTCTAGATATTTTTCTGAAAAGAACAGCATTACTAATTCCTCATGAGTTTTGGGGGAGGGGTCTTATCAGAGATCTCATTAAAATGGTTTCCATGAATAATTGATAATTATACTTTTTTTGCGATGTGGCAATTTAAAAATTTTTAAATCAATCTTCACTGAATTATGTAATCATCATGTGAGAATAACATCACTAGCTGCAAAGGACGAAAAAGGATTCATGTTTTTTCAACGTATGTGTGTGTTTTTGTAACATGAGGTAATTGTTTACTTCTTCCTCCTCTTTCACAGTAACCTGACATAATTACACTTGCTTTGCCATATTTTCAAAATATTTAATACTTATAAAATTGTTATATTTTAAATTCAATATTGATCATTGTTTTTGCTGAAATGTTATCTGGATATATTTACTTTTTCCATATATTAGAATTTCTTTTGCCATCACACTTGCTACCTTTTGAACTTGATTTACTTGTAGAGAAAAGAAAATACCATATTTTCGTTGCTGGCACATAATGATTTCCATAGAGTCATTCTCTCATGATTTGCCAGAGTTGAGTCAATGCAGACTTAAGTCATGTCTCCCAAATTTTTAATTGCAATCATTTAAAGAAGAGCATATCTGGGGGAAAAAAAAAATCCAATTTATTCCTCGCACCCTGACTCTCATGAATTTTCTTTCAGTAAAGTTTAAATGTTGGGACTAGAATGATGTTGTCTCCCTGAGAAACAAGTACAGTCTGTCTACTTTATATTCATTACTTGCAAAAAGCTCTTTGAAAGAATATTAAATCCAAAATAAAACATTCCAGATTTAGTAAGTGTAAGAAGTAAGGCTGCCTGTCATACACTGTGATAATTTGTTTTAACAGGTTTTTGTAGGTCTTAAAAAAGCAAAGCTGAAGAGCAAGTTCTATAGAAGAACTGGATTGACACACCAGCGTCATCGCTCGGTGGGAATTTTTAGATCCATAGTACTAGCACATCTGATATTGGATGCCTTCAGAGTCTGTGCCATTACTGAGACTCTGATGTGTTACAGTAGTGAAAATGAGGGGGAATATGAGTAGCTACTAGCCAGTGCACGACTTCCACTTGCTCTGTGTGAGCCATCCAGTAGAGGAAGGGTGACATCCTTTGCCATAGGGTTTCTCTAGGATTTGTTCCACAGCAAAGTGAATTAGGGATCTCAGTTGGGGGTTTGAAATTAATATATTCTTCTTACTCAATGCCAGAGCTGCTTTTTTCCTCTCCTTTTAACTATTCTGGCTTTAGTAGATTCCTTGTCCCCAGCTGTCACTCGGTAGCAGTCCTCTTGGCTCTCTCTTTGCTGCAGCCCGGTGCCTTTGGCCAGCTGGTGCCAGTTCTCTTCTCCCTCCACCTGGACTATCTTTGGATCAGTTCCAGCTTCCCCTCGCAGCTTCTGGTCCTGATGGAGGCTGGTGGTGGTCTGCGTCACCTGCCTCCACATCTTACCTTGCAGTGCCCCCAGGAACAGCAGTGCAAGCACTGACGGTGCAGCGCAGGATCATTTCCCAGCCTACAGTCAGTGAGGGCCAAACTGACACGGGGACAAAAGGGGGACAACTGGGGACAAACTGCCAGCTCTGCTGCATCAGACCAACCTGCAGTGGAGATGAAGAGATAGTGCAGATAAAGTGTAGCAGTACAAAAGCACTTTTTACAAGTCCGTACTGTACTGATCATACAGAAACAGTGATGCTTCCAGTGCATGTTGTGGCAGGTCAGTGCAGTGCAGCAGAGACTGCCCCAGTGGAACGGCAGAAATCTGTCTGTTCATCCACACCTTTATCTGCAGGCCTGCATGGGCTGACTGGTATGAACCTGGGTTCAGTTCAGCCATTTTCAGAGGGATATATTGAGCCATTGGCTCTTAATGGATCTCGTCAGCTCAAAGGTACTGTCATGCTAGCACAGGTAGTCCGCAGCTGAAACCAAATTAGTTTGTACTCAGCTACTGGTGCTCTTCTGTGCACCTAGTTCAGAGATGATGGAGGCACAGCCAGCAGCCAGAGGAATTTACCCATACACAGTAGCCTTGTCAGAAATTACCAGCAGGCCCATCCTCGTCTCAGTGTGCATGTCCCTGCCAAAATTTGTGCCCTCTCCAAGGCATCTCAAAAAGGAAAAAGTTGCAAAAATGTACAATGTCAAAATTGTATTCCTAATCTGTTCTAGAAGCAGTAGTACACTCCTGCTGAAATGTTCAGAAAAAACCTGAATCAGGTATCCACCTTGAAGGATTTTGAAGGCAATGTATTAAAATCTGGCAAAGTGCTACGCAATTGAAAATACGAACTGGACCTAGCTGTGCTTAGCATATTGGCCATCTGCATCCCCACTGGGGACAGGACAGGAGCGCTAGCATTGGCTGGCTGCAAGGGTCTGGTACAAAGCAGAACAGATCTTTATGAAAATGAGCTGAAAAAAGTTCCCCATAAGCTTCTGCCTTCGCTCAGTCTGTACAGAGTGGTTTTTTTGACAGATAGCTAAGCAAATTGCAGTGAGAGGCATGCTATAAGCATGTTTTTTAAAAGAAGCTTTCCTGCAACTTTTATGGGGAAATGTGCATATGATAGCACGAGTATATTTTAAAAGAGCATCTCTGAAATCTGGCAGTGGCCCGCTGTTTTATTGAGAAACCTTTTGAATGGAGATGCACTTGAGGCAACTTCTTGAAGACACCTTTGAAGTCAAATGTAAGGGTTTTATGGATAAATTGTTTATATCCATATTTGATTACCTAGAAGAAGAACTTGGCATTTGTGAGAAAACATTTCATAATGAAATTGCTGCTAACTGGAGCACTTCTAATTCTCAGTAAGTGTGCAAATTTTAGGCTCTCAAACTGGAAATTTTTATTAAAATTTTCATATTGCTGGTGAAAATTTATCATCAGTTTTAATTTTCCTTTTGTTTTAATAAATCTTATTTGCATATAAAAAACTTAACCCCTTCCCCCCCAAGGTTCTTTAAGAGGCAAAAAGCACCCCAGTTACATATTCTGTTTGGTTAGATGTCTAAAACAAGTTACCATTTTTCACCACTCTTGGGACTTTGTACGCAAGTATTGTTCCTGGAGGAAGTCTAATGTAGTCAAGCATATGCATCAACACCAGTTCTCATATTTATTTTTATTTAAATCAATTTCATCTTAAGTCAAAACCTGTGTGGCTACTGTCAATCACTTCATTCAGGAGGATGGTCATGTTTTGGTTCTAACCGAAACTTCTTTCATAACTCCTACACTAAAACGTGCGACTCTTGCTAAACCTTCTGTTCACTAGAGATGACATTATTTTAACTTGCAGTCTCACCCCAAGGAGCCTGAGCCCAACCCCAACCAGCCCCTGCAGTCCATGCAGTCCTCTGTTCGCTTTTCATTTTTGGAGGTAAGCAAGTAAACTTCCGTTGTTGATGTTTTCTTCTGCATCCAAAACCTAATGATCAAAACATAATGCAAAAGGAAAGTTGAAAAAAAAATTGAGTATGTCTCTGCAATCCAAAATACGTTTTACTTGACCAGCTGCTGCTCTGAAGGTAAGTATTTTATGGAAAAAAACCCAGGATAATCCGTATTTTGAGACCTAGTACAGAGACTCGAGATACTGATGTGTAATTCTGTGTTGCTTTGACTGCTTAGGAGTGTACCTGAAATTTTATAGTTTGTTTCCTGTGATCATACCTCAGATTGTATTCTGTTATGTGAGACGTTTAAGGTGAGTTCAGAAGTGAGGGTGATTAATGAAACACATGGTTATTTTTTGCTTGACTGAGGGCTAGCAGTGTGCTTAGTGAGTTGAGTGATTCAGAAGAACACAAAGTCATGTACAGTACATTGGTAGGACTATTTTGTCCTCAGGACTAGGAGGATTTTAAGCTTTACTTCTATTTCAGTAATGTTCCAGATAAGCCCTAACAGCCTCATAAAACATCCTTTTCACCCTCTTCTTTCTTCTACTCCCAAGTTTGTTCATAAGAATAATTTTTTTTGGTACTTGTCAGAAAGGTAGTTATCTTCATGAGATCAGAAAATCATGAAGTGATAAAAAATACTTTGTTATCCTTCCTATTGTGTAAAATTATAATAAATAATAATTGATGGGTGCTTCTGATACAGAAAAACTTTTTTTCCTTCCTTATTTTCTTTTTAATGCAGAAAGTTAAATTGCTAGTCAGAGATCTCATAGGTGTCAGTCACTGAGATTCTGCTCCATAGGGAAAGTAGTTTTTAAAATGAGTTACTAACAAGTTATCCATGCTTCATGGATTAAAAAAAATAAAGACCAAACCACTTCTAATTTTGGTCAGAAGTCTCACTTGTTACTGCGAGAATAAGAACTACCACATTGGTAAATGACATAATAAAGTATATTTGTGCTTTTTTGGTACCACCTCTTGAACATAGTGTGGCGGAGGAGAGAGTGGCTTGGATGTGTTAATCTGCTTCAGTATACTTTAAAGTTAAAACCAAATTAACGGGTGAGAGCCCTTCTATCAAGACTTCATGTGACACTGAAAAATGGAGCAATAACCTAAAGACTTGTCATGTGTTTCTGAAGAAATATTGTAGGTTTTTATGTATTCTGTTTTGTTAGGGAAGAGATGGTATGAGAATTCCTTATTTGTGCAATTTTCAGTATGATTTAAATAAACACACTTTTTTTCCTCAGTGAAAACACTTTTGTGATGCTCGTTTAATAAATTATCAGCAAAATCAGTATATTCTGTGGAGTTTATCTTGTTGGTATAGAATGCTCGGTAAAATTAGCATTTTCTAATTGGATCTTTATTTTATACAGCCAGAACAAATCGCTTCCCTTTGTGGTGAAGGAAGTGCTCTTTTTCAAAATTTCAGTTTTGTGGAATCAAAAAGCTGTATACAAATTTTATATTTTGTGTGACGTGGGTGACCTGCTGAACAGCTTCTGCAGCTGTGTGGATGTGCTGTAGACACAGCCCTCAGTGTTTTTAGAGCTCAGACCTTGTTTACCCCTCTGGGGGGCAGAGGCTCCCAACCGTGCCAAGTTTGAGGTTTTCATCCTGTGATGGAGGATGTTGGGAGCAGACTTTTCAGAAGCTTTTTGGAGAAATAGAGTGGAAATTATTGACACTGCTTAATGTGAAGCCTCATCTCTTGATACGGCTGAAAAATGTCGAAGTTCATAAGGATTTTTCTTAGGTTCTTTTGTCCTGAAATTTATGTAAGGCTCTGCCAGAATGGTTACTTTTTCCCTGTAACGGAAATGTTTGAAGTTTGAGTAAATCTGAAACGGAATGCTGTATTTATCTATTGCTGTAGAGGACTGCTGTGTATTGAACATGAAATGTATTAGTTATTAGTTACTGTTCAAGTCTGACCTAGCTTAGTGGAAAGAAGAAATGTGTTGATTTTTAGGATATATAAATAATTGGCATTTCCTGTTCCATTAGCTCAGAGTACTCCCGTATGTGGGAGGAGAGGAATTATTTCAGTGGCACTACTTTTGCTTATATTCAGAAATGTTAGCATGGGAGCCTTACCAGAATGAATGGATAGGGTTTTCCCGTGGTATTTCTCTCTCTCTCTCTCTCTAGAACATGCTGGCTCATCTCCCTCATGGCCTTTGACTTGCACAGCTGCTCCTTAGGCGGTTGTTTTTGCTGAAGCTCTGCTCATAGCAGTTGTCACATACAGTAGTAGTCTAAAGGGAACCTTTTGCCAGCTAGATGATCAAGATCTTTTCAAAATAAACAGTAACATCCTGTGAATGGAAATACCTGCCTGCTGGTACAGTGTGAAGCTATCCATACTTCTGAGAGAGGGTGGGGGGTGAAGAGGTATTTCAAATCTCAGGAAGATAGGCATACATTTACCATTACATTTTTAACTTCTATTTGAGCCACCTGAAAACTTCCAGCTGCTGTTGGGGGGAAAAGTACGTGCAATTTTAGTACTAATAATGATAAGCAGCAGATTTGCAGGGAAAGAGAGAAGATGAAGATAATGTAAATAACTGAGTACAGCTACTGGGATATTTAAGATCCTCATGCTTCTAATATAATTTTAGTGTTTTTCTTTGCTGTGGATAATTTGGAGTCCTTTGTCACAGTAATGGGGAGTGGAGTGGGGAAAGCATTTGAAAAAGTCTAGGAGGAAACACTAAGTGCTAGAAGCTGTAGTAGCTTCTAATAAAAGTGATAAAGAAAATGGAAATAGTAAATTGAAAATATATAGAACAGCATGCATTTGAACTTGAAGAGTAGAGAATGGTGATTGTCAACAAAAAAATCTTTTTACTCAACCTTTTGCTTTACTGATGTCACTGATACTAGGGTGGGGGGAAAAAAATCTCTAAGCCAGCAATAGGAAGCCCTTAGTTTCTACGAAAAAAGAAAAGATTGCAGTGAATCTTCCAGAAAGCCTTTACTCAGGAGCATGAGGATTGCACGAGTGCCAGGCACTGCACAGACACAAATGTTACCACCTGGGTAAGACTGGTGAAGGGGTTTACAGGATTCATTCTGAAGCTTTGAAAAAGAAAGCAGCAAGTAATAAAAGCCCATGTACTTTTTTTTTTAACAGTTAAATTTTTTTATAGACTATTTCATGAGGAAAATCCAGTTCACCTCACCATATCTACAGCTGAGTTGGCAGGAAGGCAAATGAGGATTATTATCTATACCTTTCAGTAATGCAGTCTGCTCTTTTGGGAAGCTTGTGAGGATGCCACTATAAACACTGCATTTTACATGGGGTCATGCTGTCAAATGATTACGTACGTGTTACTAAGAGCAGCAATTAGAAGTATAACTGGCACAGATTAAATGTCATCCTATGGCACTGAATTGAAAGAAAAGCAAATGTCAGTGTCACAGATAGCTTAGCCACTTGTTGGTATTTAGTATTAGGTTTTTATATCTGGAAATTGCCAAAAAATGCTGACACTTGCATTTTCTTTAAATGTGACCTGAATCTATAATATGAATGAGTAACCATTACAAACAAAGGGAGAATGAGTATGATACTCTTAAATATAATTTTATAAAAATAAAAAATTCAAATATTTAATTTTATATTAAACTTTATTTAAACTGTCTAAATTCATATACCAAATTGTTGAGTACAGCAATAAAAATCTAGTCAGTGTGCTCCTATTCTTCCACTTTCTCTGTCTGCATCCCCATTTTTTCCCCTTGACATTCTGCATCCCAGAATCAGATAAAGACAGAAAGCTTAAAATAGCTACTTTCTAACAACTGTGTTGGTCTGTATTATGAAACCATCAATGAAATGGATGGCTGCTGGAGAAAAATGAACAGTAAAGTTTCTAGTGATTTTTTTCCTGTTGTTCTGAAGTCAGCATTTTTAGAGAGCTTTTAAATGTCTTCTAGCGCTGTATGATGCCGTGTGGGCACGTGGGACATACACGCCCATGTGAAAGATGTAATGGACAGTAGGAATTTAGTTTGCTGTTTGGTTTTTACATTACTGAAGGCAATAGTTTGTTTTTAAACTGAGCAATACTCCTGTTTTGTGAGGAAAATGGCGTGGACAGTGTTGGTGTGTTCTGCTGCCCGGCAGGCTGGCCGGGCTGGGCACTGGCCGGGCTGGGGCACTTGGGGTGGCTGTGGGGCTGCTGGGGCAGAGCTGCCTCAGGGACTTGCACGCTGATGACTTGCAGACCGATGACCAAAGGCCCTGCCGGTCCTGTCCTTGACTCTGTTGCCTCAACCGTGTTCCTGCCCTCTTCTCTGTTAGCTCCTGTGATCGTGTGGCTGCACCAAGCTGAATCTCCACCGTGAGTGAGAGCAGGCCCTTCTTAGGAGCGAGGAGGGAGTGGGGGAGCGTTTTTCAGCATGGGGGGACGCAGTGGCAGTGTGTACTTGGGCCGGCGCTCCGCTGCCTTTGGCAGCACTAGCTGCCCACTCAGACCTGAGCAACAGCCAAGGTGACAGTTGTTATAGACACTGGTTAATGATTAAATCTGGTGCAAGTATACAGTCTAGGTAGACAGGGAATACTGCAGAAAAAGGAGTACTAGTATTCACTCCCCGATGAGGAGGGACTTTTGCAGGACATCATGACATGGTTCTCTCAAGGTAGAACAAAATTGTCATAGAGGAGTTAGCCATTAAATTTGGACTCTTCTGGTCTCAGAGTAGTTTTACTTCTATGTAATTTTACTATGGAACTGCTGCTTCTTGGATTCATAGGTTTTATAAAAGACACGTGAGGAGTACACGTCAGAGGATGCTTCCTTTCCCTCCTTTCCTCAGTGACATAGCTGCCATACCCAGGCATTCTCAAGCAGACATTTTTCTTTAAAATTTATTTCCACCTTTTCTTTCTGATACCAGTACAAAGTACATTGACCTTAAGGTTATGCTGAAAGATGAATCTGTTGATTTGTTGTCCTGAAAGGGGAAGGTCTTGGGAAGGGCTGATGTGGATGAGGTAAAGAATCACTTGGCTCCGTTTCTTTCTCAAATTTTTCTTTAAAATGAGGAAAACCTGCTGTTTCATCTCCCAAAGTAATCTGATTAGTATTCATGAACATCAGCCATGGAGCACGAGTTCCTCAAGGTGAAATAAATTAATCTTTGGCTTTGTCCTCCAAAAGTAGTTTGTCTCCTCTGAAGTTATTTTTATGTCCTTGCTGTTCTCTTAACTCTTTTTGGGGCTACTTCTTTAACCTTACAAAACACTTTCCTCAGCTATTTCCCATACTCTCCCATATTAAGACTGTGGCAGGTCAAAGGGAGAGCTGTTTCCATTGGAACTTGAAAATGGAAAATGAGAGAAACAATGGCATTGTATAAGGTTTTTTTGTGATGCAGAAGTGGGTTTGGAGGATTGGTTAAGCAAAAGCAGCCCCTTACTCAGCAGGTGTGACCTCTTGTGCGCTCAAGTGTGCTATTCTAGCTTCAGCTTTTGAAATACTCTAAATAAAGTTTTCTGTTTTCTGAGCTCTCTAGAGGCACAGCAGAGGAGAAGATTTTTGCTTGTGACTCATCAGTATTTTGTTGAGTGCTAGTGTGGTACATGTGCATAAGCCTATTAATGTCTTAATGGCGTTGCACCAGTGTAAATGAGGGTCCAGCTGAGAACTGCAGGAGCTGCACAGCTGTCATCGTTGAGCATGGGGTCCCGTGGAGCATCTTCACTACTGGTTTTCATCCAAGAGGGATAGAGGGATGTGAATTTCTGATGCCATGTGAGTTTTTTTGGGCTGGTGCTGAAGAAGGTGTGGTTTTACTTGCCCCACACTGATGCAAAATCAGAGAGGCTAAGGCTGTATTGTTATGATGATGTATTGAAAAGCTTCTGGAGTATCAAACTTGATTTTCTCATATCATAAAGATTAGGCTTTAAGTACATTTTTAAAATCTCCTTGGACAAATTGAATTCTTTTCTATGACTTTGCCTTATTCCGCATAACTTTTCAATTTAATTGGTGGCTTGTACTACTTGATATTGTTCTGCAGAAAGATGTAGGTATTTATTTTTTAGATCAAGTAAAACAAGAACAGGAACTTCCCTCTAACTTACAGGGACAGATAACAGAATTCTAGAAAGGTTACCAGAAATAGAGATATTTGCTTTAATCCTGTGTTGGTTTTTTGTGTGTTTTTGTTTGGCTTTTTTATTTATTTTTAAATTTTTTTTTTAGTTCGTGTTTAAGGTGCATCTTAAGAAATGAAGGCAGTTCTTGTGGCAGTTATTTTTTCTGGTAGACTGAAAGCTACAGACACAGAGCTCATCTGAATCATTTTAAATGCCAGTTTGTTGATCTCCTCTCCCTCAACTCTCATAAAAATCCTCCCAAAGTACTTGTGTGCTAGTTTTATTAAATCTTTTGGCCTTTCGGGTTGTATTTTGTGTTTACTGTTGAATGTTAAATTTTGAATTTAGTATGTTAGACCTTCTAAGCATTTTGAGGAGGTAACATGAATTTGAATTTGAAAATTACAGTAATTGTGGAGTGGTGCTGTAACAGGGGAATGCTGAATCTGAAGACAGTTTTTATTTTTTATTCAAAATACTGTTTGAAAAAGTGTCTTTCTTACAGTTTTGAAGGCTCTGCAGCCATAGGAATGACCTGAATGGGGACTTCTTTAACAGCTTTACTACTTTCTAAAACAGAGAATTAAAATATTCTAAAAGTATTTCCCACTGAGATATTCCCTCATAATAATGCTTACTTTTACCATAATTTGATGTGCTGCTCAGATTACTTAGTAAAATGTTCGTTGGCTAATCTATGAATGTTTTTTTCCATACAGATCTTAAAGACAAATGACCTGGTATAGCCCCACTTTGGAATCAAAACCTGACATTACTCTGTAGATTTTTTTTTTTCCCACATTTTTTAATTAAAAAAACCTCACAGCTTAAGTTGTTAATACTTACAAAAAATATACCATACCTAAATCAGAAACTGTAGGAAAGAAAGGAGGATGATAGCGAGTTCTATTTGGGGCCACCCAGAGACTAGGTGAGTTGAGTACTACACACTGTGGTGTTAGGAAATCACTGCAATTCAAGGAGGTGGCTAAAATTTGAACAATTGATCCACATTTCATATACAAAAATAACTCTTAAGATGGGTCTTGAAATGTACTGGAAAATGGACAGTCTGGTCTCTTCCTATGCTGTCGTACTACAGAGTTGCATGTACATGCAAGTGACCTGCTAGCAGCCATCGTAAGTCACTGTGTGACTGTTCTGTTGACCTCTTCGCTTTGCCCGTCAGGTGACATATCCATTAGCAATGACTGAAATGTGCTGAGCCTCAGCTGGCCTCAGCCTGCATGTACAATTCAGACTTTTGTAGTATGGCTTCATAATTGGCTTAAACTGATTTGATAAGAATGCATTTAGTACATCTTGAATTCAAGGTCCGCTTACTGTCCAAAATGTGACTGTCTGTAATGTGTTGCCAATCAATTCTTGCAGATATGGAGAAACTGCTAGGTTAACCTGCCAGTTGTCCTATATTTTTCCTTGGAAGTTTGGTCTGATAGGGATGCCAGTGGTTCACTTCCAGGAGAAGAATTTCCTAAGGTAATTCCACTGCTGGTATCCCGAAATCACAAATTCTGCAGTCTTTTTGCAGCACAGTGACAAATTTCAGCTGGTCCTTGTGTGAGTTGCCAGAGAAAAAAATCCCGCAGCTGTATTCTGGAGATGGAAATTCTCAACCTTACTCAGTGCCAACGCTGCAGCATTATGTTGCATCTGCATCATTTTATCGCACCTTGATAAAAATAGATGCAGAGCACAAACCAGCGCTGTGTGCATCAGCCTTCCCTACAACACACTACTCCAGCAGAGGAAATGCTTTGAGACTCTCAGAGATTTTAAGTGAGGAGTGCAGGAGGAGGAGGTGTATGTTGGAAGCGCACTGCTGTCCCTGCAGCAGCCTTTTGTGAGGGCTTCATTATTTCTGTTGTACACAGTACAACTTGTTTCCACTGCTGTGCTGTGCTGTGCTGGCTGAATTGCTTTGCTCTGAAAGTTGGTGATCCCTTAGGGTGTCTTGCTTTGGTAATAGCTTATTCTTCAGTACTGTAGAAACAACAGCTTCACAGCTGCAGAGTTCTGGAAACCTTTTAAAAATGAATGTTGTGGAAACAAAGTGGTAAATAGGAATGAAAAAGCATGAGACCAAGCCCCCCAGAAGTAGAAATCTTCTCAGTCCTTTTTGTTTTTCAGAGATCTTGTTTCTACTCTTGCTTGCAGAAAGAAAGTACATGCATAGGTTCCTAGAGGCAATGCCTTGCAGGTGTACAAAACTAAAGAACATCACTAAACTGCTGTATTTGAGACTTTATAGCTCTTTCCCTGATGCCAGCTGTGGCTAGTTTCTTGTCTTGATCCATGAGATGCGTCAGTGGCGTTAGCACAGGGAAGGCCAGTGCTCCTGATCTGAAGAGCTATTCAGCAAATAGTCTCATGGCTTGTAACAGGAGAGCAGTTTCCCTCGATGTTGTGGGGGAAGGACACCTCATGGCATGATCTGGGGACACAGACTGATCAGCTACTCCAGTGTCTCCATCCTGTGGTGTGAGATGAGATACAACTGGGCTCCTGTAAGTGTGCAGAGTGAATGTAGCGAGTGTAGTCCTGAGCATCTCTGAGGAAGCATTTCCACTGTCGGGACACCACTTTTCTTAGGAAGTATTGGAAGCTCCTCCTGGCCTAGAACGTAGTGATGGGAAGCAGAAAGCATTGAGGAACCTGCTGTTGGAATGATGCCAACTTGAAGGTGTCCTTGTCTCCATCTCCTGGTAACCCAGCTTTCACACACTAGCGTGTTTGCCAGTTTGTGGTAACCAGTCCCTGTGGGGTGTGACAACAATGGCAGTATTCATGTGATTCTGTACATCTTGGGTGTATGTTGTCACATCTGGCTTTGATAAGCATGATGACTTGCTGAGCTTGTCCTAGAGCAGTCTGATGCTCACATCCACAGGGCACTCTGTGACAGACTGCCTGTTAACTTTACAGACTGTGAGAGAGAATGACCCGGGCCTGCAGAATTCTTTCCTCGCAATAAGGAAGCTGCTGTCATAGAGCAGAATTATGGCACACCTTCTGTTCATGCCAGGAGTGATGGAGGCTGCTTTTTCTGCTTTTCAGAAAGAGACCAGCAAGAGTCTGGTTGGGCTGGAAAAGAGAAGGTGGTTTGCAGTTAGCAGCTTGAGCACAGTAACACTCCAGCAGAGCAAAACCAACGGGAGCTTAGCGCTTCAGGGTTACCTAGCAAAACATCAGTGTGCCTGACAGCCAAAATGTGTACCTCGAAGGAGGAGAGAGGGGTTTGCTCCAAGAGGGGTTCTCAGATGGGAGATGGCATGGTACTGCTTAGCTAGGAAGGCAGTTTTTCAAATTGATAGAAAAGTAAATGGTGAAAGAAACAGGCCTAAACTTTCACACAACAAAAAGACTGTAAAAGACATGTCTGTGGGACTGTGAAGTGCAGCCACAACACTGGAAGGAGTTCTTGTCATGTTTTAGAAGTTATAGACTGGTTGCTGTAGTTTTCTTGGCAAGTACATAGGAACACATGCTGTTGAGTTTGGGAAGGCTGTTAATGCTGTGTAACTTCCCCAGCTGATAAAAACCTAGAAATACTTCTAAAAGTACCTGAGAGAAGGGGATCATGGCGAGTGCTGGTGTACATATTTATCAACTGAAGCCAGTCTTTCATTATGAGCAGCCGAGTATGTTCTTCCTTTCACCTTCACCTTCACACTGCTGTTTCTTTGCCAAGAGAACATTTAGGCTCTCCACACGCAGTCTGCCGCTGGACTGATGAAATCTGCTCCTCTTGTGTGTATGTATAAATGTGCAAGTAGGGATGCTGAGGAACAGCAGCATAGAGAATAGGCTGAGATAATCCGTTGTCAACATTAAGCATGGTTATTACTAAATTTTGCAGAATTGAATTGTTGCATAATTTTTAAAAGAACCAATCCCTCTACCAGAAAAAAAGCAAAATACTGAAATGAATGAGTATGGTGATTTAAAAGAAACAAACCATATACATTTACATAGTTCAGGCTTATCACAATTCATGTTAAGCCGTGTCCAGATGTAACTGGAGATGGTCAAAGGAGAGGCTGATTGAATGGTGAAGGGGTTTTGAGATAGGTTTGGGGGTTTTTTATTGGTGGTATAGGAAGAGTGTATATTTGCAGTGGTAACTGCTTATAAGTCTCTTTTGTATCAGGGTATTGATATTTCCATAAACTTATATACTCTGCAGTTACATGAATGGAATAATAAGGTTGTCTGGTATCAGAGAAATAAGGACACTTAGTGGTTTGAACTGTTATTTGAAAGCTGAACAGTTAATCACCTCATTGCTACTATGATAGAGTTTTTCAGGATGCTGGAGGCCTGAAACAGCTAATGTGGGTTGTGCTGATCCTCCACTTCTTCTTTTACATAGTTTTGACAGTGTTGGTGACAATTCAGGTGCTGACTGTAGCTTCCTTGTTAGAGAGAGCTGATGTGCAGTCTCAGTCCTACAAAACTAAACCAAAATGTGTTTGCCTGTCTTAGGAAGTCGAGGGCGAAATTATCGTGGTGTCCTTCCTGATGTGCATATCAGAGATTTAAGACTGTTTCTTGACTCATCTGAATCCCTTTCAACTTATGCCTGTATGGTCTTTGCTTATAGGGAGGTAGGAATTGTAGAAATCATTCAGTACCTCTGAATCTGTAGAGTGGTCAGCCCGAAGAAGATCTCCCTATTACTGTCTACTTCTTTCTTCCCTCTTTTTTTTTGTATCTGAACATTTGATGCAGGTGTTTCTGTAATTGCCTTCACAGCGCTCCCAAGAAGTAGAAATACCTTTGCTTTAGAGGTGGAGAACTGAAGTGCAAACAGATTAAATAACTAGATGATAGCAGCTCTTAGACCCTGAGGCACCTTAGCCATGAGGTAATTTTTAGTATTTTGTCCTTAATTTTGAGAATTTTCTGTCATGTTTTGATAAGCATAAGTAACTAAAATAATCTTTACTAGTCTTGCTTGTTTTTAATTTTATTTCTGTAAAGTTACCTTCTTTCTATGTAGTTAATTCTACTGCTTGCAGTGGTCTGTTTGGCAGCCATATCATCTGCATGTCTGATAGCTGACTGTTTAATAAACCCCACGGACGTAAGAGTATGTGCTGAGTGTAATTATGGTTGTTCAGAAATTCAGATTTAAACTGGAGGTGTGTGCTGAAGCACACCTATGACTGTTTATTATTTAGCCCTTTGAGGAGAAGGGCATTAAGGGTGACCTGCAAAGTGTTTTAAGGATGTTATCAACTCGCACTGCTGTGTGCTCAGGTCATTGTTTGAAAGACGAAGGGTAACGTTAATGGGCAGTCCTCATAATATTCTTCTAAAGATAATGTTTTCCCTTTAAACTTCCTGTGCACCTGAGTTCCAGTTTGCCAGCTTGCACTGCATGGGGTGCTCCATCTCACACCGTTCTGCTGACAACAGATCCATCACATGGATTAACTGAAGCATGAAGCCAGATGAGTGCAGGGAAAGCTCAGGAAATGCAACTGCTTGGGTGTATATATATTGCAAAGCTCTGAATTCTTGGCACCTGATTTTTATTCACTGTCATTTAAATCATGATTTTAAAGAAAATTGTGTGTTTAAAATACGTGAAGTAAACAGAGTACTTGCCAGTTCTGGGGAGGAGCCTGTAATGTCCTTGCTCTGACAGACACCTATAATGGGTCTGTAACTATAGACTTGTGCTGATGGGGTGATTAATTTAGGAAATTCAGTGTGTAGATATTACAGCTGATGAAGTTTTCTCTCTCACCGAAGACAGCATTTATACTGAATAAGTGCTTTTCAATTCAGTATCACAGGAGTTGATCTTTTTAGACTTTGATTGACAGACTTGAGTGCTTCACCGTGCTGACCTCCATTAAACCTGCCCTGTACCCAAAAGGTGTTTTAAGAATGAGGAAGGTTACAACTCATGATGACATCTTTCCCAAACCTATCAGGATTAAAAGCTATCAAACAGAACTTGAGCTTGATTTCTTTCCCTAGTTCATTGGACTAAAAATAGGGAATGCCTGAAGTCTGTTACTCAAATCTGTGAGTATGGCACTGGGATGTCCCTGGGGCAGAGTTGAACGTGAGAAAATGGCTCTGTATAAGGGGGTAGCATTTCTCTCAGAGGAGCATGTTGTTTGGGATTCTTCAAACCAGAATGCTGTGCTGGCAGGACAAAATGCTCCACTTAACTGCCTTTTGAAGCTTGTGGGTTTTGGACTCTGTTTTCCATAATTAGAAAGTTATTAAAATGAAACAGACCCAGATAAACTTACAAATGCTGAACAGTCTTTTTTTTTTACACGTGTTCCAAACTCTATGTTATATAGTCTGTTTCCTGTAATGAAGAAAAGTCAGATATGAATATTTTCATCTTTAAAAGGTAGAGAAAGATTGTATGCTGTAAGTCTGTTTTATACAGAGTACTAGATTTACGGTATTACAAAATGTTAAAAACATAACTTTAACTTTCCAGTGTAAAAACCAAAAAAAGCTTCTCTTGAAAAAAAATGTTTTCTACAATTGAATTAATACATATTTTTTTCTCAAAAAATACGGCTTAGTAGACTGCAGCTGTGATGCGGAATGGACGGCAATATCTAAGTATGTAACTGTTTTAGAAGTATGATAGTATCCGTAATTTCGTAAGAAATTTTTTAGGAATTGCCCCTTGACCCTTAATAATGCCATTTGCCACATAGGCTATGGCTGCTGATTTAAAAAGATGCTTGATAAAATATGGCTGCATGTGTGACATCAGGAGAATGTCTAAGTGTGTACAGTGGTCTAAACCAGGGCAGTGAAGTAAGGCTTAAGTGGTGATTGTTTCACATGAATGCCCAGAACCAGAAAACTTCTACATATTTGTTGGATAACATGGGTACTTGGACATTTATATCAGTGGCACTGCAGCCACAAAAATGGTTAATTAATGATTTGAAAAAATAATGTGATCCTCTTAGGATGCTGCTCAGTGCTGGCAAAAAGGTGCTTGAAGGGCAAACAAAGCAGGATAGAATAATACTAATACTTTTAAATACAGTATTTCTTTCCCCACCCCCTGGCATTTGTGGTAATGAAGTCAAGGTCCAAGCATCATGGTATCTGGAAAATGATGACATTTTTATTAGATGTTTTCTGACCCTCTCTGGACTTGCTTACCACGTAAAGCAGCACTTCTGAAATGTCGTAATGCTGCTCTACTTACCAAGATAAATGAAAATTCAGTGATAAAAATGGGAAATGGTCCTTTTATACTTTTTCATTAATTGGTTTGCTAAATTAGCTCAGAAGGAGAAGCTAATCTCGAGGCCAGAGTAAATAGGCGGCATGGTTGTTAGCATGGTTGACTCATTCCACTACAGGCAGCAAAATGCTGGATTAAAAATAGTGTTGCCTGATGTGAATTCTGATGCCTGGTGCAGATGGATAGACAATATATTTAACTTCCAAATATATTGTGCATAATTTTAGAACCTTTCAGAAACGGGGGGAGATGCTGGGGCCATTGCTTTTCCTAAATGTGTTTATATTGGATGAGCTGTAATAAACTAGAGCAGTGGGAGATTTTTTTGTATTTTGCACGTTACTTCAAAATTTGTTAGAGTAATAGTGTTTACGTGTATTTATAAACACGGCTAAGAAAATTTAGAAATTTGGCAGACATACATTGCACACCCACAAAATATTCTTTCGTACTGTGATTTCTTCAGCTTATTTTTACCCTGAACATCCCACAGTGAGAATCCTGCGCAGTCACCAGGAGGTAACAAACATCTACATCTACCACTAGGGGGAGCAAGACTTCAATTATTGTAATTAAGTGTGGTAATAATAATTAGTACATCTTAAGCACTGAATATACCAGCGAGATCTTTCAGCTTGACAACCTTTATAAAATAGACTGTAGACTTTGTCTAGTGCTTTGGGGTTTTTTTGTCCATCCTCTAGTGCTTGTTTGAAGTGTGATTATTTTTTTAGTTAGAAAGGCATATAACATATAGAATTTACGGTGATGGAAAATCCCTGCGTTACCATGGATAAGGGAAAATAATTTAAAACTTCTTTTTTGTCTGACTCCTGCAGATTGAACCCCTAACTGTGTGTGTGAGGGGAGGACATGATGGAGTTTGCTATTCTTATACTCTGTTTCCTCGTGAAAATCTCTTCCTGCTGAGGAAACACATACTGATGTCCAGGGTTCTCCAATAGACTTGAACAAGTGAAATAAATGAATTTTTTCAAGCTGCACACTGTATTTCAGATTATAATTTTTTTTTCCTTGAACTCCTCATGACTTTTTTGCAGCCTTTGGGAAATGCCACAACTAGCTGCATTTTAGCCCCTCAGTGCTCGGTTGTATCGTCTCCTTGCTTCCATGAGAGATTTTCCTGCTTGTAGAACTGAGGGACATTCACTCTTTTGTCTATACATCACATCAAGAGCTCTTACTTAGCTATTAATTTATGATAGAACCTAAATGGTTTGCCTGATATCTGCCTTACAGATTCTGCAGTATGTATTTGTATTATGACTGGGGGGTGTTTTTGTCCTTTGATATGACTTCATGGCTAGCAACGCTGTAATGCATGTTGTTCACATAAGGCTGCTTTATCCCATGATAAATTATCTTGGTCCTGTGGTTATTCACCTCTTATGTCTTGTTTGCTAGAAAGGGTATCCTATTTTTTCCAGCTCATTGATAGCAGTATTTACTTGTGTTAAGTGGAAAACATAACCCTGTATGATCTGCTAGAAATGTTTAATGTGCAGTTACTTTTTCAAATCTATGAGTGAGCTCTAATGTTCCCCTTATGCATAAATTTTTCTGCTGCAATAGTGAACCTATTACAACATTGTTAGGAGATAGGTGGAATATTTAACAAATGTCTTGATGTATTGTCAGCTGAGATGGTTATTGACCAGACTCGAAATCTCTCTTGAAACACTTTTTGGGCAGACTGTTTCTTGTGACACCAAGTAAGTTAACCGTACCTCAACTCAGTACTGGCAGCAGCTAATATCCTGTTTGTCCTTTTAAAGGAGTCTTACGGCATGACAGCTTAGTTCAACCGTTGTAAAACTTCCAGCTATTCCGAGACACTTTGAAAATAGCAACAATTGAATGAGCAACTTCACCGGTTCCTTTGTTACTCATTGGATAATAATTATCTGACTAAAAGGACTCAACTAAACCAAAACAAACTTCTCTCAAGGGATGTGTTAGCTCACTTCTTATCTGTCTTTCTTCTAAGATGTTGATGAAATGAGAAGCATTTCTTTGTTGCTAAAAGATGTGATTTCATAATCTTCCTAGCCCATGAAAACAGAGAAGGTGCTTTAAGGCAACCTTTTTTCTTTCCTGGTTCATTCACAGATTTAGTCATCTTTTCCAGTATGAAGCCAATGCTTTTAAGATTTTACTAGTCTTAGTATCTCTAAGGAACTCTTTATTGTCTGTATTGTTGCTGGTGAACTGCATTCAGTGTACATCTTCCTATAAAACTGATGAGACTTTAGCATTCTGTAATTCCTTTGGGCAGTGACTTCTCTCAAGATTTTCATATGTTTTGTAAAATTCCAGTGTAATTTTGAAAAATTGTTAGTGTAATTATCAGTGTGAAGATGGTAGATTAGATAACTTTTGCATTGGAATATTATGTGCAAAATATTGATTTAGTATTGGTATGGCATTGTGGTTTTAAAGATGCACTTTCAACTTCCTAAGTAGTATTTTGTGGTGGTACTTAAAATCAGTAATCAGTGTTATACAATTAAAAAGTTACTGGGGAAGAATTTTTATTGATGTTAATTACGGACGTAAATGTTGACATTTTGAATTTTTTTTTTCTTATATATTGAATGAGACTTTTCTAAGGATGCCTTTTATAAGTTTGCTTTTGGAAATGTAATCTTCAAAGCAAAGGTAGATTAGGCACTTTTTCTGACTTGAGCGATGTGATGTTTTTTATCTTCAAGTGAATATAAAAGGGAAAACTTAATGATCCTCGTCACTTGTTTTGTTACGTGCTAGCTTATGTAACTCTTTGTGATAAATAAAAGTCATCACCCAAATTCTGTAGTAAAGCATCTCCTAAGAGATGAAGTTGTCTGAGTTGCTTGTTGTTTTGCACTGGCTGTATAGCTGATAACTTAAGCAACATATGCTGTTAAGGACATGTTTGCAGGTTCTTACCTTTGTTATTTTATTTTTGACAGCTGCAGAATTCTGTTTTAGTTGGATACTAGGGGAAAGTTGCTGAACATACCAATAACATTTTGTTGCAGGAAAACTATATAGGTAATTGTCATCTATGCATTTATCAGTATGACATAGATCTGTTCCTAATAATTTCAGGTTTTCATACTTTTAAAACATTATCATCTTTATTGTTCCACTTTTTTTTTGTCCTGTTCTACATGGCAGAGGTAAGTAAATTGCAGTGGCTGAAGGAACACGACAAAATACATCTGTTGAACCTGTGTTTGTAAAGGATAAGCAGCATTATCAGTATTGATAGTGAAAGAGGCTTCAATTTTAGGGACAGCCGCTGCAAAAGAAGTGGTCCTGCTGCCCCTGCCTCTCTGCCTGACCATTCATTTCACCTGCGTCCCTTGTATTGGGTCTGGTCCCCAGATGTCCTTCGTTGAGCTGACTCAGCTCACTAAATTGGGAGAGGAGATGTCCTCTTAGCATCTAGGTAGTACTAATAAGCTTGCAAAACCTCATTGTCCCTTGAGGTGTTTGCTTTGAAATCTGGCATTTCTGTGTCGTGGAAAGTCACAAACTGCAGGCACTGCTTTGGAAGCTATGTCGTTTATTGACAGGTATTGCAAAATCTACACCACCATTTGCATGTTTTGCTCTTAAAGGATAAGGCCTATGCTTTGCTTTATGAAGCATATAATTTGTCTCGGGTTGTTGTGGGACAGTGCTGGACTTCTTACAGCTCCTCCCTTCATTTTCATGCCTTTGTCAAAGTCTCTGTAGTGCCTTAGTATGTGTATGTCCAGCAAGCACTTCAGAAAAGTAATTATTCACGTCTCCTTGCTTTCAAGCCCATGCTACAAACAGCATGACTGATTGGCAGGACTGTGGGTGCATGTAATTGTACACAGAAAGCCAAGGTGAAGTTCTGTTTGGATCTACAGGTCATGGCATTTGGGGAGCTATTGTTTGTGAATAGTCTGTGCAGGCTCTAGAGATAGAATTGCCAGGGATTTGACCGTCAAGCAACTGTATGCAGTGAACAGTGTTCACCATTGATTGATTCTGCGTCCTGGTTCTGGCCAGGGTTAAATTTTGCAGTAGCCAGAAGGGGGCATGGCTAGGACATGGAGGTTATTCTATTCCACCTCATGTGACTTTCTGGGGATGGGGGGAAGGGCTCTCTTTTGGGATGAGTAGCGTGGTGGAGGAAGTAGTCAGGTATTCTCGGGGGTGTGAGAAATCGCATGCAAATCATTCGTTTTTTGTACACTCTTTTATTATTGCTGCTGTTCATTTTTAAATCTTGTTGTTTCCAGTAAATTGTTATTATCTGAACCTTTCTTTATGCTTTGTGCCTCCAGTTCTCTTCTCCATGCTGCTGCAGGGGCATGGAGGGGGAGGGGGAGAGGGAAGTGAGCGTCGTATGCTTTGTAGAGTCTCAGTGGGAGTACTAAATTGGGAAACATCATTCCTAAAACCATGACATTATGATACCCTCTGTCGCTATGTATGTGGACAGAATAGGGTGTGTTTCAGAAATGGAGGCTTCACATCATTTTGATAAAGCGGTAGAGATTTTCACAAAGAAATCATGAGTTCCGTTACTGTCCTGGGTTTGGAACAGAAAAGATTGGTAATTTTTGGCCTTAATGTGAAATAAAGTTTGACCTCCATGTTCCATGATCACCCCACGAATGATGTGCTTGACTGAGTTACAGAAACTGAACCACTTTTGTTACTCTTAACTGCCTCTTAGGTAGAGAAATGAGGTGAGGGGAGAACTTGCAGGGCAGGGAGGACACTGAAACTTCTCCTGTGTGATAGGTGGAAGACTTTGTGTTTAATCTTTAGCCAGTGCTGTTCACAACATCAATTATGTGTAATTCCCTGGTTTCATGATTGTGTACAGTTTTTTCTTCAAACACGCCGATTTCAGGCAAAAATGTGTGTATGTAGCAGAGAAGATGATGTTACGGAGTTCGTGGAGGAGGAGGAGGTGTTTCTTGGTACTTTTGTAGAGATTTGAGAATTTCCTTCTTAAGCAGTTTTAAGAAAGGAGTGTTGCCAGCCATGCTTGCCCTCATGTGAACCTTTAAAACTTCATTCTCGGTATGCTCAGGCATGCCTCAAAGTGAAAATAAATGGATGAGAGTTTTTCTTTTACTGGCTGCAGTAGATGTAATACTCAGTCTTAATGGAGAGGTATAAAAAGAGCAGTCATGCTGGGAAGTGCCCTCCTGTGGGGCACAAATGGACATCAGCCCAAGTACCAGCTTCTGCAGCTATTTCAGCCTTTCTTGTACAAGAAAATCGGACCTGAGACCGGGATGAGGCTGTTTTACCTTCTTACATGGAAATGGTCTCTTCTAAAATTAAGATGTCTTTAAGGAAGTGTTTGATGATTCTTTTGTGTTTGATCGATGTTAGACTGACGTTTACTGTGGCATGTCAGTAAATGGTGTCTGCTGGGGATTTATACTAAGGCCTTTGGTGCTAACTAGAGTGAGAGCTGTCTAATGAGTGCTGTCTCATCCCAAGTGTCATGTGAGCCTTTCCAGCTGTGCTCTGTGACCCTCAGATAAACAAAAAGGCAAGTGGAAATTTTTAAGTACATTAAAAGAAACCTCCTAGTTTTTGAATCCACAGTATCTTTTTCTATACCTGACCATCATTGCTTTCAACAGCTGGAGTTAAGACACTACAGAATGACGAGGTAGTAGAGCAGTAATTTTAGAAACACTTTTATTTGCATACTGCAGAGATGTGAGGAAAAATGCTAGTCTAGAGAGCTGGAGAGTGGTGCTGGAATTAGGTATGAAAATACTGAGGACAGCAATCGGCAGTGAGGCTAAAACGAGGAGTGAAGGTGGAATGTTGGGTGGTGGGAGTCAAGAAGGCAAAGCAGCTGATCTGGGAGGCAGCTGGGGAATGGCAAAGAGGGAAGCAAAGGAAGAAAGTTGGAAGGAGGAAGGGGAGGAAATGAGTCAAAGTACCTGAGGGATTAGGTCATTGTTATGGGTGGGAAAGGTACTCAGAGCCTTTCTGTACCCTTCTTTTGCCAGCCTGTGCTTCAGGGTAGCTTTCTCAAAAGAGGTAGCTGGCAATGGAGGGAGGCAGGTGTCCCAGCTTTCCGTGGCAAACGCCTCATGTCTGAAGTGGCAGGTAGCCAGTGTGACAAACGGTAATTAAGTACCTGTACCGTCAGTTCTCCCGGGAGAGGCAGAAGCCACGGCAGTGACACACGTACACTGTGCACTGCACCGAGCGTACTGCTCCGTCCTT
>VZTA01009256.1:0-53333 GCA_013398855.1 Mohoua ochrocephala | reverse complement strand
GGGGCGGCACCCGCGGAGCAGCCGCACGGAAAAGTTTCAGTCGGTTCGAGCTGCTGCTATCTCTGCTCTCCTTCCGCCCCCTCGGAGGCTGTTTGGCTTCCCGCTCTCTCTCCCAGGGCTGCTGTCCCTTCCTCCTCTTCCTCGTCGTACTATGGCACTGAGTTTTTAAGCTTTTCAACGCGGAGCAATGGATATGTCGGATCCCAGTTTTTGGACGCTCCTTTCCAACTTCACGCTGCCCCACCTGCGGCGAGGCAGCCGGCTCCGGCGGACTCAGAGGTAAGGCAGGCCGGCCGCCCCAGGTGCGCGGGAGCGGGCGCTGGATTTCCTGGTCCCTGGCAGAAGGGCCCTGGGAAGGCGTCGGGACCCGCGGCCTCCTGGCTTCTCCTGGTCTGGAGCTGCGAGCGCTGAGAGCCTCTCCTTGCGAGGCCCTTGGTGGTGGTTTTTTTAAACCAGACGCTGCATATTACTCTGCCTCCATTTATAAGATGTTTTCTTTTGTCCAGCCCTTCTACCCTCCTCCTTTTTTCCCCCCTTAAAGACACTTTCAGCTTGCTCTCAAGTATTCGACCTTTTATTGGGAACAGATATTCTTTATATGGACAACTCAAGATAGCCTACTTTGTTCGGTGTTCTTAAAGGGACAGGTTTGCATAAGTACTTTTTTAAACAGGCTAGCTTGACATTTGTTAATACAGGAATGGCCTTTTTTATTTTGGTAGCATTTTCATTATTGTCAGGAGGGGGAAAAAAGGCTTGGAAATAGTAAATGCTGAGTAAAAGTTAAAGGGTCGTGCCATCAGTGGGCAAAAGACTGACAAGCTTTCACATTATGGTCATTTTTTGTGCCGTGGTCGTCCTTTTAGTTAAGTGTATGTCTCTATCACAAGGAAAAGAAAAACTGTATAGAAGTTTGTAACTTTGTACACTAGTACCTCGTATGCCATTTTGAGACATACCAGGTGTGGTGTTAACTTATGATATGCTTCTGACTGTGAAACTACCTTGAGTACTGGCTTACGTATAATCTTTGGAGAACGTGCGAAAATGTTTCTTCTGCTGGCTAAAAAGCTGGTGCAAAGCAAGCAGGATAGAGGCTTAGCAAAGTTGGCTTTTCCTAAGTCTTAAGTATTTATGGTCTGATTTTTTTTTTTCGAAAGGAAGAAAACGGCTATCTGTTTAATGGCAGTTTAAAATAGGAAAAGCAAATGGCCTGTTTCACATCAATGAAAAAACTGTTCTTGCAGTAAATATCTATTCTTCGTGTCTCCTACTTTGGGTAGCTGAAAATGCTGAGTTGTGTTACAATTATTATCCCTCTCTTGTAAATAATTTTTTACTCTTACACAGCATTAACTGAGAATCCAGATAGGCCTTATACATTTTTCTGCTGAGACATGTTGGGTTTTTTTTCAAGTTGTCTTCACTGTTCTTACTCAAGTTTGGTTTGTAACTGTGTGAGGGCTTTTATAAATGTGTTGGCTGTGTGGCAGGTTGAGGAGGAGAGAGACTTTGTAGATTTCACAAGAAGCTTGAAAATAAATGTGTACCACTGGTTTCTTTGTTTTATATATTTGGATGCTGTCCCGCTTTTCAAACTTATTTAATGCAATACTGGGTTTGTTGAAATATTTGAAAGACTTTTTAAAGCAGAACTGAATATTGTCTCAGCGTGTCACATGTATGGTGTATCAGTGAATAGTACATGCCATAGATGCAGTTATGTTTCATGTATTATAGAGATATTCAGTATTTAATGCCCTCTCTGTAGCCAAATCAGTGTGTCACAGCCCTGTGAAATGAAAAAGCCAGCAGTGGAATTTCAAGGCTGCTTACTTACTCTTGATGGGCCCAGATAACCCTCCCTTGTCAGGTTCTATCTTCTGAGCAGTGGGAACTCAGAATCTGCTCTGTTGATGTCTCCTGGGCAAGGCTGTCCACACACTCCTTCAGCACTCTTCTTAAAGGTAGACTTGCCCTCTGCCCCCTATACTCATAATTCATTTACTAATGTAAGATATAAAACTTACAGAGCAATAAAACTGTCAGAAAAATGAAACACAGCATGGACAGTGCGGATTCTCCTAACTCTGCTGTAGAAATGGGTTTGGACTAATTAAAGTACTAGCTGGGTTTACGTGTTCTGTGCTGTATCTCTCCTGCACTGTCTTCACAGGGTCAGTCAGCCGTAGCTGCAGCTGCATGTGAAGACTGGAAGGATAGCTGCTTACTTTGCTTCACTTCCCACAGGATGCCTTCCCTTTCTTTCTAAGAGTGCTACTGGTAGCCACTCATGTCTTGTGTAGCTTCCCAGGCATTTTAGACGCCTCAAGAGTAGGTTAAGGAGTAGGATTTGAAGGGAGTCTAGTTCCTGTCATCTGAATCTCCTGCTGGGCTTAAGTGAAAGTTTTGGGTCCACTGATTCAAGAGAGGTTTTTTTTCTTAATAGTTGCACTGCCTTTGAAACTTGTGTAGCCTGGTGAATGCCCAGGTGCTTCATGAAAACTTCTGAAGAAGCGTTTCTTTCTGGTTGTATCTGCAGCTGGCTTTGGGACTGCTTGCCAATTTAAGAGCAATAACTTTATGATTTGGTTGGACATTTTTGCCTCTCAGTTGTGTTCCTTTTGCCTGTTCAGTTATTTTTACCTATGCTACCAGATTCTTGTGGCCTGCTAGACCCTATTGTTTCTATGAGCCCTACCCTGCCTTCTTGACACTTGTGACAGCGAGAAGTGTCTGCTAGTACTATGAATTTTGTTTCTGTGTGCAGATTTACTTGATGTAATCATTTATCTCTCTTTGAGGTTCTAAGAAGTAAAGAGATAGCCTCCTTCAGGAGTAGTTTTCCAGCAGTAGACTTAACTGAACTTTAGTTGCAGCAGCTCTTTGGGAAGTGATACCTGAATATGAAATATCACAGCCTGAATTTCAAGTCTTGGAGTAGGTTTTCAGGACTGGTGGGTAGAAAAATTATCTTCAATTATAAATTGGAGGCATTTGTTATTCAAATCCCTGAGACTGTAAATGCCATGGATTATACCATGTGCTCTTACGCTGAAGAAATATGTGTGTCACCATAAAGAGAACTAGAGTGAGAGGGTCTATGTGTAGACATCTATTTACAGAAATTGCTGTGTAGATTTACAAATAGATAAATGTGTACAGATACACTTCTTTTTACATGGAAAAATCACTACTTTCTCCTTTGTTTTATGATACGTATTTGGTTCTGTCTGACACTTTCACTCTTTAAAGTGTCTGATCTTCTCTGTGTATCTTTTACAAAACCAACAAGCCAATGATCCTTTTTGTGGGTGTCCTTTTCTCTTGCTTCTTTATGGTAGTTGGACTTAAACAATGTTAGTACAATTGTTCTTCCTTTGAGTCAGAGTGGGATTTTTTTTTTCCCCCCAAAGGCATGAAATTCATGAATGCTTGCCCAGTTGCCTCTGAGCCAAAGTAGACTCGTAGATGATTTGTGTTGAAACTTCTTTTTATTTGCGTACAGTCACTGAAGTGGTAGTGAGTCTTTCATGATATGAGATTAAAATATTCATCCATCATCAAGTATGTGTTCTGACAGTTCATAACCTTTCCGAAACCTTAAAAACAACTGAAAGTTATAGTTTTTATTGGAAGCAGAGAGAACAGAGTAGTCAAACTTTGTTGTAGTTTTATTAGTTTTGGGACAGCATGCTTCCTGGAAAAGCAGGTTTTTTGGGTGTCTGTAGTTTGGTAGTTCGAATAGGTGCAGTGATGTTAAAATTACGATGTAAATTCTTGCTATCGGTTTTTATGTACACCTTGGTTTTTAACTTTGTTGACACAGTATACTATAAGCAATTATATTATAAATGGATTGTTTTATGTAATAAAAGGTATTAAAAGTGGTCCTGTTGATAATATAAGAAAACCAAGCACACTTACTTACATAAAAACAGCCACAGAAGTGTTTAATTATGTTGATGTCAGCTGAAGCTGTGTTCCAACTGAGTTATTTTACTTCTGTTACGTAAGAGTAAACATCAGTTCATACTTTGTTAAGGAAGTATTGCTTTTGATGTATTTGTATTGTTTTTAATGTGTATTTGTGAGTGCGGAATTTGAAGGGCTTCACCATTTCTTTACTCTCAACTCTCTTCATTCACCTTAGTTCCTACCTGCAAGAGAGAGGAGCTATTATTCTAATAGATGTTGAGTAAGTTTAGAGAAGATCGTTATCCCAAAACTTGGGGGATTAAGAAGTACATTTGTGCAGACTATCTGTACTTCCAAACACACCGTCATCGAATATGTTTTGTTAGAAGTTAATCTGCTGGATTAATGATCCCATTGCTTTCTCTACTACCTAGTGGGGTGTGAATGTATCTTGGTAATTGTATTTCCTTCCCTTCACAGTAAAGACTGTGTGTTAGGGGGATAGATGTACAGTCTTACAGTCGAATTGGAGGTATTGTTTTTATTCTGGTTGGTGTAATTGACCAATCTTTTTCTTCAGGTAATTAATGTATTTCAAGTTGTGCTTACAGTCCGAGTGAGACAATATTGTTTCTTAGCTTCAGCCAGTCTGGTAAGGATTCATCTGGTCATATTCCTATTTTTTGCTTTGTTCTCACTCTGATAAAATGTTATTTTATTAGAATTATGTCAAGATCATTAGGAAGTGACCGAAGGATCTTATTGTGGAAAGCCTGAGGAAAAGTGAAACATGAGCAAAATTTAAAAAAAAGCTTAGGAAAATGCTGGAATATGCTGAAAGAAGCTGTAGTTGTTATTTTTTTCCACTGTCATGGTTAATGTCTGCTGTGACACAGTAGGAGACAATCTTTGTTTTTCTTACTCAGAGAATTTAAAGGATAGTAGTTCAGACATCCCTTCGTGAGCTGCGGTTGTTCGGACATGGTCTAGGCACAGCGCACAGAGATTCACTCTGTTGTATTTGGCTTGCATCTGCTGCTGACGTTCTGCAGTCATTACGGTTCTTGCCGTATTAGACTTCGGCTCATCCTTCTCAAATGTTTTTTTAAGCACACAGGAGCTCCCCCATGCAGTGGTTAATAGTTGCCTCTTCTGCTGCACCTCTTTTCAGAGAGCTTCAAACTTGTTGGTGATAAGCTGTGTAACAACTTGTGTGGCTGCATGTACTGATTGATGGGCTTGCTTCTAATAGCTCTTTGTCAAAGCTGGAAATGGTGGTCAGAAAAGTGGATTTCAGGGGAGGTTTCCGATGAGTTTGGGCAGAGAAGAGCCATCTGAAATTCAGCAAAGGCAAATGCAGGGTCCTGCACCTGGGGAGGAACAACCCCAGGCACCAGCACAGGCTGGGGCTGACCTGCTGGGGGGGGCAGCTCTGCAGAGAAGGACCTGGGGGTCCTGGTGGACAGCAAGCTGTCCGTGAGCCAGCAGAGTGTCCTGGCGGCCAAGAAGGCCAATGGTATCCTGGGGGGCATTAGGAAGAGCATTGCCAGCAGGTCATGGAAGGTGATCCTGTCCCTCTACTCAGCCCTGGGGAGGCCTCACCTGGAGTGCCGTGTCCAGTTCTGGGCTCCTCAGGACAAGAGAGACATGGAGCTCCTGGAGCAGGTCCAGTGGAGGCTACAAAGAGGATGAGGGATCTGGAGCATCTCTCTTATGAGGAAAGGCTGAGGGAGCTGGGCCTGTTCAGCCTTGAGAAGTGACAACTGAGAGGGGACTGCATTAATGTGTATAAATATCTAAAGGATAGGTCTCAAGAGGATGGACCAGGCTCTTCTCGGTGGTGCTGAGCAGTAGGACAAGAGGCAGTGGGAAGAAACTGATGCCCAGGAAGTTCTACCTGAAGGTGAGGAAGAGCTTTACTGTGCAGGTGACTGTGCTCTGGAACAGCTTGACCAGCGAGCTTGTGGCGTTTCCCTCACAGGAGATAACTCAAGAACTGCCTGAACACAATCTTGTGCTATGTGCTCTGGGATGACCCTGCTGGAGCAGGGAGGTTGGACCCCTTGTGATCCTCAGGTTCCAACTTTAACCATTCTGTGATTCTATGAATTTGTTACCTGTCATTGTGCACGAATGGTAATGATTTTGTTAGTTATGGTCATGAAATCACTCAATTTGGAGCCACTGTGTTTAGAATGTGAAGATACTGCTAACTGGTTCAGGTTGAACATTTTAAATGAAGTTTATTAAATGGATCACACTGAAAATGCTGTAGAAGTGATTGTTGCAGGCAGTAGTTCTGTGTATGTTGTCACTATCTATGGGCTGTAGACCTAGATCGGACTGTGACGTTACGTGTCATTAGAAGAGGGTTAGTAGGAACTAGATGCGTTTGGAGGAACGCTGGAATGGCACCAGGAGAGATGCTTATCTGAGGAGAATCAGAAAGTTCACATATCTTTGATTCAGCCTTATTCAGTGATGGCTCCTGGATTTTCTCTTGAGAACCTTTCAGAGGATTTTTTTCCTTTGAACTTTTGCAAATTCACTAACTGTGGTCATTGTGAAATTTTAAAGCTTTTGGTCTCTATCATTTGACTTCACCTATGTTTAAAATAATGTATCAAAGAAAAATTTATAAAAGGCTGTGAATTTTGTTTTCCCCTCTCAAAAAAAAGTTGAAAATTATGTCAAATGAGGCACTGCTTACAGGTGAGGAAATGGCTTTATATGTGTGCGTTGGTTTTTGGTGTTGGGTTTTTGTTGTTGTTGGGGTGGGTTTTTTTTCATTTTTTCTTTTGTTGTTTTGTTTGTTTTATTTTTGGTTGTTTGTTTGTTTGGGGGGTTTTGTTTTGGTTTTTTTGTTTCTTGAGGTAATTCTGTGGATATTGGTTTGGTCTGGAGCTAATAGAGTAAAAGTTGCTTTGTTTGAATGCTGGTACTTGTCACCTGTGATTGTTTTAAGAGGCACTCAGGATATGCATAACTGAAGCAGCAGTAGGTAGACTTCTTTATTTTCCCTGGTTGCTTTCTTGCATGCGTTTGGGAACAGTACCTTGTCAGTCTTCCCTCTCTGGGTTGCTGGGCCCCCATCCTGTGTGAAACTTGTCATGGGCTTATGAACAGAATCCCACTTCTCAAAGGAGATAGATTTGAAATGTGAAACAACTTCCAGTGCATTTTTGTTGGGTTTGTTGGTGGTTTTTTTTTCATGCATCCTTGGAAGAGAGGAGTTTATATGATAATTACTTGTTTCATTAAAGCTATTAATCGGGTATGGACTTCTGTAGGAAGAGTTTACTTTGTTTTTGAAACACACTTAAATATGATGTTTTTAAGCATCAATTCAAAGTCCTAAAGTTATTGTAGGGAAGATGGGTATAGTGGTTTGAACTACCTGAACTTCCTTTAATAAATCTGAGTATAGTGAATTGCCTTCTAATTTAAGTTCTTCCTACTCTCAAAATCCTTTTGGAGCTACTGTTATTATCACTTCTTGGATGAGATGCTAGAATGTTCTGGAAGGGTATTCCTACGTAAAAGTATACAGAAACCTCAACAGTGGAAAACAAAAAGGAAGGTAGTCCTAAAAATACTGTATTTTCTAAGTATGTACTTTAACCCTGAAACCTCCTCTCCTCAAACCCAAACCAAGCTCTAATGGAGCATGAGAACATATTGGTGTGCCTCAGGGACACAGACAGGTTTGTGTAACTGGAAGCCAGGACCTTCTTCCAGCCAAGTCGTGGCATTCTGACCAGAGATGCCATCAGTGCCTCCGAGAGATGGCTTATCAGTGGCTCCATGAAGCATCTTTTGCTCTATGGATACCTAAACAATAGTGAGGGAAGCTGACCCCAAAGGGAGTTTGGAGAGCAAGTGGAGTATGAGAGATGAAAATTTCACAGGAGGATTGTAGAAAATGTGGTGTTGTGATTCAGTCACAGGACATGGATCCATATAATGTGTAGGTTCTATGGTTATTCTCTTGACAGAATGATTTGTAACAGAAATATGTCATTTAATTAAATGGTATGTTGGTTAATATCAATGAGCCTAGCCATCCAGAGTGAAGTTCTGCCTTGAGTCGTGGCTGTTTCTTGTTGATTGCAGTCCATGCTGACTGAGAAAAAGCAAAAAACTTTATTAGAATTTTCAGTTGATAAAGATACCTTTACAGATTCTGCATAGTTCAAACATAAACCTAACAATCCAGTCCTTGATGACACAGAGGTTATACACTGACGATAAGGATAAATCAGACATGTTTCTATCAACAGCTGTCTTGGTGTTTACCAGAATTTGTCTTCAGGATGGTTTTCATAATGTAAATCAATACATGGCTTTTTTTTTATTCCCTTTTTGGGAAACTAGGAGGATGCTTGATTAGGATCTCCTTCAGGAGAGAGTGCTGTTCAGTGAGAAGTTGTAATTAACAAATATCCTTTGTATTAATACTGTTAACCCTCTTGGAGTTAACTTACGAAAAGAAGTTCGTGTACGTTTGTTTTACAAATTTTCCTTTTCAGTGACTCTAGGCCTGTTCAGCTCGTTCTTATGCATGGGTATGTCAAGGGAATTTCCATAAGTGCTGTAATAGTAGAAGCAAAAGCAGTCAGACGAGTCTATTGTGCTCTATTCACCTTGTCTACGAACACCCCACGCAGAAGGATGATTATGTCAGTTCCCTGTACCATCAGGTCCTACCAGAGCATCTTCCTTTTGCATTACCCACATAATGAACAGAGAAAATATATAACACTTTTTTAAAGTAAGCTTGCATTATGTAGTTTTTTTTCTTACCCGAGGCTTGGCGATTTGGCTTCATCCCTAGCCTTTCTGCCATGTTTTGGTGATTGAACTGTTGCGTTTGGAGGCATTCGCTTCCCATCTGTGACCTACGAGTAACTGGAGAACAGTTCTGTTGGGAAATAAACTTCTATCTAGTTTTTCCTTGCTGCTTGGTTGTGTCTCAGATGTGTTATTCTGTCTTGTCAAATGTCAAAATATTATCATCTTTGGCAAGGCTTTGATTTCTGTCTGTGGGAAAAATTTCAAAACAGAAAAATGAAACTTCTTCCTGTTTGGTTGAGTGTTTGGTTTTTTGTGGTTGTTTTTTAGGTTGTTGTTGTTGTTGTTGTTTTCCCCCCCTCTTTTTTGTTTGTTTGTGTTTTTTTTTTTTTTAAATTTGAAAATTGTGTCTTCACATTATTTCTTCTGTGTCTTCTTCAAATCTTAGAAGAGTAGGATGCTTCTTTTTTTTTCTTTTTTTTTCCCTTTTTCTGTAAAGGAAATACAAAACATACTAGTGTATATGAATATACTAGGTTACTTTTTAAAATATGCAAATTGTTTGTGTGGGTCAGACCTAAGCATTCAGCATTATCTACAAATTAATACCTTTTGGCGATCATATGTTTCCTCCTTCTGATTCATAAATTATAAGGCAAGAAGAAACCAGTAGGATCACCTGCTCTGACAGTACAGGAAGCAAGACACAGCGTAATAGTGTTAGAGATTTAGTAGTTTGGCCCTCTCAAGACAGGGTAATGTGTTTGTTTAATCATTGATCAGTTTAGCAAAATCTGAAAGCTTTAACACTGTTCAGGACGACTTTCTTTTGTTGATTGTTGCTCCTTAAGTGAGCTGTGTTTTACCACTACTAATTTATTGCTGATGCTATTGTCTCTCACACTAACCTTAGTAATGGCCTCAGAGATATTGGGCCAGTGTCTTTATAAACACAGAAAGTGTTCACTATGGTCTTTGTGACTGTGACTGCCTAAATCCAGAACAATCTGAAGAGAGGTCCAAAGGACTGTTGGCATTTTCTGCCTCAGTTGGTATGGAAAAATTAATTTTCCCTTCAAGTCCTACTGAAGGAACAATAGCATTGTGTTCCCTAAAAGGCACCTGCCCCAGGAAGCTGGCTGATGAGCTGACAGCATGGTCTGGCCTCTTTGTGTGGTGGGAGTGCTTGGCTCAGGTCCCCGTGGGAGGGTAGGATGTGTGTAAGGACTTGGCAGGGGGAAGTTGTGTGCTGCTTTTCTCTCTTAGGTGTGACAGGCTGTCTGAAAAGATGGAAGGGTGTGGGAGTTGTATGAAGGAATGTGTCCTGCTGAGGTGTTGTTGGAAGACTGTAGTGCAGCGGGAGGCAACAGTGTGCCATTGGTCTTGCTAATGGAGACTCTTTAAGTTATTTGTAGAGCTGCTCCCAGGTTTATCTTGTAGGTAAATCAGCTAGATCACTGCAAAAAAAAAAAAACAAACCAGAGATGAAGTGAAGCACATGCAGTATGGACAGGAACATGTGGCAGGAACAGCCAGTGCATAATAGAAATCCAGCACCCTAATGCAATGACTTGCCGTTGAACATTGTTTTATTGTGGGGGTAGCATATGCCTGTAGAATAAGAGTATCTGCCTGTAGAATAAGAGTATCTGCCAAGTTTCAGATGATTTGAAGTTCCAGTTTAAGCTGCTTTTTTTTTTTTTTTTTACGCAAAGGTGTTGCTATTCTGATATAAATAGGATATTAAACATGCATGGAACAGAAGATACAGAATTATGAAAGTGTGTTGCCCAATTTTATGGAAAAGATCGTATAAAAAACCCCCATTTTTTAGTTACGGATATTTTTAATGTTAAAGGAAGGATTAGAGTTTGAGAACTGGCTCCTTGTTCTGCATTACATAGTGGCCTCTTTGAAATGACAGCGGGAATGCACATAACACTGCACAACCAAAAGCAACAATAGAAACATAGTTTTCATACATTTATAGACATTTCACCTGAATAGTTTGTGCTGTAGGGTTATTTTCCTACAAAATTTGTATTCTTTTGTAAAACCACTTTTCTAATAGATACCAAGATTCTGTAAATATAAAACTCATAAACCATGAGTTGATGATTTCACTTGACATTAACCGTCCTTAGGGCAAAGGCAGAAAATATTGTCAATACACCTATTCAAGATAAGTGAAAACGAGTATAGGACTTGAAGTCCAAGTAGTTAAAAGACAATTCGTTACAATACGATTTGGAAAGAATGTGGTGCTTCATGTTCTTAGGATAAGAAAAGTGCAGTATCAGATTTTTTGCTTTTAAGGCATTTGGTTTTTAATTGCCTTTTTTTATGATAACAACTCCCATTAATTTACTAGCTTCTACCTTTATTAGGCAATGTATTCTTCTAAGTCCTGTCAAAAGTAAGAGCTACTGTTGCCTCATAAAAAATGTAGAGAACAAAGGAGACTCATGTAGAAGGTGAATTTGTTCCTGTCTTTGTGACTTGACTGCAACTATGAGAGCAGTGAAGTAGTTTTTTACCAGTGTCACATTTTTTCCTTTTTTTCAAACCCTCTGACCGTGGTGTTCATAAGACCTAAGATGTTTTCCAAGCAATAACAAAGGCTGCAGATATGGTGGTTTTATGCTTTATGAACATCACTTCTTCAGGCATCCTTCTGCTGTGATGCAAATAGAAACCTTAAATTAGCTAATGGGCTAATGGGCCGGATGAGTAGTGAGGTGATTACTCTTCCTGATGGCCAAAAATTGTAGCACACCCTTTTCTGTCACCTTACCTCATCCACACCCTATTCTAATCTGTTGGAGATGTTTGTCTTGTCTATGTGTTGGGCTTGGGTTTTTGGGCTTGTGTAAGCTCTTCGGAGTGGAGGCTGTCATTTGTTGTGTTCCTGTGATGTGGAGAACAATGAGAACTCGTAGCACAGCTGCATGTATGAGAAGTAGTAATGCTTCTCTCCCTGGGCTCTGTTGCATGATGGACCCAAGTGGTTTTGTTCTTGAAAGTCGAAAATGAGGGGTTTCCTCAGTTACGACAGATCCTCTCTCAAAATACTTTTCTTTTAGAAGTCTTGGGACAAAGCTGGCAATTTTTTCAGAGTTTCTGAAAATTCAGTCGATTGCAGCCTAAAGGAGGAAGGCTACAGTCTGAAATCATTGTACAGTGCTGAAGAACAAAAAGAAAAACCCAGTTTTTATATTTAGATAAAATCTTGAGTAAAAGCATCTACAGCACACTATCATTTATTCCAAAGACTTTTCAACCAAAAAGCACCATTATGTCTACCTGTAGTATCATAGTTGATTTTTTTTGGCTGTGAGTTCTAACTACATGGCTATAGAGATGTACATAGGAGCACCTACAATTTTATGTTTTCATATGTCCTTGTAGAAGATAAAAGGTATGTAGAAAACAAAACTGCAGATTATTTTTTTTCACACATTTGCTGCATATTAATTCTGGAATAGAAAATGTGCTGTAGTGTTAATGTAGTTGGTGAATGTAGTGGTTACCAAGGTTTTCAAGCCTGTATGATTTCAAGCATAATGTATGATTAATTTCAGTTGATTTGATGTGTTTGAACTAAGCTAGAAAGTAGCCTCCTGTAACACTGTAAGGCAGTAGTCTCTATGCTTAAGGCTTATTGAGGTTTCTTTTCCTTCCCTTCTGCCAGCACACTGAATTTATAAAATGACTGTATTGAGCTATACTGAGTACTTTTTAAAATGTAAAATATTCGTATGTGTCTCGAGGGTGTGATTTAGTTGCCTGAATGTGAAAAATTGACTTCTAATCTTTACTGTGGCCACAAACCACTTGTTCGCCTTAACAAATAGAGCGAACTTCTATGCTTCTCTTTTCATCATCGGTGGTGATAACCTTTTAACAAGATTATCAATATAATTTACCTACTTTTTATACTTACTTGGCCCATGATTTGATAGCTTTGTATTGCTAAATTTAATCTGAAATCATCCTCATCACACTTTATTGTCAGAGACGCTAAGTTCTCTCGATTGGTGAATTGTGCATACATGGAGTGTTACAGACTTATTTTTATTAGTTTGGGAAGGTTTTGTTTTTTAATTTCATCAAAATAAATGTTGGTTTTAAATTAAGCATTGGTGGACAAAAGTTTTTAAGGTAATCAGGGGTTTGCTTAGCACAAACATGCTGTCTAAATAATTGGACTTTTTCTTTAATTAGCTTGTTGAGATCTTGAAGAGCAACTCGGGACTGAAGAAAACACCTTCAGTTTATTTGGTTTCAGAATGTTCAGTAAGTTTCTTCACAAGTGTGCGCTTGACTGCATTTACGCTTACTCAAAGCAATGATCTCTAATGATCTCATGTGGTTGGCAGCCCGGATTCATCTGCAAAACAGCACTGTGCCCTGCAGCACTGTGCTGGGGTGTGTGCTTGGGTCTGACTCGGAGGTGATCATCATTTCCTGCAGCAGCTAGTCAGCCCAGTGCTGCATAGCCCAAGATGTGAAAAAATCGCAGCGTGAGGCAGTGTGGCTGCAGGCATTTGGGCTGCTAAGGCTAGACTTGTAAAGGATGTGACGTGTAGCTTTGTATCGCATTGCAGCGTGATTCCTGTCTCCAACACTGGAATAACATGTTTCTACTCTTCTACTTGTGGTAAAGTGTGCTAGGAGACATGAGTGAATAGGAAGATCAGAATTTGCCCTTTGGAGAGAGTGACTACATTATCTGTTTCAAAAATATGGCTGGTATAACATACTGAGTAGTCAGAATTTAAAAGCAGAATATTATTTTCTGGTATTAATACTACTGTAACTTCTTTTTAGAGCTCTGAGTGGGAAATGCTTCAGTGGCTAAGATGTAATATCAAATTTAGAACTATCAGTAATGTCTGTTAGTCCAGCTTCAGTCTTACAGAAACTCTTGGGAGTTCAGCTGATTTTTTGCAGAATGATACTGTACCTGTCCTATGTTAAATGGGTGTGAAGCTGCTATTCTTGTGTTTGGGTTTCTTTATTGGGAAAGAAAGAAACAATAACGAAAATTTAGGAATGTGAGATACGATATTTCTCTGTAAAATATGGAGAAAAAAGGAATCTGTGTCACTCAATAAATACTCTTCACAGTTGTGTGGAACCTAATGAAGCACTTTGGAAGGAAGAGATGATGAGATTGCATTTGTTTTTCACCAAATTGTTGTATGCCAGTTAGAATCTTTGGTTTGGTTTTTTAATTTGTAATTTTTTAATATTTCGTTGTCATTTTCCTGTATCAGCTAAATTTATGCTAGTCACAGTGAGGCAAGAGATTATATGTCCCCGTAAAAACAAGTCAGAACTCTGTAAGGTAGGTTGAGAAAACAATCAGTCACTTTTTAATTGGTTACACACCCATATGTACATCCAGCTAGTTGTCCAGCCCGCCTGAACTGTATGCTACCACTGCCTACCTGTACGGACTTTCTCGAGGTTTTCGAAGGATTGAGAAGTCATTTTGATTTAATGTTTAGTTATGGATTTATAGAAGGGAGATGATTAAAAAGCATGCGATATGTTAAAATTGACTCGTGTTTATGCTTTATCATTAAATTCATGTCTTCAAAGTGGTGATTTTTGTGGTTATGATTTGAAGAAAGGATAATGCCAAAAAATGTCTCAATTCTTTTATACTGAAGACGTTTGAGAAAATGTCTTTTGCTGACAGTAATTTGTCTTCCAGAGGTATGCCTACATTTGGTTTTCAAGCTGAATGTAGTCTGAGGTCATTTGTAATGATTATTTGAAAAGCTGAGCTAGAGCTTATGCTAATAGAAAATCTAATGTTTGATTAAACCACTGAACCAAATTAGAGGTTTGGGGCTTCTATTTTACGGAAAACAGGAAATGGGGAATTAGAGTTCAAACTCTCAGCGCATTCTTCCTTGCTCCTGAGAGGGTTAGAAGATCACGGAATGCCAAGTGTTGTAGTTCTCCTTGAACCTGTCTCCATTATGTCGAATGGAGAGCGTGTAGAAGTTACGCCAAAGCACATTTTCAGTGGAACAGGGTATTCCTCTGTGAGAACTAGTGATTTATCCTAAACACTGGGTTCAGCTTTCTGTTCTCTTCAGCCATGCTGATTAAGATGGCAGGTAATCTGCGAGACCATTTTCTGTGCTGGAATCACAGTTGTGAATTTCAGAATAGTAATGATGACACTAACCTTGTGGCAGTACAGCTCACAGAATGTGTGAAAACTCTTGATTTTAGCTTGGTCCATGTAAGAGTTACTTGTTAGCATAGTAATATGTCTTAGAGAATTTGTGAAATGTGACGTGATGTAGTGGTACTTCAAGTTATAGTTGAGGAAAGGGGGAAATTTGCTCATTATGGATCCCATTTTTACTTTTTTTAATGTACCCATGGAGGCATATGTGATTTTTTTTTCAAGTTTTTCATGCAGGTTTCATGGTTCTTGTTCAAGTTAGCAGCTTTTGTGTAATGAACTGCTTAGGAACAGCAAGTTTTAATGTAAAATCACCTTTTGTAGGAGGATTTCAGCTCTCCTCATTGACAACTTTGAGACAAATTCCCTTTCCAATTTACTTCTTCCACTGTCATATTTCTGCAGTCCTAGACATTGCTGCGTCAATGTGGAATTTTAGTAGAAGTTTAAAAGCCAGTACAGATCTGTTCTTGGAGGATCATGAAATCTTGAGATATTTTTAACTATGGATACTAAAATTCTTTGAAAAATTGATGTATAAAGAAGAAAGATTGTACACTGGATTGCACTGTTCAACTTCGTATGCATCCAAGCCAGTGGTCCTTTTTGTTTGGAATTCATTACTGCTGTACAAAGAAGTTAATTATGCAGTTAACTTTAGCAGGAGTTAATTTTGTCTGTTTTTAGATACTTACCGTTCATCTTAAATCTCTCCACTGCCAAAATAGGGCTAGAAACATGAACTTCTAAGAAAAGAAAAACTGTCAAACCACCAAGCAAAAAACCAAACCGAACAATAATAAACTCCTACCCTCAAACACCGAAAACTTGGAGTATTTGGGTCACTGTATGAATCCAGAAGATGGATCTTGAAGACTGCATGTACTCCGTTACACAATTTATCACTTGATAGCAATGCACTCACTTTGGTTTCCTCTCCTTTAAATTTGTCGGCAATTCTGCTTGTATTGGAGCAGATATTGTTTAATCAGTTTAGTTTAAAAACGGATGTTAACCGTCCTGTGTTGCGAGGTTTGACAAGCAGCATTTCCTGTGGCATCCCAAGCGGTTCTTGCTGCTGCCAGTAGCCCTGCGAGATCTGACACTGAGCTCTCGCTGCTGTTGTGTCGCACGGGCTGTGGGCTGTCGTGGCTGCGGACAGTAAGTTAACTGATGTGTTCAAAATTAGAATGTTTGCTATAATTACCACTGCTTGCTTTTTTGTCTCTGTAGTGGATGTTGCTTTAGTAGTCATTTTATGTGATACTTCATTCTTGACACATCAGGGTGAATTAAACAAATCTTCCTTGTGAAATTGTTCCTCTTCACACTATTAGCTCATACCTATTTACACACTATAAATCATATCCTTGCTTCATTTTCTTCCTTTTCTTCTTCCTTCTACACTGAGTCACTGGCACTTGCTTTCGTGAATCTTCTGTGACCTACTTCTATTTGCGAGCAATTAGTACATTACTTTGGTGGTAAAATAGTCCTTTACCGGTATGGGTGTTCTTACAGGGCAAAGTACGTCCAGAAGTTCTTTTCAGAAATTGCTTGTATAGTCTGTACTGTGTTTAAGATGGACTTAGCCTTTTCCCTGTATTCTTGTAGGATAGATTTAAGTCTAGTATAGAAAGTATATGAAGTATACAAGGTAATGTTACTTTTTCTTTCTTTTTCTTTTTTTTTGTTTTGGGTCCTGTTTCTGTATTTTTGGATTTTCATGAGAGAATAAGGTGTTATTGACCACTGAAGTGGTCAGGAGAGATGTAAATTAGAAAGAATTTTTATTTGATCCTGTAAAACTTTACTCACAGTAAGAAATCTTGATAAAAACATACTATAAATTTGATTTTGTGGGCCAGATTAATTCATGGGGGTATGTTTCACTTCGTTACAGCTCTGCTTGGAAACTTGTAGTGTTGAACGCGTACTGGGGTTTTTTGCTAGGACGATGCTACTAATTTTCCAGTTTCATTCACTGGATTTTCATTAGACATAACCATGTGGATAAATTTGAAGTCCTATCGTGTTCTAGTTGTGCTAGGTCAGCAGCTGTGGGAGGGAGCTTGAAGTATACCATTGCAGAGAAGTACTTCCCTTTCCCTGGGTAATGCATTGTTTCTTCTCAGAGCCTGTATGATCCAGCACTGTGGTGGTTTGATCTGCAGAAAGCATATCTTGGATAGGCTAAAGAGGTTCTAAAGTTGAATGGTGTTTGTGATTCAGAGACTTGGATTACTGAAGTGGCATAGCATGTCAGAAGGAAGGGATGTTTGATGGCATAACATGAATACTTTATCAGTACTTTATTCGCAGTGGCCTAGATAATTTGTTTCTGACCTCACTGAGTCACTTGAAACAAGAAGCCTATGCCACTGAAACTTTTTTTCCAATACCGTGCCACACTATTTTTAATACTATAAATGTGCATGTATATATAGTGCAGGTCTGTGGCAGCACACTGAAACACATAAATCATCTGATCTTTCCTGGCTTGTGTGGTGCTTGATGATTAAGCATTACCATAAAAAAAAATAAGAATAGTGAGTAGATGTCAGAGGCCTTGTGTTGTCATCCCCGCTCATGACTATGCCTGGAGATGTTTGAATTGCTTCACTAGAGATTATTCAGACGTTTCCAATTACCTCACTGTGACTTTGCAGTGTGATGATCTGCATGTGTAATAGGTTGCCTTCCTCAGTGGGTGTATTGCCATGTGGAGCTGAAGTTTGCTCCCAGACTTAGTCTGCATGCTGGGTTTTATACAGGGGTGATAATTTGAGCCATAGCTAGTATCAAGTTAATTTTGCTGACACAGCTTTCTAAGTACACAATTGCAGTTGAAAAAGGCAGTTTGTATTCTCATGGTTCATTTTTATTTCCTTCTGGGGAAATTCTGAACCAGTAAAAAGACTTTTATCCTGTGGTGTCACTTTGTCTTCAGAAGGGAGATGTGCTTATGTGACTATACCGGTTTAGATGCACAGCTAACTCTTGTGTAGAGATTGTATATCTAATAAAAATTTATGGGGAGAAGAAATGATTGATGTACATTTGTAAATGGTGTCAGCTATATGCCAGCACATACTTTGTGTTTTTTCTGTTAAATTTCTCATGAAGCTTTGTTAAATAAAAAATAATGATCAGTAGTTACATCTGTTACATAAGATAAGTTTTAATCTGGAAAAAAGCTAGATCAGACATACCCATTTTTTGTAACCATTATTTGTTGTTTTGCTGCTAAAGGGACGTAACTGTGCTTGGGAACTCCAATGCAAACAGATTCTAATTTGTTACTGCTCTGTATGAATGCGGGGAATGCCACCTCGCTGGCTGCAGGTATATGTGTAGTGGTGTCTTAACATTACGACTGTGGAGTGTTTGGTCAGTTACATTTAAGCATAACCTTGCAGACGTCTGGTTGCTACAGAACAAACACCCCCTTCATGAAAGACACCATAGCTGGCATTAATTGATGCCCTCTGTCGCAGGCTCGACAGAGACAAACAGCTGAATGGGCACAGTGAATGGATTTTTTTTTTTTCACCTTCCCCTGGGAAAATAATGCTTCTAGATGCTTAATTATGATTTAATTAAAAAACTTTTGGTCAGCTGTCAGTGGGAGGGAAGGAGAATGTGGGTCTCAGTAAAGAGAGGAGGGTCTTTTGTTTGCAAACTGAATTTCTGAGCTGCAGTCAATGTGTGCACGCTCAAATGTGGGACACCGATGGTGCTGCCAGAGGTCTTGTGGGAACAGACGTAGTTTTGAGGTTGAATGCCTTCCCCTTAATTGTTCATATTCAGTCTCCTAACCAGTAAAGGGCATAGTTTTCAAACAGCCACATTTTGCCCTAAATAAGGGGTTTAATTTTTTTAAAGCTTTTTTCTTTTTTCCTTAAGTCCAGTGCATTGACTGCTTAAGCATAACTGACTACTTATGTCCAAACAAAAGGCAGGACAGAATGCGAATTGCAAAGTGTTTCTATTTCTTGTATAGAAAGTGTGACATTTTAGTTATATAATATTGCCTCTTGCGGTTTTTAAAACCTCAGAAGGGAAAAGGAATAGGACCACTTTTCCTGTTATTTGCATGGATTCCCTTAAAGAAAAGGTACAGATTTACATCACATTGTTTAAAATTCGGCATTTATTGCAAATTTTTGGCAACTGTCATATTTATATGAAGAAAGAAGATAAACCACAGCAATTAGTGTGAAAGTGCTGCTGAAGGGATGAGGCTCATTTCCCTCACATGTCAAATGCTCGGTAGGCAACCGCGCTTCATCACTGTAGTGCTTTCCAGTCTGTAGATGTGTATCCCCACTTCTAGTTCTCGAGAAGTTAAATAGGAACTTTATCTTCTTAGTAGAAGCAAGTATCTTCTGGAGACTGTCCTCCTTAAATGCTTTTCCCTCCTTTGTTTTTCTCCCTGCCCAAGTGGAAATCCTGTAGGAATAAAAGAATTCAGACTGTTGTCCTACTGGATGTGGTAATAAAAGAATTCAGACTCTTCTGCTACTGTGTTTGATCTGCTGTATAGTTTTCTTTCAGTCAGGTGCATTGCTCTGATGTCGTCTTACCCGTTCTTTCCTTAAGTCTTTGACAGTATTTGCTAAAGGTTTGAAGACAACACATTTAATCCATCGTGTGCTGCCCCCCCATCATTTGGAGAGAATGGGAGCTACCAGATTTATCAAAGAAGGAAAGACGGAGTCCTGTCTGGACTTAATACGTTTTTGAGTAAAAATGAATTATTCCTACTGAATTATAGGAGAAAGGAGTCAGGTATAATTAAAATTATTTTAGGGGTTAAACCAGAAGGGAACTACTGAATTAGAACATAAACCCATGTAAAATATATCTCCTTCAAGCAGCTCCCAATCTCTTACCCTTGAATTTTAAGATTACTTTAGTTCTACTACTGAAAGATTATTAGGGGAAAAAAAGGTGGGGGAGGGGTGTAGGAAAAAAAGGGGGGAAAACCCCCTTAAAACTGTCCTAAAAATATTGTAAAATAATGTAGGAAAAAAATATTTCTAGGACCTTGTCTCCTAGTGGCTTTTCTCCTGGGGCAGTGCAAAGCCGACAGTGTTTCGTGTGATAAAGAGTGCTGTGTGGATTTCTGTTTTAATAAGCTTCTGATTCTTTTTATGTGAAAGTAGCCTGGGCGACATAAATTTTTTTAACGGGTACAAACAAATAGAGGAGGTTGAAAGGAGGAGGAAGGGCAACTTCCATAGCAAGAAGCAGAGCAAATGAAATAGTTTCTTGTTTTCTTCCCCCAACTGGAAATGGATTGGTCACTTTTGAGATGTCTCTTAGACAGCTACCAAGGAAGTAGGCTTTTTAGGCTGGCTGCATGTAACTACATAATTTCAAAACATGACAGACTTTAACCCACTGAGTATTGACACCATGCAGATACTTTTAGCCAAGAGAAGCACTCGTTAAAGTTCCTCTCCATGCTGTGTGGGGAATGTGCTCACTGCTAATGAAGAGGCCTGTATGGCTTATCATCCTGACCTGGTGATTCTAGACACATGGTGAGTTAGGAACAGTGGTGCTCCGAGCAAGTAAGAAGCAAAGAAGCCCGAGAGGAGGTAGATGTAAGGGGAAAACAGAATGAGAAAGCTGGAGAGAAGGTGAACAGGGCTTTCACTGTGGTAGGTAACTGGACAAACAGGTCTTTGGTCTGTAATTTGGAGACACTCCCATGTTTTATCTAAATTCTGAACTCTGCCGGCCTCAGTTTCAACCGGAGTTAGAGAAAGCTCAGGATATGTGCTTGGCTCCCTGGCAATACTGAAGTGTCCTGAGGAATTGGCTGTGGTTAGTCCTTGAATCTGGATGGATGTTGTTGAAAGGAAGTATGTCTGGGACAGGACCCGTTTGTTTATTGGTTTAGCTTGGGGGGTTTTTTTGAAGGCACTGGCTGGGTAAAAGTTGCCATTATATTGACTGCTCTGTTCAGTGTAAATGTGGAAAAGATTATTGTTCCCCATCAGGGGGGATGGAAGGATGAGGAGGAGGTCCCTCAGCTGCCCCCTTGTCTGAGTCTGACTGCTTGTGTTGTGAGCAGCAGCGACAGGGCTCCAGCCTAGCTCCTGAGCCAGGGACAGAGCCAGTGGCAAGCATCGCCTGCGACAGTGTCTGTACTGCAGCCTGGCAGACAGCACGCCAGCCTGAGGTGGAGTGGAGGAAATGGCATCCAACATCCTGACTCACCTCCATCTGCTCCCTCGGTTTCTCCCAAGCTGTGAACAACCAGCAACGGGTCAGAGTGAGAAACATCCTGCCCCCAGCCTGGCCTCCGCAACTTGGTAGGAAACGTCTGGCTGCATTCTCTCAGCGCAAGAGATGTACCAGGAGGCTGTAGTCAGAATCTGGAGTGATATGGGTTGATGTAGACTGCCGGGGATGGCTCAAAAGCACAAGGAGGCCTCTTTTTTGAACCTTCTGTCTGCAGCCTGGGTAGGCATGCCCTCTGGTAAATAGGGTGTTTCCTGTCTAATGCAAACAGTTTCTGCAGTGTTATCTACTATGCACTTCATTTGGTTAACACCTCCAAACTAGTGATGCTGTGATCTTAATAGGTGTGATGTATGACACTTTTTTTTAAAGATAGCACTTGTTAAATGTTATAAACCCATCACAGTGGCTACTGATTTTGGGTTTTTCCAGTTAGGCTTTTTTTTTCCTCTCTCTCTCTCTTTTTTTTTTTTTTTTCTGTGTGTGTGTTTTGGTTTCAGTTTTTTTTTTAGTTTTATTTATTGTTTTTTTTTTTGTTTTTTTGGGGTTTTTGTTTTTTTTGGGGGTTTTTTGTTTTTTTTTTTTTTTTTTTTTTTGCATGTTCTGAATTACGTAGCATACAGATAACCATACTTAGCAGTAATTTAGGCCAGCCCTGTATGCTTTTCCTCTAAATCTGGTGCTAGTTTCCCAATTAGCTTTCTATTTTGAATGAATAACATTTACGTATCAAGGAATTTAGTTAAATTTCTCAGTATGATAGCAAACATGCTGTTCACCTAATAACTTGGTTTATTTCCCTTCTCAGAATACTAAATAAACTATAAATTCAAGAAGCAGTGGGTTTCAAATGATCCTATCATCATGTTCTCAATGGATTGTATGATGCGAAGACGCAGAAATGTCGTTTTGTGTATAATAAAGCAGAATTGCCCAGTGGCCCGGTGGTTTGTGATCCTGAGCATTCTTTTTTGTCTGCACTCCTCTGCCTACTCACTTTGATTGTATTACAGACTTTAGCTTATGTGCGGCTATTTTATGAATTTTGTACGACTGTGGAGTTAGTAGTTAGCTTAGTACTCTTTTTTGTTACTGTAGAGATGAATATTTAATTATGTAAGTTAAATGTGAATCAGTGGGTTTAGGAAGGGTCAGACAGATAGAAGTACACTATTTTAATTCAGTGGAAGAAATTCTGATTTCTGAAATTACTAATTATTTTCCTATGCAAGAAGAAGAAAAATTACGGATCAAAATTGACTAGAGTAAAAGTGAGAGTAGTCAGTGAAGCTGAACGCACTGAACACATCCAACTAGCAAGTTCAGTTGAGAAGGCGTAATTAAGGATCTCCTCAGTTGTACTGTAATACTCTGGGTTAAATGAGACTGAGAAGCCCTCTACAGCGTAAGAAATCTTTGTGGCAGTCTCCCTCAGGTTTGACCATTAGAGGTTTGGCAGATGTTTTTGCAATTCTGTGCTTTTTCCTGGCATCTGTTTCTGCAGTGGTGCTGTCTTGCATGCGTTTGAATTCTTTAGGCAGCATGGAAAGGGTGATCATACATCTAGTTGATTGCATTTTATGTTTTATTTTCCCTGTAGATTTTTATTGTTTAGAAAAATGAAGACAAATGCTGAAGTCTCTTCTTTTGTATGGTTGAAGAAAGGTGAAGTTCTGATGGCATGGCGGCATGCTGATAATTGGTATTAATGTTAGGGAGAACGGTGCTGCATGCACGTTTTTGAGTCCCTAGAGAGCACCTGTAGCTTACTGCCCATGTTCACCTCTCGGATAGCCAGGACTGGAGCACTCAAGGCAGTGTTGCGAAGGTTCGAGACAGACCGCCAAACGAGGGCTGCCAGCAGCTGCACGCCTCATCTTGGTGTGTCGCGTTCGTTATGTTTTGACAGCACTCTCGTTTCTTCACACTAAAGCTCGCCTTACTTAAATTGACTAAACCTTACATACAAAAGAAGAAAATCTGAATCCCTACATTATAATACTTAAAATTTAAATCCCAGTAGCCTATTTTTCCCAGCTTGTTACAGACTGATGTAGAATAATTCCTCACAGAGAGGGGATATATTAGAACGTCTGGCTGTATGTGCAATGTTGTAAATGTAAGATTTTAGACATATATCTTTATATACATATATGCATATATTTTATGCATGTAAATATGAATGTGTATATGTATGTGCTTATATACACATCTATATACACATACCAGATTTGGAGAGTGTATATGCAGACATAGTCAAAATATATCAGAAAATACTGCTAGATGATAATAAATTCATATGAGTGTGAAATACTGACAGCCTTTAAAAGAATAAAATGAAAATTCTGAGTTTTACTGATGCTATATTTTACTTGCATTCAGGTCGTTTGCACACTTCTCTCAATTATTGTATCACCTTGAAAATTTAACTACTTAAAACTAGGAAATATCTCTCAAAATGGTAAATCTTTGCTTCCTTATTCTTCAGTCTTTTGTACCTGTAAGTTAGAACAGAGTAGCAGTGATTACCGTGGGATGGAGTCTGTTGATTGTCCCAGTGTAACTCTAATTCTCCAGTATTCAGTGCAGAGCATTCTTGGTCCGTTTGTTTCCTTTCATAAAGGGATCTAGGTGTGAACTGGCATTAAGCGTGAGCCATGTGTTATTTTGGCTTTCTGGGTCTGGAGATGCTTCATCAAATACAAGCTTAAAGGCTGCTTTTGACAAGGAAGCTGCTGCAGTATTGGTGTGCGTCATCTCTTCAGGGCAGCTGGTTTTTGCATTTGTTCCAGTTAATATCCCACAGAACTTGTCTGGATTCTGGAGCACTTGGAAGTACTTACTGAACTGCTTTTTAATGCAGAAGACTACTTCTTTAAAAACAAAGTAAACCCAACCAACCAGACAAAAAAGCCAAAACAAACCAAACTAAATTCCCCACTTTAAATATTCTGGGTTTTTGTAAGTGCTGTGTGCACTGTTCAATGACTCTTCAGTGTTGGTGTTGCTGAAGATAATAACTATGAAGTCATAGCTTAGCTACCTTCATAACAAGTTAAATATAACTGGAATAGAACTTAAATTTAACTTTCCTGTATAAACAAAGTCACAACATCTCAAGTCTTGCTAGGGACAGCGTATTCCTGCTGGGGTAGTTTGCAACTATGCAATTTTAACACCAGAGAAATTATAACCACCTTTTCTATCCCTGGAGCCTTTATGGGAGGGCTGGTCTTGCATTATTAGTGTCCCGTGTGTATATGGTTAGGCTTTGCATTCTGAGTATGGCAGTAACTTCATTTCTTTGTGCTTGTATTAGCAAGTAAAACCATTTGTTTGCAGCCTCTTCTTAGAATGGGAGAAATCCCCTTTTAATCTTTGCCTCCAGCTAAACCGCTATATATTACACTAATATCTGAATTAAGATGGTGTGTTGTGGAGTAGCGCTGTGCTCAGCATGGCCTGTGAGAGGTGGTGATCTGTCGTAATAGCTTACAGTCCAAATCCATCTTCATTACAAGTGTAAATATTAATAATTGAGGATGGTGAAATGAAACAATTATAAATGATTAAGGCTGATGCCGTATTTCCCATGAAAAGCGTGGCAAGTGGTAATCTGACAAAATAGCCCGCTTTCCCTACTTTTTTTGAATAAATAAAAGTGATTAACCTTCACTGACAGTAATTTGCTCATCTATTAGCCCTCATTCAGAGGCAGAAATTTCCATTTCAGTGCGTATCTTTTGCGACTACTGCCATTTCTTGATTACTGTATCGGGAAATCTGCATTTCAGCTCTGGATGAGGAATTGTCTGTCCTAGAAGCACTGCATTTCTGCTTCAGCTTTTTATTCTGTTTAGTGTTTCCAGGAGATGGTGGAATGTAGCTCTGTTTAAACGGCCATACTAGTACTCGGGTCTTGTGCTTTGCTGATTTCAGTCCAACAGTTCCCCTCATTTCTACCCAAATAGCTTTTGCCTGACACGGGAAGAATTGTGGCTATTTAAGGAGCAAAGTAATCAAGCTTTATGCAACTGGATTGCATCTTTCAGCAGCTGCTGTTCACCCTAGCTTTGTTACAAAAGAAGTTCAGCAAAAGCACTTTCTGTGTAGTGTCTTCTGTTTGTTTTATCGTGGGTGCTTCTCATCAGAAACATTGACTGTCTGTACCAGCTGGAGAAGTGACTTGGAGTTAATGCATTGGGAATGATACTGGAGCTGGAGTGAAGGAGGAATGCCCCCACCGTGAGACATAGTGAGAAGTCAGGATAGGGAGGAGAAGAGTGAGTGGGCAGGAGTGTCAGTGACGGAGAGCAGGAGGTAAGGAAGAACCTATCTGGGGGGGGTGGATTTGGGAAACAAATAGGAAATTATGAATTGGATTCTAAGATAAGAAGCAGTGCCATTTTGTCCAGGGCAGTGCTGATACAGTGCAAGGTCAACGACTTCCAGATAGGTAGTCGCCCGGGAGGAATAAAGTCCAGGAAGGATCTTCGTGGGGCAGAGAAGAAGGCAAAGGGCAACAAATACAAACTTTCTGTTCTGTTCAAGTTTTGTGCGCACCTCGAAGTTTACTTATTGTTAAATGTGACTATTTTTTTTCCTTTGTTCTCCCCTGCTCTTTTTCTTCTTGTCAATACGTTTTCTCTCTCTCTCTTTTTTTTTTTTTTTAAATGTGTTCTAAGCTTTGCGTCTTACCTGCTGCCTGGCATGCTAGTCTCTTCTTGCTGTGCAACCCGATCACAACATGAAATTCAAGGCTTAGAGAATTGCATTTTGAGGGTTAGTGCTCTGTGGTTTACCAAGGTTTATGTTTCCCTAAGTTACAATCCCTGTAGAGTGTTCCCGCATGGCTATAACTTTCCTGCAGACAAAGAGGCTTTATTTCAGGGCTGCCTCTTATCAGTTGGTTTATCTTGTCAGATTTGAATGGGAGAAGAATAGTTTTATGAAGACAATAGAAGGGGAAAGTTACTCAATGTGTGCAGAGATCTAGAAAAAACGATTTTGTCTGCAGAATGGTTTTAACTTCTGAGATTCTTTTGTATAAGTAAGATTGCTGTTTCAAGGCTAAATACAGTTCAGTAAGTAATGCTTTGATACTTCCTTTGTGCCACCCTGCTTCCCATTTGCAGTGTTCTGGCAGCTTAGATCATCTTTCAAGGTTCTCTGAAGTTTTATTTTTTTTTTCATCCACAAAATGCCTCTTTTATAATAGCATTATTTTGGGGAAGGAATTGTGTTTCACAGATTATACGGGATGGATTACATTGTTTCAAAATCTTTGTGAAGCACAACTGAAAAACAAAGCTTACAGTGAGAGCTCTAGGATGGATTTGTCTTTCAATGCAGTGAGTTGCATCTTACCTTACTGTTAAGGCAAATAGAGGAGACTTCATATCTTTTGGTTTTTATTTCTTAATAGAACATTTCATTTGAGTGTGATAGAAGATGAATTCTCTCTGCAGCCATATCTGAGCAAATAGCAAAGATTTTTTTGAAATGGCAGCTGGGAGGAAAGATTTCTCATTTTGTGAGATCTTGATATTGAGGGTAATGCCATCATACTCCCCAGAGGATTAAAAATACACAGCCTCCCCAAAAAAACCCCAACGATAAGTTTAATTAGATGTCTTTGATAATGATTTGTGAAAGATATTGCACATTAACCTGAGAAATGTAAAGTTTGCATATTAATGTAAAAGTGAATACAGAGCATTTGTTTATTTACATAGGAAATTCTGATAATTCAGCAAAAGTCATAAAAGTCTCCGTTTTTACAAGTTAGGGCGAGTGATAAGTAAGAGCAAGGAATCATCCTGGTAGCGAAATCTCTGAAGGGTATCTAAAATTTTTGTGCTTCAAACTTATTTCCTTCTTGTACGCAGGAGTTGTGGTGGTCCTTTAAATCTCAAACTTTAGCCACGCAAAACTGCATTCAAGTCACATAATGGGTTCTCCCAGCCTGCACCACAGATGTTGGTAGTGATACCATCACATCATCACGGATAGATGCAATCTGTGTGTTTCTTAATGAATGTCGAATGAATACCGGAACTTTCTCCTGGGTTCAATTTTAGATTGGAGAGTTGCAAAGAAACAGTTACTCAAGATTTTAAAACAAGAGTAGCAGATAAAGGGAGGAGAGTTAGCAAAAATACAGTGACATTGCATGAAGCCAGAAGGAAAATTTTGGCTTTCTTAGATAAGAGAGGAATTCAATGGCTCTTCAGCTGGACGAAATTTAGAGAAGGGGGGAAACAATACAACTTTGTTGTCTAATGGAATATGGAATATTTGCTCAGGTTCCATGATTGAAAAAGTAGAAATTAATCTAGACAGATTAGTAAAAGCATATGTATATAATTTCACGTTTTAAAAGTTCTTCCTTTTTGTTTGGCTTAAAAATGGCAGTATATGTCTTAAATAAGTTTTGACTTTTCCAGTACTCTAAATGTGAAACTTGCAATAATTTTGGACATTCTTACAAAGGTCTCCAGTAATGATACACTCATGGGTGGAATCACTGAATGTAGTAATTAAGTAATACGGCAAAACTCTGTGTAATGTGCAAATGGACTTTGCATTAACCTATTAGAGATTTGGGAGTGGCACTCTTGCCGCTTCACAAAGAATCTTTCGAGAGGAGAGTGGTCTTGGTGTTGGACTTTTTTACATGTTGCAAATATCTTCTATACTGATCTCATACTCATCTTTTCCTCTACCTTTTTTTTTAAATTTTCCTGGTCTTTTGTATTAGTTTGGAGTACTTCTGCATCTGTATTTCTTAACTATTTATGGTATTAAACTCCATCCATTCTTTTGAGATATCTACAAATAAGGTCTGAATCTGCTTCTCTTGGAATCTGCTTTGATAATTAAAGGCTTTTGTGTATAAATTTTCCTCATTTTAGTAGTTTGAGTTTTTCTGAATCTTTACAGAAAAAATCTGATTGCACTGCTGTAAACATTAGCATATGCACTTCAGTTTATACGCAGCTAAGGTCTCTTAGTTCAGAATAATGTTTTCCTTCTGCGTGAATGTTTGGAGTGATGGGGATTTATGTTTGTGAGAATATTCTTTGTAGCAGAATGAGGGAAAAAGAAAACTAATTTGCCAACAAATATATAAAAACTGCATGATGTATTTAAGAAAAACAGCTCCTTTCCCAAGTTTAATAGATGCGTTAATTTATTCTTTATCTTGTTTAATGATCGTGTGGTATGGGAAATTAGTGGCTTTGCAGATGAAAAATGTATGAGTAAAAAAATGCATTCATCTTCTTAGTTATCATCTGTTCCATTGACAAAAGGCACAGATGTGAAATTTATCTCAATAATTAGATTTATAATTATTATATCATTCTCAGATTGATAAATCTTGCTCTCTCTGGCATGTGATTTCAAGCTACAGTTCATGCAACAGAGATAGGTTTAGTCATTGAATGGTGACTGTAAACTTGAGACTGTTTCACATTATATTTATTTTTATGTTTTTTAGAAAGCGTATGGCAGAGAAATAAGCTGTAGTCAGAGAAGAATATTTTGTAAATGACTCTACAGGGAAATGCTGGTCGTTGCACAGAACAGCAAACGTGCAAGCCTGAAAAGTATCCATGGTGCATTTTCTTTGGAAACTTCTGTTATTGCCATTATCCATTATGATCGTAGACTTCCTGGACATGCCTACAAAAACAACAATAGCTCTGATTTTTAATAGGAAACTGGGAAGTCAAGGAACTCAGTAGCAGAATCTCAAAACGCCCATATGTGGTACATGCTGTATTTCTGATGCTAATGTCTTCTTTCCTCTCTTTTTGCCCACAGCTGTAGAACAAGTAACAGGAAGAGTTTGATGGGCAGTAGCCAGTCTCCAGCTCTGCCTCGGCCTCATTCACCACTCTCAGCTCATACAGGTGACTTTATAACTCTGTTACTACTGCTGTTATGAAATTCTTAGGATGTCTCTATAACTGAAGGAAAACACACTCTACTGTTCTTTTCACTGTTTGTAATAGCAAAAAGTTGCACATCATTCCATCCAAATTTCTGGTTTATGTTTAGATCCATAAATCCTGTGTTATGATCAGGAGCAGTCCAAAAATATCACGTAGTTGTTTTTTATTTCCCCACCTCGCATTCTGATAGATTTTCTCTCCCCTGCCACCATTTCCCTTCCTGTAGCTTGCTCAGCATAGTGAAGGTAGCAGAGTCCGCATTGCCTTCTGTTCCTGGTACCTCTGCTCCCCAGGATTTATAGTATTGGCACTTTGCTGGTAGCTGCTGTGCTTCACTTTGCATGGCAATAAATTGATGATAATTTTGTTTTTCTTCTAAAGCACCGGAAACACTTAAAGCTTGAATGAATGCCCATAAAGAAATATTTTATTTATAATAATTGTCTTAATTTTAAAAAGGGAACATTTTTAGCATATCAAATCACATTTCCACAAAGGTTTATTGTCTTTTTATTTTTGAGGGTGTGTTGGCTGTAACTGCAGGCCAAAACGAAAGTCCTGCGCTAATCCTTGTGTAATCAGTGACACTGAATACTTTGGAGAACTGCTCTCAGGTAGATGTGAAACAAGAAGATGCCGAGCTTCACATGAATTTTTGAAATATATTAAGGCATCTCCAGTTTTCTTGTGGAAGCAACATTGTAAGAGAAAATATGGTGGTGATATTCACTGTCAGGAGCAGCTGTCACAACTAGGAATCCAGGCAACATGAAAATTCATGAAGAATTCAAGGCAGCAGAGCATTTAAAACAAAGTAAAACATGGTGCAGACTGTTTTGAAATTGAAAAATTAAATCTTGGAATGTTTGGAATGCCGTTTTGGGTCTCCCAAATGCATAAATTTCCATTTAGAAGAGGAGATTGTGGTCACCATAAAAAGTGTCTTTAGTTGTGCTGTGCTGACTTGAGGAAGGCAATAACAATGGTTGTTCTAGCGTGTCTGCTGAGAGAAGTGGCTATACCACCTGTTTGGAAATGGAAAGCTTGGACCAATGATGCCTAATAAACTCAGAAGTATGGACTGGCCAGCACATATTACCTGGGATCTGGATATAGGTTTGTGTATTTGATAAATGCTGGAAGGTTCCTGTCTGGCAGTGGACTCAGGCTTTCAGCCAGTTGCTTCATCTTTTGAATTGATTTCTCAAACAATAAAAGAGACATAATATTGCTGATGTCACAGCTATTGTCAAGTGGCTCTGAAGGTTGAAAACCAATTCTGTAAGTAAAAAGACAGATTAAGTGTAAGTGCTTCTTTTCCCTAAACTCATCAGTATGTACTGTGTATTCAAACATGTATTACAGAAATTTGACAGCCATACAGTAGGTTCTCTTTATTTGGATACTTCTGAAGGTTTGTGTGCTAGACTCTTGAGCAGCACTGGTAAATCTCTTATATGTGATGAAAATTTGCATGTACATGGCCAGCTCTGTTATTAGCTTGCTTCTGTGAACGGCTAATTATAGTAAATATTCACACGACCATTGGCTCCTAGCTCAGCTGGCCAGTGTGCCTAGACGAGTCTGTACATCAAATCCCTGTGAATGTCATCCATGCAAATAAAAAAAGATGCAAATTTCATAAGTTAAAAATTTTCCTCTACGTATGCAGTAGGAGTTCAGTGTTTCAAGTGTTTAATATCTATAAATCCACGGTCATGTCGGACTTAAGAGGCTGGATTTTTAGCGATCCTGTTATTTCTGTCACAGCTGCCAGATGTGAACTGCACTGGCTTCTGTTCACTGAGATTACCTCCCTGCTCTCTCTGGTGGCCTGTACTGAAGGCCTGTTTCCTTGCAAAGTGTGGTAGAGGGTGTGTGTGCTGTACGGCTTGCTGGGTTTATTCTTCTTGGCCCTCCTTGGCTGAGAGGGATTACTCCAAGTCAGAGTGGCCTCTGTGACTTCACTGAGAGAACCTGGTATATCTCCTGTCCAGCTATAGGTGATTTTAGGGTCTTTTTTGAATCTGAGATTCTCCTAGAAAAGTTCCTTAAATTGACAGTTTTTACTTTACAGCCTGCTACTTTACAGCCAGATCATCTGCCAGGAGCATGTACCTCACGCTTTAAGTCTCAGAGGGACTGGAGATGATCCTCTAAAACCTTCACGTATTTGTTATTAACATTTCCTGTTAGAGGAGGAAACAGTAGAAGAGAGGGAGAGGCAAGCGAAAGAGTTTCTAGTCCTTGAGGAGCATGTAGCAAGCTGAATGTGCAGCAAAGTATCAGTGCTTGCATTTACTGAAAACAGGTTTATTCATCAGACTATTGTTGGCTGAAGTGTGGTAATAACATGCATTTTTGACAAATATGTTCTAGTGAGATTACGCAGAACTTGGAGGATATTGGAGAGCACCTGCTCTAGAGGAATTTTTCTTGTGTGTTGTCACAGTTCAGTTTCATTCAAGCAATCTGCCCAGGTGAGTGCAGGCTCAGGATCAGGCTGCATGGATGCTAACGGCTGATGTAACTTTGTGAGACCGTTGCACAATTTCTTGTTGCTGGGTTCTCAAAGGAAAATACTGGTTCTTGGACCTGCCTTTTAAGGGACTCAGTCTAACTGATGAGAAAGCTAGGAACTTTAGCCATTGGGGACTCTCCCAGTACCGCTTGTCCTAGAAACATTCAGCTTCCTCACATTGCACCTTTTGATGGGTCATTCTTTTCTTACTCAGTTCTGTGCAGCAGTCCTCTTGAGTGTAGGAGAGAGGTTGCAACAAATCCAGACCATCAGCTTTCCTAGCTGCTTCATTCCTGTTTCACCTTCTCAACATCTGTAAACATCCATTGGGAAATAGTCTCTGTCCTCTTTTCTCTTACTTCTACTGTGTCTGGTTTTGTTACTTTGCTTCTTGCTTTAGAAAAAGCCTAACGTGCTTCCTTGAGTTAAATCAAAAGCACTGGTGAAGATGCGTGGCCACTTTACAAGGGTCTAGTCCCTTCATCCTACCTTCCCATTCCTTGGGGTCCTCAAGGGCACCGTTTAAAACACAGAATTTTCTTCTTCTGGAGCAAGGAGAGGTGGTGTTTTATAGGTCCTCTGTAGTAGGAAGAGGAGCTGTTTTGAGCATGCATAGTCAGAACATTCATGTCAGCCAGCTGAGTCCTGGGTCAAGTAGAATTCGGTCTGGCAGTTCTCATTTAAATGTGATTAGAAACATGTATTTGCTTGGAAATATGCTTGGAAACAGTGATGTATACTTAAAAGCATTTCAGGACAGAAATTATGATATTCAGTTATTTCTGTTCATATCCTGCAAGATTACATTTTACTGTCCTTCATGTCTTGGAAATTTAACTGACCTTGGGCTTGGTATGTCAGACTGGCATCAGGTTGCCCTGCCATGGCCTGTCTTCTGACATAGTTTTAAGAACAATCACATTTACTTCAAGCTGAGAAACTGGAAGGGAGATCTCTGAGGCTGCTTTCAAGGTCTGGACATATTCCGAAGTCACTTTCCTTTGGTTGTGGAAAGGAAGTGCCCAGAGGTTTCTTGTTGGGCACTTTCCTGATTCCATGAAACAGGAAAATGAAAGACGTCATCTGCTATGATTTGAGTCCTTCAGATGGAAAGATGGATAGATTATGCGTGACCCTTGTTGTTCATGCTTTTTAAAAATCATTTTGGCTTCTTGTTTCTTACCATCAATACTTTTTCTGACAGATCTATTTTTCTTGGGCTACTGGATCCTACTACTGTACTCCCTACTCTCAGGAGCTCCGTCCATCCATCTCTGGGGAGAGCTTGCTGTCGCCCTTACTGAAAAGAGTTCCATTAATTGCTCTTATTAAAGCAGACTAGATTCTTAATATTTGTACCATCTTAGTTGCCAGCTGGGGTTAAAGCACAACAAAGGGATAAGGACCTGCAATAACAGCTAAGTACCATGCAGCTGCTCACCCACTCACACCATCCCCCTACAGCAGACAGAAAAATTAGAAAACAACTGAAAAGTAAAACTCCTGAGTTGAGACTGAACAGTTTAATAATTGAAACAAAACAAATTAAAGTACAGTATTAGTATTGAAGATAATAATAAGAACAATAGTAATTGTAATGAAAAGGCGAGAGTGTGTATAATACCCAAGAGAAACAAGTGATGCGCGGTACAATTGCTCACCACCTGTTGACCAGTGCCCAACCCAACCCCCAGCAGTGATAGGCACCTCCTGACCACCTCCCTCCAGTTTACATTCTGGGCATGATGTTCTGTGGTGTGGAACATCCTGTGGCCTGTTCAGGTCAGCCCTCCTGGGCCATGCTCCCTCCCAGTATCTCGTGCACGTGTTCGCTGACGAGGAATGGGACAATGAAAGGTCCTTGGCTTGGGGTAAGCACTGCTCAGCAGCAACTAAAACATCAGTGTGCTACCAGCATTACTCCCATGCTGAGCCCAAAACACAGCACTGTACCGGTGACTACAAAGAAAATTCTATCCCAACTGAAATCAGTATGCCCTTTACTCTAGACTGTTCAAGTTGAATGGAATCAAAATTGTCACATTCTTGAAAATCCACCCAGGATCAATTGCTTTTAGTTACCGTCTTGATAGTTTTTAGTGTTATCCTTAGCTTTGTGTATAGTCCTAATGAGATTGTTGGCATTGCTTGGGAATTCATTTCCCCAGAGGCATCTGAAGTGAGTATTTTCATCCTTTGTGAGGACAGCCTTGGATTCCCTAACAACTTTTTCCCTTCAATGTTAATTCATTGCTTGTTGAGAGCAAGCAAAATACATACTTAGTTACCTCTGTTTGCATGTCTTACTTGAGATGGTTTTATTTGCACCTCTAATTTAAGCCACTTGAGTATTTTTCCCCCACGACCTCCCATCTCTGAGGGCAAAAAAGTGCTGTGAGTCCTCTATGTCAAATGTAGCAAAGTGAGCGAAGGTGTGTTCCAGGATCTCAAGGTGGAGCGCTCTGAGAGTGCACTGCATAAGCACTCCTGCCGGTATCTCAAGAATATTTTCATCTTTGATATCTGCAGAGCAATCATTTAGAGGTCTGGCTGCACCTTTGGAAACAATGTGCCATTACTTTAGATCTCCTGAAGAGCTCAGGTCGCTCCTATTTAATCATAAACTGGATTCCAGTTAGCCAATACAGATTGGATGTGAATAGGATTACTCTATTTTAGAGGGAGAGCGTCTGGAATGTAATCAGACTTCTTCAAGGTATTTTATACCCGTGTTCTTCCTTGTAGTCCTGTTTTTCCTCTGGTTGCAGTCTGAACTGGAGGCACTAGCTATTCCCTTGTTTAGATGGACTTCTTGGAGGATGACCAGTGGCCCAGATTTAGAATAATAATAATTGTCCCATATGAGAAAGTCTAATATAGACATCTCGGGCAAATTCCTCCCCTCCCCCCAGTTTTCATTGTTTGCTCTGGAGGTAATAGGAGATTGTTCCTACGAGGGAGTTTGTTGTTTATCTTTACAGATGCAAGCTGATTTGGGCAAACACTGAATACTTACCTGGAATTTTTTAGCTGTTAGCCTTACCATCCCAGTCACACTCAGATTCATGTCAGATGGGAGAGGCAGTGAGACAGCACCACACCGATGAAGTAAATAGATTGAGCAGAGTACAAGTAGTGCATGAGTAGCACCTGTCAGAGAAGGGGCAGATTTGTTTGTAAGCAACAATGACCGTAAAAGCTCCTGGGCTACAGTAAGGAGTTACCTAGAGCAGTAAGTACACAAAGGCTTGGGAGCACACAGAGAGGTGTAAGGTCTGAGACTGAGGGTAATAAAGGGGACAGGAAAAAGACAGTGTGTGCAGCAGGTAATATATATCTCCATTATGTATGTTAATTGCTAATACAATATATGCAATTCCATTTTCCTCTATGCCTGACCTGTAGCTACTTGCAGAGATAATTTGTGTCTGGAAAGTCAGACTTTAGTTTGCAGCCAAAGTCTCTTGCTATGCCTTATGCATACGTGTAAAGATCACACGGTATCAACTTTCACTACCTAAAGTGTTTCTGTTTCTTGCAAAAATAGAAAACATGCCAGGTAATGTCTTTAGGCTCAAACCTTTGTAATTATTAGCAACTGTCTTAGGTTAGTTGTCTGGACATCCTTTGCCTTTAGTATTTGGGCTGGAATCTGGTAGAACCTGCTGGAAAGTACTTCTTATTTTTCCAGGAGCTGTTGAATACACTGAGAATTGTGGGAAACGAAGGGTTGCAGCATTAGCTTGGATGGTACGTGGTGCCCATGTCATTAATGGGCTTTTCTAGCTGACTGTCTGATGCTGTGTAGGCAGGTCATCTGCACCACCCAGCCTGCAAAGTGAACGATTATAATCTCAGCAAGTCAGGGCATTCAGGTGTCCCCACCTCAGCAGTCACAGGAGCTTGTTCATGTGAGCGATACTAACCCCTAATGATTAATAGTCACATGTGGTGCTTTTTAATTGTATCTGCTGAAGGAGCAAGATTTAGCTGTTAGGAGCAATGCTGTAAATTTTATTTGTCTGTATTTTAATAATATTCCATGGGGTGCCACTGAGATGCCTAGGACAAGAATTGTAAAGTGAGTAGGAAAGGGTTTAAGGGAATAAAGACAGGGCTCGTGCTAAAATGAAGAATGTTATAAAGTGGAAGTGGAGGTTATCAGTAGAGTCCTCAGGTTTTGTTTTTGTGGCCAAACCTTTTTTATTGTTCTCATAAGTGACATTGGCATAAAATTACTGTAGCTGATACAAATTTGGCAGACATCCAGTATGAAATAGCATTGAAGAACTGTGTTGAAATGAGTGAATGATCTCAAGGACTGCAATAAAAAAGTATGACATTATATTGCAATGTGCAGCATTTTGTACTGGAGGACCTGTAACAGAAATGTCTATGATAAACTGTGAATTCCGCTGTTATAAGGAGTTTGGGTAAGGATCTGACTGCATTTTCTGGATAAGGTGGTGTTTGCAAGCACCAGTCTAGTGCATTTGAAAATGAAGTCTGAGAAGATGTATAAAGGAAATAATTTCATGCCACTGTACAGTGTCCTGGTTAGATTTCGTCTGGAACACTGCATACGTTTGTGGTCATAAATGTTCAGGTGGGATTATGTGGGGAGAAGGGCTGGTAGGATAGAATGTGAGAGATTTCTGTATAAGACTGAAAGATATTACTTGCTTTCCTTAGAAACAGAAGACTGGAAGATGGTATTGTCATCTAAACCAGTCAGACTTGCCTTTTTTTGGTTTTTTGGTTGGTTTTTTTTTTTTTTTCTCTTCATAGAATAGGAAGTGAAACACTTGCTGACTATATATACTGGAACACAAGGAGCCTTAAAGAATTGTCCACCAAGTATGGCAAGGACGAACCTGGCTTTTTCTATGAGATTGAATAAATCTATAAATGAGTGCAAAGCCTCAGACAACTCCCTCTATGAGGTTTTTAAAGGGCTTACAGCTTTTCATGTACCCTGAGTTGGACGCATGGGAGAAATACTGACAAGATACTCTCAAGAGGTTAAAACAACAAAAAGAACTTCACTGGCAACTTTAGAAAATCAAAGAACTTGGGCAAAAGGTTTAGTGCAACATTCAGTCAGCATAAAGTACTTCTCAAAGCGTTGACTTGGCCCATTCAACTTAGCATAAGCCTGTTTGATTTTAAGTGACTCAGAAATTGTAAGAAGAGGGAATTAGAAGAAGGAGAAAGGGAAAGACAGTGAAGCTAGAGAAGAGCTCATGTACGGCTACTAACTGGTGGGTTCCAGCGGTGTTCAGACAGAATTTCCCTGAGGAGGAAGGGTCTAGACAATGTGCTGGCCTTGTGTTCGGCCTTAAATACCCCTGGCCTTCCTGGGCCCTTCCCCCAGGTGGGACTTCGGGTCATTTGGCCACTCAGGAGCTGGGTTAGAGGCTCCAGAGGTGGAGCGTGAGGCATCGCCTCCTCTGTGCCAATGATTGGCATCTCTCTTGGGCTGGGAGAGCGGCTCTGGGAGTCTGGGGGTGTTCAGGGCAGGACACTGCCTCACAGGGTGAGGCCTGACCTGCCCCTTTCCTCAGCACACGTGCCCCCCAAAATGCCTCAAGACATCAGTCTTTCCAGCCTCTCACAATGGGATTACATGATGCAATTGCCTAAAGCAAAAATAAAGTTCAAGAAGGTTTTACCTCCACTTGTAATCCTTTTTCTAGGATTTTTCAGGCTTGTGTAGAGCTTTTTAGGTGGACACTGGTAGAGTACTGGCTGTTCATACTCTTCTCTCGCTATGTTGGGACTTACTGCTTGCATCAGATAATTCTGTTTGAGAGATGTACTTTAGCTAGCAACATTGAAGCGTAGTAATGAACAAAGCTGTTTGCACCATATATTTTAAGGGAAAGAAAGACTATGTTTGTAAATTAATGAGGCCCCTTAGTGTGTTTTTGTGGTGAAGTATGGAAATGCTAAGAGCTGGGGTTTAAAGCAGGGTTCTGAATGTCAGATTTTAAAAGAAAACAGAAAGGAAAATAATACAGTATATCAATTATCTGACTACTGTCATATGTAGAATTATAAAAACAGTTTTGTTAAAACAAAACTTTTTCTTTAGTTTTGCTTTTGGGTGAAGTAAAATGGTTATGGACATTTCAAATCATCTTCTACTAGTTTAAGGACAGGAGAAGAAAATCTAAGTGGTAAGTGACGTGCAGGTAGAAATTGAATCCCATTAAAACATAGCACTGCCAGTATTTAAACAGTGGCTGGAACATGTAGAGCTCTCTTGCAAATGGATTTAAGGCTCATGCAGGCCTTCCTTGCCCTAGCTGGGGAAAGTCATTGGCTGGTTTCAGGCAGAGTTAATCCAGATTTTTAAATAGCCTGAGCTCCTCACATGAGTGAACCTCTTTGGAAAGCACCTGCAGAAGTACTCAAAATGATTCTACTGCCCAGCTGTATGTGCTGCTGACTGATGCTGTTTGTTATGGTAAGAAAGTCAGACCTGTAACTGCAGGTGGATGATGTCTTCTTGTGTATTGTTCAGTTCGCAGTCTGGGCTCATTACCACGGAAACTGACACAGAGGAACATATGACCCGTGGTTATATTGTATTAATGCGGTGCTGATGTACTGTGGTACATTTTAAAAAACTTCAAACTGGATTTGTCTTTGATCCATCGGGAATTTGGGATAACAATTGTCATTAATCTAGTATTCCCTCAGTACTAACAGAAAGTCATTGCACTGAAACACTTTATTTTGTAAGTAGACAGCTGTTAAAAATACCTTAATAATATATAATGATTGTAATATACTTTTTAAAAAGATTTGAAACATCTTCCCTCTGTGGCAAAGACACAGGATTTCTTGAAGCTACTTGCAAAACAATCACAGTTTAATTGTCTTAACAATAGGTGGTTGCAAAGTGAGCTACCCTGAGTGTTGTCATGAAGCAGAGTATTATTGTTTTGGTATGTTGATTGCCTATTCATTGTGTCTCCCAGAGGATGCTGGAGTTAATTATCTAATATCTGACCACCGGTTCAGTTTACTTTACCAGATCAGAAACATGGACAGTAATCTCAGTCCCATAGAGATTCTGTAGGACTAAAACATACAATACAAGCAATCCCAAAGAACAGCGGGCTTTAACTCATAAGCAGGCGTTGCACACGTGGACAGAGAATTAACTGGCACTGGGTTTTATTTGAAAGTCTCCCAGGTATTGACTCCCAGGTATATGGCTGGATGAACGCTGTGATGGATGGAGGTCACACGTGGGACTCTGCTTCCAACCTGTCTTGCTCCTCTGGAGCAGCACACCTTAAACCTGTAATAGCGCTAGCTGTTTCTCCAGTCGTTAGGGGTTTGTGTTTGCATTCTTTGTTTCCAGGTTTGTCTGAGTTCTTAGGACTTCTAGATAAACCTTCAGGATTTAGTATCCAGGTATTATGTGTATGGCGTCACCGGCCTTGTTATTTTAAAAGCTGATTTGCTATTGAAAGTAATGCTTGCAAGTTGATTTTCCTAATAACAGGATCTGATGCTCTTCCTGAGTGAGACTTTGACTTCTTCAGGTTTTGTCTGTAAGGAAGTGATCTTTGTTGATTCTAGCAACATAGTTTGCAGCATTGTGTCTCCACAAATCCAAATCTACTGCAATAGCTATAAAATTGCTGCATTATTTAATCATATTTTTTTCTTCTGTATGAAATGTTTGCATATATTTTAACTCATGGGCAGTAAAGCATGTCCTTGATGTGTGTTAAAAACGTGTTTATATCCATATATAACTTTAGCTAGCAAAGAAAAGGAATTGGTTTACAAAGCCCCATATTCTGATTTGTAAAACTGTTTCCTGTCAAAAGCTGTTTCTGTCTCACTATGTTAAGCCTAATTCTATGCTCTTCTGCCAGAGTTTAAGTTAGCTTCTTTTTCTCTTTTACTTCTACAAGTCCACAACACACTCCAAATTACAGCTGTTTTTTTTCTAGTGCAGCAGTTAAAGTTTGTGACCATGTTTTATCTGCACAGTGTTACAATATGTATTTTTTTTTAGCTTATCTTTGTTAAATAAGCTTTGGTAGTAGCAAAAGAAATCCAGTTAGCTGTTAAATTAAATGAACTGTTGCTCAGTAATTTGGTGTTTACAGTTGATGCAGGATAAGAATAAATTTTGTTGGTCCCCAAGTAGAGATTGGAATCTGTGGCTTCAGATTTCCTCTGCTCCAACCCCCTTCAGGGAATGAAAGTCCTTGCCACCTTGAAATTATTGAGGCCCTCAGAAGTGTCTAAAGAGTAATGAAGAAGCTGGGGTCTTGAGGGGATGGAGAGAATGTAGGAAGGACATAATTCTGCCATGATAGATAAATGGGCAAAAAAGCCTTGGGGGTATTGGCCAGTGAGAGTGGAATCCATGTCTCTTGGGGCTGTGGGAAGAGCAGCTGCAAAGGTGTGATTTAAGCACAGCTCAGAAAGCATCTTACATCTGCATCTAGACAGGAGACGAGGGGGGTGGTGAGGGGCTGTGCGTTGATCTCTGTGTTTGCTACCTAATTGCGCGACGATTATGCTTTCTCACGTAGAATTAATGCGGTCTGTTATGGGCATCACTGTAATAAATGCAATGTTAATTCAAACATTTGAATAGAAGTCAAGGCCACTTGAAGCCCTTTAAGGACTCGGTCTATTGCGATGGCCTTTTCACACATAGGTAGTAATTTTCCCCTCCAAAATTTCATGTTGTTTCCAGCTGGTTACAGAGGCTATTTTTTTATCAGTTGCTTTTGTTACAGTCCAAAAATAAAATGCTACAGCAAATACATTACTTTATTTTTTTTTTAATGTATTGCTGTTGTCATTTTAAAGAAAAGTTTAAGGAAAGATTGATTGTTAGATGTATGCCAGTGCTACTTTAAATTTCCTCGTTTGGGCTTTTTGTGGGGGTTTGCTGAAGTTTTTTTGGGGAGGTGTCGTTTGTTTTTTTTTATTTGGGGTTTGGATTTTTTTTTGCGGGTGTCTGGTTGTTTGGAGGGTTTTTTTGTATTCTGGGGGTTTTTGGGGCTTTTTTACAGGTCATTTTTATTCCATCTTCAAATACCATTTCTGGTCCACAGGAAGTCAAGTGTTCTAATAGGAAGGAGTAACAGACCCTAAAGTTAAAAACCTCTTCACAAAGTGCAGTTAAGGGTAAAAAAATTCAGTTCAGTGTGTTTTGTCTGCTTGTTTGTTTTGGAGATAGAAAAATCATGATCTAACAGATTTAGTCCTTATACAAAGTCTCTACAGCATTTCCACGGGAGCTTTATTGTAATTTTTTTTTCCACTGCTCATTTTTTTCTATCTTTAAACGTTTTGTATGATTTTAAAAAGCAACCTTTTTTTCTGACATTAAAAACATGTTCTTTCAAGCTAATGTACTGGTTTCGTTAAACGTTAATTAGCAAATTGTTTTGAGAATTTTCAAATTAAAAGGCTAAAGGAACAGCAAACTCTCTGAGTTACGAAATCCAGTCACTAAAATCCAGTATAAATGAAACATGAGTCGAAATAAGATTCTAGCTCAGAATTTATTTTCAGAGAGGCTGTGAGAGAAGAAATTCTGAAATTTATTTCTAACCTGCTGGAAATGTGTGGATTAATATGTCTGAATGTTTTTTAGTGGGTTCTCTTCATTCCACCCTCTAATAATAATAATTTTTTTGTGTATCATCTCCAACAGGAAACAGTCCTCAAGACAGCCCTAGGAATTTCTCTCCCAGTGCCTCAGCCCACTTTTCTTTTGCACGAAGGTAAGAGGTTGTTTGTAGTATTCAACACACATTTTACACAGAGGAAATGTTGGACCCAGATATAAAAGGTGATTGCAAATACATCTGTCAGTTCTATCGCTTAGAATAGTATTAGCTCACTTGGGTAAACTCTTTTAAACCTCAGCAGCAACAAATTACTGAATGTGTGATGCAATGCAAGCATATAATTTTGAATTTTAAAAAATAGATTAATGACTTAATTGTAATGAATCCAATTCAGACATTATCATCTTACCTCCTGAGATGTGGGGAAATTTTAAACTACTTGAAGGTTTCTTCTTATATTTTTTTAACTATATGAGAAGTGCATTGCTTGTAAGAGCACTATAATAGAGGTCTCGATTTCAGGGTCTGATTTTACTGACAGCAGCAATATCATTACCATACCTTGAATACCTGTCATTGACCTGTTTCAATATCTGTACCACTGAGACAATCAGCATTGTCACAGGAGCGTTGTGAGGATTAATTACTGTTAGTAGAACTTTTGAAGATCTAAAGTGAATTTGAAGTGATCTATGAAGTAAATTATTATTAAATGAACCATCACCAAAGTTGATAGCATGTCATGGGAGACTGCATTTCTGTGCCAGTGTGCTTCCCTATCACTTAACACCTTGTCACCCTACTTCAAATTGTATGTTCGTTAACTCTTAAGTCTGTGAAGGTAGGCAGAGTTTATATGTTTACCCAGGAGTATATATATATTAGAAATGCAATTGGAGTGCTTAAGTAGTGTCAGACATGTTACTGTTGGGTTTGCAGTGCGATATAACTTGCCTGTAAAGTTTTTGTTACTTAGTTTTGGGAGATCAGTAAAGTAGCACACACAAGGTCTCAAAAGTAAGTGCAAGGAAATGGCTTAACGGGGTTTCTTTTAGAGCTACGAAGGGGTGAAAACTTGCATTTTTCAAAAATCTGAATCTAAGTCATTTGTGACAGTAGATCTTGTCAATCTTTCTAATAGCTTGTGATGCTACTTTCCTAATCAATGCCTTAGGAAAGCTGAGTATTTCTTTTGAATCTGCTTCCTCTTGATCGTTTTCCTTTTGTCAGAGATACTATCTCTTCAGAGATTACATTTGTTTGTGAGCATATTTTTAGAAAGATTCATTAAATCCAGAAATAGGTTATAACGGAAAAAGCAGATGCGAAAGATTGAGCATTGCTTAGAAATACAGCAGTCAGGAAATAGTTTGCCTTCCCCACCCACAATCAACAGAAAGTTTAAAACATTATACTTTTGCAAACCTTAAAATTCAGAATTAATGGAAAAAAAGGATTTGTTTACCAATGTTTCATTTGGATTTTGACCTCTCTAGAGCCCTGTAATGAGCTTTAAATAGATTCTTTAACTGAAGGAAGTTTCTCTGATTTAAAAATATCTCACCACTTTAATGGGATCAAGAAACATTTAGAGCAATTTTCCGTGGAAACTGATTTTGTTCTGTGTTTATATTGAAAATGCTTGATGACAATGAAGTTTAAAACTGCATTAATACAACTTTTTCTTATGAATTTGGTATGTCTGTTGTGGTTGTTTTCTTATAACCTGGGATAGGATGAATTTTCATAGTAGAACGCACTATGGTTAATGAGAGCTGACTTCTGACTTTATGCCTTTTCTGTTACATTTTTTAAATTTAATGGATATACAAAGGAAGGGAAGGACAAGTGTGATAAAGCAGGTTGAAGGAGCAGGGGCAGCGGTGTAGGGGTATGGATATTCCTTTTTCATCCACTGCCACCCAGTCTGTGGGGATACCAAAAAGCTGGGAAAGTGTGAGGAAGTCAGAGAAAGGCAGAGGAAATGATTTGAAGCCTCCTGTGGAGCTGCTTCCTCGTGTAGCCATGTCTCATCAGGCCCTGGCCGTGCCATGCAGCAGCCGCAGCAAAGGGAGCTGCCTCAGGGAGGTGGTCCTCTGCTGTGCTGCCAGCCGGTGGGCAGGGCTGGAGGCAGCCTTCCCCAGCACCTTGGCCCCAGGCCGGAGGGTCACCTTCCTCTGCCCATACCTGGTGGGGTGATCAGTGCCCAGGAATAGCCTGTGCCTCTGAAGGTCACCGCTTCTGCTGTGCATACAGGTCTAGCATTTACAAACCCATGGGTAGGTGATGGGCTGTGCTTTCTAGAGCTACTGGAAAGTCAGTAAAACCATACTCGAGGACAGAGGCAAGTGGTGTATCAGAGTCCAGGGGGAAATGCTGTAGGAGCTTGCTCCCCTGTTTTTCCTGTAATCCCTTAGGGATGCCTCCTATTCTCCCACCTTTACCTCCCAGATAACTTCCTCTTGATGGCCTTTCTGTGTGATGCAGGTACCCTGTTCACTGTGAATTACTCAATTAGGAAGTACTTCCTCACAGATGCAGAATACATGGGTCTCACCCATGCTTAAATACTGCCTAAGTTCTTGTTTCAACTGTGAACAGCTAAGCCAGATTAAGAGAAAACTACTTTTGGTATGGTGCATTCATCTGGAAGTCTCTCTTGCATACCTGGTGAAGAAGAGAACGTAAAAGAATGAATTAAGAACCAGATTATGGCTGAGATGGAAGTTTTTTGCAGAGTTCAGTATTTGACACAATCAGCAGTCTCTAGCACATGTGCTCTTCATATTTTAATACTGATAATGTACTGTAGTTTCTTTTCTCACACTTGATTTATACAAAGTCCCAGAGCTTTGGTTGTAGTTTGTGGATGAAAAAATGGATATATTGGAAAGAAGCAAGGGGCTTTTTAGACGTTTAGCTTGAAGGAAGTGACCTCTTAAACCTCTGCATTAATAGGTTTAAGATGCCTGATTTGACATGACTTCAGTTTTTTGAAATTACACTTCATTTAATCTTCAGTTCTTCAGAATTTCACGTTTTTGTGTCAATCAGACTTGTGAGATGATCTTTGTAAAACAGATCTTCAGTTCTCCTTTCCCCACCGTGATACTGTTTGTTAATAAAAACTTGTTATTTATATATTGTTTTGCCCTTTTTTTTTTTAATACATTTGGTTCAATTGTATTGCAGTCATGGGCATCGAAATGACAGGTAAATTCTACCTTCTCAAAAATCCAAACACTATTTTAGTTTGCCACTTCGAATGTTCAAATTCCATGTTGTCTTTGTGTAGATCACCTCAGACGGCGAAGAACATAAATCGGGTTTTAGTTATAATTTGTATGTGTATTTTATTTTTTTATTCTGAATGAGCATGATTTTTCCTGAAGATTTGTTTTTCCTGATTTATGTATGTAGCATTAAACGTTTAGGTTTGGTTTTACCTGATCATTGGCCTGCTAGTTCGCTGGTGTCCTGTACTGATGGCACTGAAGAATGCTCTACCCTTTTATATCAGTCAGACTGTGATGGTTATTCTGTCGCTCAGAGCATTGTGGTTTGCATTTGTTCACAAATTTTTTAATTTGCTTCTCATTAATTTTCATCTGATGGACCTAAGAGTTGTGAACTTCCTATGGTCCGTTTCTGTTTGTATTAGTTAGACACCGGTTCTGTGGAGCTGTTCATTCTCTTTGTGGTTGTTTCATCTCATAGATTTTTAACTAGAGAAACACAATAAAAAAAATTCATCCTTGGTGATTGCTTGTTTATTGTAGCCCCCTGTGAAAGTATACTGTTTATTAAAACACCTGTTTTGTATCACGCTTTTGGAATGCAGTTTTACACAGTAATACTTCCACAGATGTTTCTGCATTAGGATACTGCAGTGCTTGTTTGACTAACCTCTGTTTCATAACGCTCAGGACTGATGGTCGCCGCTGGTCTTTGGCTTCTCTCCCTTCTTCTGGCTATGGTACAAATACACCCAGCTCAACTGTTTCTGTAAGTATCCATTTTGCTGTGCTGATAGATTTCTTTCTCGTGCTTTAGCTTCTCAAATGTAGCGTGCTTCTCTCAGGAGAAGACAATTTAGGTTTTGTTGTGGTTGATAGATTTGGAACTAACATGTGATGGGAAACTGCTTTACTTCCCTGAAATGAAAGAAAATTTTACGCAATGTGTACTTTGCTTAGAGATACTTTCTGGCAGTGAATAGTGTTTAACTGCCCCCTTTTGATCTGCCTTATTTTAACCGTATAGTAGTTAGGTATCACGTCTTAAGTGAGGCTGCCTTGATAACAAGAAGAAAGAGAAACTGTCTATGACATGATTCATCTTTCCTGGGTTGGACTGCTGTCTTAGGATGGGATGAATCCCACATTTGCCTTTCTTTTCCTTTGGCAATTGAGAGGTGTTAGTGCATTATAATAGTTTCGATACTTAGCATTTCAGATGGCTGTAATCAGAATAGAAGAATCCTTTGGGATGCATAAGAGAGTAAGTCAAACTTAATAATTTTTACCCTTTGGGTAAATTGTTTCGATGCGATCGTGGTGGTTTGAAAAAACAGCTGGGAATTAAACTCCAAATAAGCCACCCCCATTTTCCTCACTCCATTGCAGTGAGAGAGGGATAAAGGCAGAGACCATGGGTTGAGGTAACAACATGCTGAAAACCAACAGCCAAGGAATAAGAAACGCACAGTAATGGCAACGATATTAATAACAAAAGTTACAAAAGAGAGGGTGCTTTACACGCAAAAGATGCTCAGCACTTCAGCACAGTTCTGTGTGGCTGCTGAGACAAAGACAAGATGGCATTTGCTCTCTGTGGCTTGTGTTGCCTGTCCCTGGGGCCATAACAAGAAACGATGACTGACAAACCCCCAAAAAAGCTGGGTTGTCCATGTCACGCTGTCCGCTGCCAGACTGCCGAGCTCTGCTCGGCTCCACTCGGGCTCGCCTCTGCCGCTCTTGTGTCAGCCCCCCTGCCACCCGTGCACATCTGACTCGTGTGCCACAGCAGGGCCTTAGATCCTGCTCCAGGACTTGGGAGCCAGGCAGTGGAAGAAATACCAGCCTCTGCTTCGTACATCTCGCACATCTCTGTGCTGGAGAGGACGGACTGTCTCATGTTACAACCTGGAACAAAGCTCTTGCTTGTGATAGTCACACCTGCAGAGATGGAGTTGTAGAGGAAGCCTGCTTTGGAAATAGCAAGTAATTGACATTTTGGCAGTTAGAGCACATCTGCTGCAACGAAGGGCTTGGTCTGTAGAGCCAACTATGGCTCTTCAATGTTGTACGCCTTACATGCCTGTAAAAGGTTTTTTACCTTTTATGAATGACACATTTTAGTGGATGGATGATAACTGACTTTTTAAAGCTGTTTCTTTTACAAATAAAGTAGGCTTTCTCTTCCAGTGGGTTTGTTCGGTTTCTCTTCTGAAACAACTGAGTTCCCCATTCTGTACAATGATGAAATACGACCATTTTGTGTTATGATCAACTCTTACTTTATTTTTGTCCACAGAGACTTCTGGAAGGACAATTCTATCTGTCTTAAACCATGTTGAGCAATTTCATATATTTTAAGAACTTTTCTTCTAAAGTACTAATTTTGACCTCTGCTTTCTTTTCTGTGTAGATGTTATTTTTGCCAAGTAAATTCCTTGGTTTCACATTAATTCCCTAAGCACTTTTCCATAGGGCATGTTTGTATACCTCTTACTGGGACTAGATAAAATATGCTGTGCTCTTCACCTAAAATATATTGACATAAAGGAGTTTTTATCAGATAAAAGTAATTGCCACAGAAACACCGTCACTGTTACAAGAAACAGGCTTGTGCTAGAAAGGAGATGAAAAGCTGTGTCCAAAACGGATCAAAACACAGTTTTAATTTTCTGTCCATATTCATTTCTTTGGCATCTTCAATTTTAAAATGGTAATTCTAATTCATATACTTTTTACCCACTTAAGTTCACTAGCTACTGTAGGCATCCTGGAATGTGAGCGGTTTTACATGGTAGTTGCATACGCTCTCCATACATTTATGGACTTAGATGTCTTAACTTCTGTAATAGACCATTATTGACTTACCCCATGGTTATTTCTGACTAGAACATATAAATATTAAAATATTTATATGTCTTCCCTAGCATTGAGTAAACAGTTTCTTTTTTGTGGAAATAAACTGTTTTTCCAATAAATAGATTTTAATTTTGTTGAAGAAAATGTCAGTAGAGAATTCATGCCATAAATATCTATGGTGCCCCACCCTTAAGAGTAAGGGAGCACCCAGGATTGGCAAATACTTGTGGTCGAAAGAAATGACAGAAGTCGGATGATCCACAAAAGCTCACCAAGTTTTATTAGTAAATTACACACTTGGCATAGAAATTGGTATGTTAGTCTCTGATCTGCTATATAAGCACATGTCAGTGGGTTTTGGATAAAGGGGTGGGGTGAGAAAGAAAAAAAAAAAAGGAAAAAAAAAAGGGGGAAAGAGATCACCAGTCCTGGTTCCAGCATTAGTCCAGCTGATGGGATGTCTAGGGTCCTGGGAGTGCCCCAGGCTTGCGAGGGGGATACCATTTTATAGAGAAGCTGTCCCCACCCTGAAGGTGGGTTTCTCGCTTTCTATGCAAATTAGTTATCAGTCACAGTCGATTCTTCCAGGTCTTTCTGGAAATGAGTCAGAGGGCTTCAATGGTCTTTGGCGGTCTTGATTCCTTCCCGCTATGCCTGCTTCTCCACCTCATTTCTGTGTTTGTGCTGTACTGAGTTGTGCTTATCTCCAAGAGCTAGAATAAGGACATTTGTCCCTAAAAAGTGCTGTCCTACCTCCGTGTGGCCCCTTGTCCAGTCACATCTTGTTCTTTCTCACAGCGTGTTACTGCCAACAGTCCTTGGCTGTTGTTACCTACAGTCCTTGGTTGGTGCCACAGCCACCCTGCTGCTGGTGTTTGAGAAAAACACATTAGCCTTTATCGTCTTGGCTTCGGCAGTATCTCATGGTTAGTTTCTTGTTCTGTTTTGCCCGAGAATTTGCTACTGCTGGTAAGCCCTGCAAACACACTTGGACAGCCTCTGAATTCTAAATCTGGCCACTATTTCTTCACTTCCTAGTAGAGATGTTTTTCACTTTCTTCTTTTACCCACTGGATGATACATGTGAATCACAAGACCAAAACTAGAAGTGTACCCATCTAAGTGGTTTCATGTACTTTTCAGAATCTGAAAGAACGCAACCTCCTCCTCCACATTATTACTAATTGTTAGAGGCAATGAGAGACCGGTTCATACAACACTCTAAATGTACATATGGAACACTCCCTTTTCAGTGATGGATAAATAAAACTCACATTAATCCGGACATGCATCAACCAGCAAGCAGAAAGAGTTTTTATACATTGCAGTAGAGCACAGCTTTGGCCTTACAAGCAACTGAAAGTCAAAGCAGGGGCCGAAGTGTCTGTGGTTACCACAGTTATGCTGAGGTGAACGCAGCTCACCATTTCTTGTTAGCCTGGTTTTTTTTGTTTGTTTTTTATTATTGAAAATTATGAGATGGATGGAATTACCTATTTAATGGAAGCTCGTGGGCTTAGAAGTGGTGCAAGTACCACATATACCAGTTCTTACAACAAAATCAAAATTAAAATAGCTTCTGCTGGATTATTCAGTTGAAAAGAAGCTCCTGGTGTGTCTTATTCTAGCACAGTTGGATCAGATCTTGGCAGTCAGAAGATGCAGTTGACATGATTGTGTCTTCTAGGAGAACAAGCCTTATGAAAATGATGAAGTGAGACAATACACAGCTGCATATTTTTCAAATCTGCATTTCTGTCTCAGAAGAACCATTTGCATTTCCGTAATGCACTATGGTTGAACATATTAAAAATATTTTAACTCTTGTGTGATTTTTGGAGCATTAATTCTAGAATGCTAGGAGAACTAATTTTTTTTTTTAATAATTTTGTTGTGAGAATTGGGATTTGTGCTGAAATCAGAATTTAGATCGCCAAAAAAATGTAGTTTGTGCCTGTGGTGATCCCGATAGAACTGAGAGTGGTTAGCATTAGGAAGATCCTCACGTCAGTTGTGTTGGATCTAAACTCTGTGACACCTTAAATGAGGAGAAGTGTGACATGAGTTATTTTCCCACTGATTTTCCCATAGTCCCCTGAAACCAAAGAGATAGGGAATGATTTTATAGGAATGGCCATCTGTGATGCTCTGTGTTGGGAAATTCTCCTGTGCTAGAGTATCTTTTATTTTACAGAGCACGGCTGTAGGAAATACGCTGTGAGGTTAACTGCAGCTAGCTGCTGTAGTGTGAGATAAGAAGGAATTTATCTATGCTGTATGCTGAATTACGCATGTTAATGTGCCAAGGCGGAATTCCATGCATGAGTTACTGTAACTCAACAAGTTACTACCTATCATGGGAACTGTGGTAAATTCTTGGTGTGCATGCCTCCTAGCCCGCAGCAAAGCAAGGTAACACAGTCTTGCTAACTTCAGCTTGTTCTGATGTGGTGCAGCTTTCCCATGTAGACCAGTCCTTCTCAGCCTTTTCTGCCAGTAGGTTTTCTTCTTTTTTGCTTTTAGGAGATGACTTCGTGAGATCTAGCATGATAAGAAAGCTTTTCTTGAGCTTCTAAGAGTTAGGTTATTAGTCTTTACCACACAAGTTGCCAGGAGATTAAAAAGACTTCCTAGTTTCTGTGCTTACCAGCCTGGTTATTTTCTGCTGACTTTAGCAATGCAGAGGCAATATTTATACAGTACAAAAGTTTATTGATTTCCCTCGCTTGAAATGATACAACAGAGAAACTCTTTACAGTGTTTGCCTACATTAAAAGAGCACCCAGGCAGGGGCCTTGGTGTTCAGTATAAGAAGTCAGATAAGCAGTAATGTGCACATGTAAATTGATACACAGAAGAAATTTATTGTATTGAGAAATCCAGCTGGAGACTGAAGAGCTCCAGAAAGATACCCAAGTTTTTCAACTTCTTCCCTTCTGCAGATAAAATATAAGGAATGTCTGTATGGTACCAAGCAGCTTTGTGCAATCGCACAAGAATATTTATGAATCAGCTAACTTGGAAACTAGTTTTGTACCAGAAACAGTAGAGCATTTTTCTGTGTTTGTCAGTCCACATTAGCAAGGCTGGTTGTTAATGCTTTGAACTATGCATGTGTTCTTTAAAAAGGGTATCAGATTTAGGCTCACGGAAAAGTTCAAAGTCCTACCTCCAAGCATCTGGCACGGCTCAGGGAGAGCTGCATAAAAACCTGTAAAAGATGATAGTATGGTCATTTGCACAGCTTATGTAATGCAGCTCTGTACACGAAATCTTGCAAGGGTAGTTATCATGGTAGCACTTCCAATTTCACACCTTTCTGTATCTTCCAATTTTATACTAAGTGGATGGTTTGAGTGTAGTTTCTTTCACTTTTTGTCAGCCATATAACCTGTCTTGATAAACCTATTGAGTTCTCTCACTTAATTTTCAATGTACAGTTTTTTATAAGAGATTAGCATATTAGTTTTTTCAGCAAGATTTTAGATAATATTTAATTTTAAGAGCATTAGTAATGTCTTAAATATGGATAATGAAGTACCTCTATTATGACGATTTACAGTTGGCATTGGGACGGTAAGTTGTACTTTACAGTTACCATACTTAGGCCGTCCTACTCCAGTAATTAATTTTCATCAGACTCCATTTTAGCTATTCTCATGTACTGTTGACGTACAGACAGTACCTTTACCTTAGGAAATTGAAATTTTTGAAATGCAATGTGTCTTCTGGAACTGAAGGGGTTCTTCTTTTTAATAATTACTCTGTACTTAGCTCAGGGGTTTGAGACTAATTATTTATTTTCTTCTTTAAATTGTTATTCAGGTATGAGGCACAGTAACTGTAATTTTTAACTTGAATTACTTTATTCCTGAGCACCATATATGGTCTTGAAAATGTTTTTTTTCACTCTAATGGAAGCTTGTGTTCTCTTATGCTCTTGTAGTCATCCTGCTCATCCCAAGAGAAACTACACCAGTTACCATACCAACCAACACCCGATGAACTACATTTTTTGTCTAAACATTTCTGTACCACTGAGAGCATTGCCAGTGATAACAGGTGCCGGACCACTGCAATGCGCCCTCGGTCCCGAAGTCTCAGGTGAGTTTGTGTGTCTGAAAACAGGGGTTGGATCTAAATTCACATATTGTGGGGAGCATCATGGTGTTGTACATTGGGAATGTGTACCGGTTTTGAAATGGCTGAAATATAATGCAAGAGGTACGTAACTGAGGCTGAATTAAGAATGGTCCTTTTAAATACTTGTTCTGCTTTTGATCATGACTTACTGCAGTGGTAAATATTAAGATAGGTCTTAATGTGAAGGCAACTAAACTGCAGAGGCTGTCTTGATGATCTAGTCATTAATGATCGAATTGTAGTATTCAGTTTCTGAATCTATGTACTTCCTCTGTCCTGGGTAGATTAGCCTGTGAACGTCTGTATTAGCCTGTGAACGTCTGTATTAGCCTGTGAATTCTCTGTATCAGTTCAAGGACTCGCCATTGTGATATCTCGAGACAAAGTTTAGTGTTCAGTTTTGACCTTTAAGAAAGACAGAAGCCACATTTAGAATCACGGAATTATTTAAGTTGGAAGGGACCTTAAAGATCATCTCATTTCCACCCCCCCTGCTGTGGGCAGGGACATTTCCACTAGACCAGGTTGCTCAGAGCTCTATCCAGCCTAGCCCTGAACACTTCCAAGGGATGGGGCATCCACAGCTTCTCTGGGCAACCTGTTCCAGTGTCTCACCACCCCTGCAGTAAAGATTGTCTCCCTAATATCTGATCTAAACCTGCTCTCTTTCAGTTTGAAGCGTTACCCTTTGTCCTCTCACTACACACCCTTGTAGAAGCACATCTGCTTTCTTGTAGGCCCACTTGTGTCTTATACCCCCTACAGTGCCTTGCAGGTACTGGAAGGCTTCTGTGAGGTTTCCCTAAAGTATTCTCTTCTCCAGGGTAAATAACCCCAACTCTCCTAGCCTCTCATCATAGGGGAGGCCTTACATCCCTCTGGTCATCTTTGTGGCTGTGTTCTGGACTTTGCTCCAGCAGGTGCATGTTTTTCCTGTGTTGAGGACTCCAGAGGCTGGACACAAAACTTTACGTTGTGTCTCGTGAGACCAGAATACAGGAGGAGAATCACCTGCTGGCCGTGCTTCTTCTGATGCAGCCGGGATTTGGTTGGCTTCATGGGCTGTGAGTGCACATTGCTAGGTCCTGTGGAACTTCTCATCCACCAACACACCCAGGTCCTTTTCTTCAGGGCTGCTCTCAGTCTGTTCTTTGCCCAGCCTATATCTGTGCCTGGGATTGCCCCGACCCAGGTGTAGGACCTTGCACATAGCCTTGTTGAACTCCATGAGGTTTGCACTGGCTCCCCTCTCAATCTCCTCACCATCTCCAAGTCCCTCTGGATGCCATCCCTTCCCTCCAGTGTGTCACTGCCCCACACAGCCTGCTGCTGTCAGTGAACTTGCTGAGGGTGCCCCGATCCCTCTGTCCATGTCCCTGACAAAGGTGTTACAGAGTGCCAGTCCCAGTACTGACCCCTGAAGAATGCCACTTGTCACTGGTCTCCACTTGAATATTGAGCTGTTTGCAACTGTTGGAATGTGACCATCCATCTAGTTCCTTATCCACCCAGTGGTCTGTCCATCAAATCCGTGTCTCTCCTGTTTATAGACAAGGGAGTCATGTGGAACAGTGCCAAATGCTTTGCTGAAGTCTAGGCAGATGACCTCAGTCTCTCTTCCCTTCTTCACCCACACTGTAACCCCACTGTAGAGGACCACCAGATTGGTCCAGCACAGTTTTCCCATAACGAAGACAGTTGTCTTTCGTCAATGGCCTCCTTATTTTCCATGTAACTCAGCATAGTTTTCAGGAGAATTTGCTCCTTGATCTTGCCAGGCACAGAGTGAGAATGAGCAGCTTGTAGTTCCCCAGGTCTTCCTTA
>VZTA01009255.1:46526-93809 GCA_013398855.1 Mohoua ochrocephala | reverse complement strand
GCAGTGTCGGGGAATGGACCCTGCCGGGGCTCGGGCACAGCGGGGGGTTCGAGGGGGGGGACATGAGGCGGTACCGGGACCCCCGTGAGGGCGGCACCGGGGACCCGAGTAGGAATTGGGAAGAAGCTCTTTACTTGTGAGAGTGGTGAGGCACCGGCGCGGGTTCCCCAGAAAAGCCGTAGATGTCTCATCTCTGGCGGTGTTCAAGGCCAGGCTGGATGGAGCACTGAGCAACCCGGTCTAGTGAAAGGTGCCCTGCCCAGGGCTGGGGGGTTGGAACGAGATGGTCACAAGTGAAAGGTGATCAGAAAGACGGCTTTGTTTGTTCTTGTTCCTTGCGAAATCTGGATGTGTTTGTTTTGTAATGACTTGGGCAGAATGGGGAGGGGAATGTAGGTCGTGTCTGACATCTCCATGTCCATGACATCTCCAGTGCTTCTTTCCCCACAAAGCGCAAATGAGGGACATGGTGGGTGTGGGGTAACAGGTGTGTGATTTCTTTCTTTCTTCCTACTTCCATAGATCCAATCCTGCACTGCGCTGGAAGGAAGAGGAGAGCAGAGCAGGAGCTGGGGCAGTGGGTTTCAGTAGCATACTGGAAGTCAGGGGACTTGGGTTCTTTTCCTTACTCCCCTATGGATATACTAAGTGAGAGTCTGTGCCTTAGCCTCCTCCTGTGTAAAAGATGGATATTTACATGCAGGAATGCTTTCAGAACTGGGTCTGGAGAGCAAGTACTTAGACAAACTGATACTGTTTCAGCAGGATTGCTGAATTTGAAAGTGGCGCAAGCCCTGTGCTCTTGCCAGCGGTATTGTCACTTTTTACTTTCTGTTTCCTTTCCCGTTTTCTTCTCTTTAGTTACTGTTGCGGAAAAGAAAAAAAAAAAAAAAAAGCCCCAACAAAAAACGCCCAACAAAACCAACAGCCCTGTTTCTAGGAAATGACACAGGTACAGGAGGAGTGGCCAGGTGTGACTGTTCCTTTCAGCTGCCACTCTCTCTTCTGTTTTGCAGCCTCATGTGTTCTGTCATGAGTGGAGGGCAGCAGAAGGGCCCCCAACTCTTAGAGCTGAATTAGTCCCCCTGGGTTCCCTGTGCTGGTGACAGTGGAAGCGAAGGGTTGCAGGACTTTGTGACAGCAAGGGATTGACTGTAGAACAGCAGGTGGAAATCCAGCACTGATAAGTGGAAGATGATGGATGTGTCAGAGAAACAACCATAACACTGATGCCCTCCCTACTATCTGATGTCACTTAAGAAAGAGATCTGGGGAATGGTAATACTCTGTAATACTGATCTGGTTGACAGGGTGGTGTTGGGTCATTGTTTGGACTTGATCTCAGAGGTCTTTCCTAACCTAATTGATTCTGTGACAAGTATGTGAGTGTCACTGAAAGGCATCCCTTCTGGGGGGGCCAGGAGGACAAACCCATGGATCTGTCCCTGTGATTTCTGTGTCGAATTCTCACCCTCTAGTTAGGTAGAAATCAGGGTACTTCCGTAGCTTCCATTGTTTGTGGTCGCATTGTGTGGAATACCCCGGAAGTGTAGCTGGTGCAAAGCATTTCCTGCTAAGCAGGGGAAAGAACAAGACCACACGGCTCCTACGCTGCCTCTCGTTCCTCCCCCAAGCCATGGCAGCACCAGCCCCCACCCTTCTGCCCGGTTTTGTCTTCTCTGATCACCGTGAGCCCCACTGTGTGTTGAGCTTTGTGTTTTCTTCACTGCTCCATGCTTCCAACATAGTTCTGTAGAAGTGTCAGGTCTGTGCTCAGAAGCAGTCTGAAATGTGATTGGAATAGGAAGAATTATTAAGGAAAGAAGAAAAATACAGAGTGACGTTGTGAAAGACTACTGAAAGAGTGGAGTAAGGAATAAGGATTTCCTGCCTTTTCAGACAATCCAAGGGTGTCAACTGGAATCCCTGAGTGGCAAGCTTAAGCCCTGCAAAAGCAAGGCATTGTTCAGATGAAATGTAATTAAACTGTGAAACTGGAAACCTGCCCTTAGCCTCTCCCTTCTTGCGTAGGAGCAGCCAGTCAGATCCATTGCCCCGTTTAGCTCTGTATCCTCTTCCTGGTGGTACTCTGTAGCAGAAAGTTTGGGAAGAGCACAGGTTCCTGCAGGGATGTGTTGGGTTTGCATGGCCAGGTTTGGGGCGAGGCTACAGGGGTGGCTTCTGTGAGAAGCAGCCAGAAGCTTCCCCCATGTCTGGCAGAGCCAACGCCAGCCAGCTCCAGGACAGACCCTCCGCTGGCCAAGGCTGGGCCAACCAGGAATGATAGTAAATGTGATAACACCTTTAAGAAGGAAAGAAGAAAGTTATTGGGCAGATATAATTGTGGGCAGAGAGGAGTGGAGTGAGAATATGTGAGAGGAGGAACTCTGCAGACACCAAGGTCAGTGCAGAAGGAGGGGCAGGAGGTGCTCCAGGTGCCAGAGCTGAGATTCCCCTGCAGCCCCTGGTGCAGACCATGGGGAGGCAGCTGTGCCCCTGCAGCCCGTGGAGGGCCCCAGGGATGCAGAGATCCATCTGCAGCCTGTGGAGGAGGTGGATGCCTGAGAGGAGGCTGTGACCCCGTGGGAGGCCCATGCTGGAGCAGGGTCCTGGCAGGGACCTGCAGACCCATGGAGAGAGGAGCCCACGCTGGAGCAGGTTTCCTGGTAGGACTTGTGACCCTGGGGGAGACCCATATTGGAGCAGGCTGTGCCTGAAGGACTGCACCCCGTGAGAGAGTGACCCATGCTGGAGCAGTTCATGGAGAACTGTTGTTCGTGGGATGGGCTCACGGAGAAGTTTGTGGAGGACTGTCTCCGGTGGGAGGGACCCCACATTGAAGCAGGGGAAGGACTCTCCTCCCTGAGTGTGGCAGGAACAAGTGATGGACTGACCATAACCCCCATTCCCCATCTCCCTGTGCCTCTTGGGGGAAGGTGGTAGAGCTTGGAAAGAAGGGAGGGATGAGGACAAGGTGGTTTTAAAATTTATTTTACTTCTCCTTATGCTGCTCTGATTTTGTTAGTAATAAATTCAGTTCATTATCGCCAAGCTGAGTCTGCTTTGCCAGTGATGGTATTTGGTGAGGGATCTCTCCCTGTGCTTATCTTAACCCACGAACCCTTTATTATAGTTTCTCTTCCCATCCAGTTGTGGAGGGGAGTGATAGAGTGGCTTTGGGGGAGTGCCTGGCATCCAGCCAGGGTCAACCCACCACAGGGGGACAGGATACAGGGATAAAGGGGGCAGTAGGTGGAGGCTGGCTGCTTCTGCACAGAGGAATGGCCAAGAGCTGTACTTCCACTGCTTCAGGATTCCTACAGAGGTGCTGGAGTAACCCCAAGGCTGACCTTGACCGAGTGTCTTCTGTTCTCCATCAGCACCAGGATTTTTCCAGAGCCTGTAAGAACACCGGGGACTGTACACTCCACCTTTAGCCCCTTCCTTACAAAATTCCTGGAGCTGGATCCTCTGACTGGGCCTGAGCAGGGCCTATGAATCTGCATCGATTCCAGGTATTTCTTTGCTGCAGAGAGCTTTTCCTGTATTCTAGACCATTCAAACTCTAGCTTGTTCTGCTTTTTAATTTCTTTCTTCTCTATTCTAGTTCTAGTATATCTTTGTGTTTCTGTCTGTTTGTATTGTATTTATTTATTGCTCAGGTTCTGAAACTGATAGGATGGTCAGTGTATATAGATGGGTATCGGAAATCAGTTTCTACCCTGTCTTGCTTACCAGACATAGAAGAACAGAGGGGAAAAAACCTCCAGCTGTGTGCAAAGGCAAAGTGACTTGTTGTGGTTATAAGTAAATTGTCAGTGTGGTTATAAGTAAATTGTCAGTGGTGTGAGCCAGAGGGGAGAAAACAAAAAAATCCCCTTCTGCTCTGGTGGTGTTTTCACTTGGGGCTCCCCAGTCTGTTTCTGTTTCATGCAAGGGAGATGGGAACTAATGAAAACAGTTCGTCTGTTGAAAACCAGAAAAAGGTTGCAAGATTTGCTGGCCTCTGAGATTTCCTGCCTGTTTTGTACTTGGGCCTTGCTACCTCTCACTGGAATAATTTAACTTCAAGTTTTCCTATTTCTTGAAAGTAAACGCAGATTTTTCTTCCCCCTTGTCATAGAGGAGTTTGTGCTGTCGGAGGTGACGTCTCCAGCAGAGGATACTTTGGAGTATCACACCTTGTAGGAGTGGGAAGTTGTTGAAGATTTCTGCAGTGGACTTGCACAGAAAACACAGACAAAGTAAAACTTCTCGTACAAATGTTGTGGGGTGGTGCTCTAACCTGATGGTGGGAGATGTGCATAAAGGCTTGTCCAGAAACACCTAGACTGTTTTTGTGAAATGAGTAGCTGGCCTCAAAATTTTGCAGCTTCTGGATAAAAAGAAAGACTGTGTGAAGAAGAACAATTAAGACTTGAGTGGATGGGGCCAGAAAAAGATAACAGGTGTCTCTGGGGCAATTCCCAGGGCTCAGGGAAAGTTCTGTCACTCCTGTTACCGCTTCGCCTTGTTGATAGAGAATGTTTGAATCTCTCATTTATGATTTTTTCTTCTGCCCCAATTCACTCGCAGACCTCTCCACACTATTTTGCTACATCCTTCTTTCAGTAAGAAATTGTTTCTTCCTTGTTTTCTATGAACTCGTGGAAGGCACTGGCGAAGCTTGGGGGCAGCTGTTTTTCTGTCCTTTGTTGACTCGCAGACTGAGATGTGGTACGTTAAGAAAACACTGCTATGAGTGATTTCCCTTCTCCAAGTAAAAGGAGTTTCACACCTCAGGGCGTGACTTGCTGGGCTGCTCTTGGATCTGTTTTTGGAGCAGATATTACCAAGCAAGCTTGAAAACTCTTGCATTACCCCTTATGATTGGTTAGTGACTTTCCAAGAGGAGATAAACCACTCTTTCTCCTGCTCTAATTGCTGGAGCTTCTGGGATCTGGTTTCCATCCCACTGCTGTGCCAAGAGTGGGCTTTGCCTGTTCTATTGGTAGTTACTGGAGGAGCAAAGCACCGAGGGTCGGGGGATGTAGGTGAAGAGGCAGTTAGAGGGCAGGTGTTGGCAGCCTCTGCTTTCCTCTGTCCTGCTTGGCCTGTGGAAGTTGTCAATTGCTTTGTGTTTTGTCCCAGTTTTCCTGCTCTAGGTGCTTTCTGGATAATGGCGAAGATGGTGAGGAGAACGTGTGCATTTTGTTCCGAAGGGGAGGCCGGCTCTGTGATGTACATTGCCACAGAGAGAGATATTGCAGCTCATCAGGATTGTCTGGTGAGTGCCTTTGGCCGGTTGGTACCGAAGAGAAATGGAGGGATAAGGGGGAAGTTTCCACTGCTTGTCTGTGTTTGATTTTGCAGTGATGTCTGGATTGAAAGGCTGGTTACTCAAACCAGCAAGTTTATATTAGATTGAAAAGCTGTGAAAAGCAACAGGGCTTGGCCAGGATTTTGGAGTGGGAGAGGATGTGTCTGCACAGCTGGAGCTGTTGATTTGCGGTGTTTTCACGTGTGTCTGTTGCTGATCAGTGGTCCCGGACACACGTGAAAACACCACAAACACCGCTTACGGTCTAGCAGTAGGAACAGGTCTTCTTGAGACACTAAACTGGGTGAGGATTCTCAGACCACAGAAAGCTGTGTACTTAAACCTTTGCAGGAAAATATCCATATCACTTGATATATGATGGTTAAAAAACTTTCCAGTCTGTGCCTTATTTAAAATAAGGAATAAAAATATCAGAAGGTGATTATATAAAAATATCTGTGAAGCTCTAAGCGTGTTGTGATCCTTCTACTCTTCTTGCCTCCCCTTTATTCTGGAATCTTGGTGGAGCTGGTTCTTGGTGTGCAGAATCGATTACAGCTGTTGTATTCTCCCTTCGGCAGAGGGAGAATGTAGCTGGGGGCCATTTAGTGCAGGAGGTTGCTGCTAGAACAGCTTTCTGTCACTGTCCTAGCCTTCTTATTCTCACAATTGTTGTGAGAATTGTCTACATCTTTGTTTTTCTGATAACTTTTTTGTTGGTTACTTTTTATCAGAATGTTTCACAAACATTTGATACCTCTTTTACAGCGTTGCTTGAATGTTTTGTTTGAAACAGGTTTTATTAGTGCTTTAATGTTTCTCCAATGTTAAAACTTTTCTCTCTCTCTCTCTGTTTTATTTTTCTTCTTTCTCCTTTCTTTCTCCTCCCAGCAACTTTACTCATTTCTCTGCCTTAGGCTTCTTTGCACTGTTTGGGTTTTTTTGCAGTCAGCTATCACCTTCTGAGCAGACTGTGCCTGCCACTTGATGAAAGGGTAGCTCCCTTTTGATTTGAATTGGCTACATGTAATGCTTAGGGAATAATTGCCAAGGACTTCCCCTTCCTCACTCATTGTCGTGGCTCTGCAGTTCTATGGGAATTAAAGTGGCCTGAGTGTGCATGTGTACATTTTTAGTGGGTTTCTCCCGTTATGTGCACAGTGTTTCTGTTTTTTTCCTGCAGTCAGCTGTTGTCAGCATTGGACTGTATGGAAATCTTATTAGAGAGAAATGTTGCATCCAGCTGTAGGTCTGAACAACTGAGCCCATAACAAGATGTCCAAGGTGTGGAGGTCTTGAGAAGAGCTTCTCATCCTTACTCTGGGCACTCTGGAATTTCAGATTTTCTTTGCTCATGTTTTTAATAAGTTAACTTTCTCACCTTATTATCTTTTCTTAGTTCGCCTTCAGGTTATGTGAAATCTCCTATGTGGAAGGAGAAACTGCTTTTGACTGCAGAAATGTTGAAGCACAGATGCTTGTTCAGTGTAGGTGAAACCTCTTAGAAACACAGAGAAAAATCAACCTCCTTAGGTAGGGCAAGTGCAAGAAGAAAAGATGTATTCCTTGTCTCTTTTCTGCACTGGTGACTGAGTCATTCTTATTTCTTAAAATCTTCTCTTTTGTCTTTAGTTATTTTCCTCAGGATTTGTGGAATCTGAAGATCATAACCCGGAGAATCTGGGAATAAGGTTTGATGTGTCATCAGTGTTAAAAGAGCTCAGGAGAGGAAAGCGGCTGGTAAGGAAATGTTTCTGAATCTGCAGTTAGTGCTGTCTCATAGTGTTGAAGTTATCTGGCCTGTTCTGTGCTTTAAAAAAAAATGCATTAAAGTAGCTGGTCCTTCTGATCTAGTAAGATTAGGAAATTACAGGTTTGATGTTGGAGTCATTGATTTGACATTTGGTTTGGTGAAATTTAGTTCATTCTGTATTAAAATGCGGGTGGGGTTTTTTCTGGCCTTTATGTCCTTAGTCAAAGTTTCCTGAGACTTTGGTAAAGAATAAGCCAGTGCCTGAAACAAAAGAATGCAATCCACAGTTGTAAAGGGAAACACCTTCTGAGTTTAGCAGAAATAAGGTTATTTATATGAAGGGGTTTTTTAATTGCCTTTGTCTTCAGCTGCCCTCCTCCCCTACATCCTGGCTGGAACTCCTTTCATTGTGAAGTTAGCCTAGAAAACATAAATACAAACATTAATACCGTTTAATGATGAAATAACTTGGGGAAGTTGCTCAGTGCCCTCACGTGGCTCTTTGCCTCATTTTACAAATTTATCAGTACGAAATAGAGGCAAGATAGCAAAAAGGCGGCTGGATTAATGACCAGAGTAGGAGTTTGCAGGAGCGAACCTGCTGAATGACACAGAGCTGACTTGCAATGGAACACTAGATCTTCCCACAGAGGATGGCATTGGCCTTGTCTGGCAGGGCTTGTGACGTTTACCCGGCGAAACCCTCCTGTTGCAGGTGTGCAACTTCTGCCGCAAGAAGGGGGCCACGGTGGGCTGCGAGGAGCGCGCCTGCCGCAGGAGCTACCACTTCTTCTGCGCGCTCTGCGACGACGCAGCCGTGGAGACCGACCAAGTCAACGGCGTCTACCGGTATCGCACCGATGTCTTCAGATTGTCACTGCCACCCGGGGGGTGTCACCAACGGGGACCTCATTGCGTGGGGTTTGAAGGGTTTTTAGGGAAGGAAATAAGTTCTCCTCTCTTACAGTGATGCTTGATCCTCTGTTTACAAAACTGTGGGAGAAATGTTTTCGTTTCACAGGAAAACTTAACTGCAGTGGGAGGGAATTTATTTAGTGTTTGAACCTGTAACGTACCTGAAAGATCACTAGGCCAAAACTGAGAAAGTCAGTCCTTACTGGCTCTCTAGCTAATCGTCAAGGACCAAGACTTTTATTAATGTCACTCAAATTCTAAATTTTTGGTTGATTCAGAAGCTCCAGTAAACGTGGTCCGAGCACAGAGCAGGTTATAGCACTCCTAGGTCTGCTCACATTAGGCAAATTCAGGTAATTTTCCCTCCCTATGCTAGCAAAGAACTTTGATTCCCACCAAAGACCTTGTGTTTCGAGTATGTTGCTAGCATTAACACAATTAAATGGATTCGAAGTAAATTTTCTGTCCTGATCATGCCTCTCCTGGTGTCCACTGCCCCTGGGCTGCCTGCGTTGCCATTGACAAATGGAACAAATTGTTTGGAGGATGCAGATTAAGGGGTTGAAAAACTGGGGCTTCAGAGACATTTTGAAATGCTGAAGTTGTAGTAACGTCTGAGGTGCATAAAAGCCCTGATGCTCATTTCTGTGCAAGGCCAGAGAGATCACAGGTCATGTTAGTCTTAGATTAATTTGGGGATCATCTAATTGCTACTTGTTTCAGAAAGGGGTGGGCTAGTGCAGTCCTTAGTTGCAGTGGAAGATGGGTCCTTTTGTGTTGACACTTGCACTCCTGGCTGCTTCACAGGGCTCTCCATCTAAAATGAATGCGTCTGTGCAAGGCTGTAAGCCCAGCTGTACAGAGAGGATGGGATGTTTAGTTCATGCTTGTAAAATCTTTGTGAATCTGCAAAGCTCATGAAAGAGCGTAGCTGGGAAGATGGAAACTTCCTATGATCACAGAATAAATGGCTTTCATCCTATAGCTTTAGAAAGGATAACTCAGGCTCAAGAAAACTGAACTCAAGATGTTGAAAACCAAGTGAGACTGACTGCAGTCTAGATACAAACTGGTAAAGAAGTGCTTGCATATACAGTTTGGTTTGATGGCTTTTTGGAGCTGGTGACCTCGGAGGTTTGGAAGGGGGACCCTTAAAAATGCCTTGTTTTAAGTCACTGTGTGATACTCGTAGCCTAGGAAACAAGGTTATAGCAACCTGTGTTGAAGAGCTGGGAAAGGACAGGATTAGATAAAGGTAGTGGGACAGGTTTCAAGGATTTGAACCTGAAGACTTTAGCACCATAGCAGTGGCATAAATAAAGCACAAAAATCGTAGCTAGCTGAAATTGTTGGAGAGTGGACTGATGGCCCCTGCACTTTTTCATGGTGAAATACAACATACTGAAAAGAGAGAATTCCTTTGAGAGAGGCAGAGCTGGTGTTTTTAAATTCTGAGTTGCCATCATTGTTATGATGAGTAGTGATCATCGAAACAAATAGAGCAGAATAAAAAGAGAACGTATATGGTGCTGTGGAAGTGGCCAGTTAGAGCAGAGGTGGAGAAGTAAGTGCAATTTGCACGGCTGTCTTGCAAAAATGATAGTGGGGAAATGCTCCTAAATAAAGTGGCCTGAGTAGTAAAATATATTGTCTGTTCTTAATAAGATATTCTCGTGCTTAGAACAGGTTGTTTTTAACTGGAAAAGACTAGAATTAAAGGGAGGGGAAGAACAAAAAACATTCTCCAAAGGTCAGTATTAGAAAATCAGGGTGTAAATAAGGTGTCTCTGTTACGTAACTTTCTGATTGCATTATTAGGCATACCTAAATCTGATTTTTTGTGCATCAAGATGCATTTCATGCAAAAAAAGTTCCTCATCAAGGAAACAGTCTGCATTTTTAAGGGCAGTGCTTCTATTTTTGTTAAAATAAAAGAATGACAGTAATTAGAAAATGTTCTAGTGAATGCAGTTCCCTTTAAAAATTTGCAGCAGTCTTGGCAAATAGATTTGTAAGGAAGAGATGAATTAAGCCATGCTCCTGACGAGGCATTTTTGCTTAAAAAGTGATTTGGGATCCTTCTGTAAGAAAGGCATATTGTAAAAGCTGGTTCATGTTCTCTGCACATTATTGTATCCGAAAGATAAGGAATATTTTCAGATAAATTTGTTGCATTTTGCCTCTTCCAAGGAATTCACATTGCTCTCCTAGAACCAGTGAAAATATTCCCATCTCACATATTGCTGAAGTCTTTCAGTAACGGATGGACTGAGCAGCTTTAAGCTACTGGATCTCACACAGGGGTGCCCTGCTTGCTCAGGGGGCCGCCTCTGAGCACGGGGCTGAGGGAAGGAGGGGCACAGAGATCTCCAGGCGAGCGAGTGCCCTGGTGCTCTGCGGTGGCGTTGTCAGTGCGTCCTGCAGGGCTGAGAAGTGGAAGGTGACGCTGAGCAGATGTGTCTGAGGAGGCTCCTGGCCTGCGGGGGGCAGGGCCGCAGTGGCTGGGCTGGAGCAGTGTCAGTACTGTGGCGTTTCACCTTGGGAGCGTTAATCTCCTTTCAGCGTCTCTGCCACAGTGGTCGCCAGGCCCCGTGAAATGTGTCTGACTCGGGCTCTGAGCAGCGGGCAGGCCCAGACAGAGTGGGCTGACGGAACTGATCATTCACAGCCCCAGTGCTCAGAGTCCACTGAGGCTCTGAAAGTACAGATACAAAGTTGTGCATGCATGGGACTTTAAAGCAGGTGCTTTCTAAGGTGGTAATGCTGAACAAAAATCCTGATGTTTTTTAACTGTCTTCCAGTTTATGTTCAGTGAAAAGAGGGGAAAATATCTGTTAAAATCAGTCAGCATAACTCTTGTTTGCATATTCATTAATGCTTTTTCTCTTTTTCTTGAAATTGAACTTAACTTTTAGAGTGTTCTGCCCAAAACATGACCCAGGGAATAGGACCAGTCGCTATGGTGAGTTTCTTTAATGACTTCATTGATTTCATTTGTTTTAAAAGTTTGCATCTTACAGTCAGTAATTCATATGAACACGATAAAAACCCACCTTCATACTGATTGGTGGGTTTCTAGTCTTGCAGGAGTGGTTTGGTTGAGATCCACATGTATGCACAAAAATCAAGAAGTTTTTTTGAAGTAGGAAAAATTTAAATTTAATCCTCCCCAGATCTCCTTGAAAACTGACTTAAACCACGATGGACCCAAACCTTCGTGGAATCATTCCTACTCTTCTTTGGGCAAGTAGGCCCAAGCATCTTGTAAAATCCACGTGAGGCAGGAGAGCCACACACAAGTTTTCCCTAGATTAGCAAGGAGAGGGCTGTTACAGGAGAGGCCACCTTGGGATTTTATCTGTAGTTATGCAGACATTCACATTTGCATCTTCTGTATTCACTGAAGTAGGTTTTAAAATAGGGCCTTTCATTCTGAAGGATCCCAAAGAGCTTTTTAAGTGTAACAAAAGGGTTATACAGCCCCTGTTTAAGGATTGCTTCCTGAGCTACAGAAATGCAGCTTCATTTGGCAGTCCTGGTCCTTGCTGGTTCAGAGGTATTTGGGAATCTCACTGAATTAACCAACCAAAGCTGGACTTTGTCAGTCTAATGCATACAACTCTGCTCACAGTGAAGTGGTCCTAGACTGGCCTTCACTTTGAAGTTAAGCTCAATTGATCTGTGAGTACTTGTGCTGACAGTGGTGTGCTCCCACTGAAGTCTAGCAAATTTTGGCTAATCTTCTTGACAGAGCCTTGCTCCACCCTGCTGACACTTAAGGGGTGGGTTAGGTGATTATTATTTAAGCTTTTAGTCATGAGGGCTGGGGCTTCTTACCCAGACATACAGTCAGTTTAATATCTGATGTTGCTGTGGTTCACTAACCAAATGCATCTTCTTAGTTTACTTAGTAGCTTTGCTTTTTACTTATCCATAGTTCTGAGTCCTGACCCTTCTTCCCTTTTCAGAATTAATTTGATTTCTGTGGTCTAATGGTTGTCAGTGTCTGTTGGGTCTGCCCAGGGTCCCACGTGGTCTCCTGCCCAAGTACTGGACAGGGCCAGGATTGCTTTGTTTCCAGTATGAGATGATGTTAAGGCATTAGGTCCAGCCCTCTAGACCACCTTGTTCATAAGAAGGGCTTAAATCTTACAAGGTTGAATCACAGAATGGTTTGGGTTGGAAGGGACTTTGAAGATGATCTAGTTCAGGCCTCCTTGCCTTGGGCAGGGACACCTTCCACTAGACCAGGTTCTCAAAGCCCCATTCACCCTGGCCTTGAACGTTTCCAGAGACGGGGCATCCATAACTTCTCTGGACAAACTGTTCTAGAGCATCACCAGTCTCACAGTAAAGAGTTTCTTCCTAATATCTAACCTAAGCCTGCTGTCTTTCAGTCTGAAGCCATCTCCCTTTGTCCTGTCACTACGTGCTCTGGTACAAAGTCATTTTCTGGCTTCCTTGTAGCCCCCTTTAGATACTGTATGGTTTTTGTGTCTTCAAATGCTGCATATAAAATGTTCCCTGAGAAGAGAGTTTTCTCCTAGAGGAGTTCTTCCAGAGGCACTTAATTCAGAGATCTTCTGTTTATGAGGGGTAAATGGATTCTGCTGGCAGTGTCTCTCCTGCCTCCAGAATGAGCTTCTCTCGCTTCCTGAGAGTGGCTGTACCCTGGGAAGTGGGGAGCAACTGGGAGAGTTGGGTAAAAGACACTTGGTTCCCCAAGTCCAATGTCTCGTGTTTCTTAGCAGCTCTGGGATGCACACGTGGCACTCGGAATAGCCGGGGGTGTCAGCTGGCGAGGAGGCTGAGGTGGCAGGTGCTCTGTGTGCCCCACTCCTGGGCCACCTGGGCAGGCAGGGGACACCGCAGGTGACCGCAGCTCCGCACAGGGCAGGGACGGAGACAGGCTGGGATAGAAGTGCTGTGGCTACATAGTCGTTCGACTTCCAGGATCCAACTCGGATGAAGTGATATAGTTGTTCCCCCGGGGCAGGCTGAGCCAGTGCTGGGCTGTGTGGGAGCAGGAGCTGCCTCTCCAGGCCTGTTTTCCCCAGTAGTTTGGAGAAAATGGAGTCAAGGAAGATCCCCATGTTTTTGGTTCAACAATATTCTTGTGCTGAAATGTCAGGGCTCTGCCGTGTGATTGGAAGGGGATAAGGTGCCTTAGAGGCCAAGAACGCTCCTTGCAGCTCTGCAGCAAGGATGGGAGAGCAGCTTGGACTTGGAAACAGGCTCCAACCTCTGTTTAACTGGAAAAGTTGGATGTGGACAGAGTAAAGGCTGACAAACGCAGGAGAGCAGCCAACACTGTGCAGGGCAGGAGGAGTTGGGCTGCTCTTCAGACTGTGCTCATCGTCTATAAGGCATCCTTACAGCAAATGTCAGGGAGAGCTCAGACAATCCCATCATGTGTCAAAAATATCCTGCTGGACAGCAGGGAACGCTTTGTACCTACAGCAGTGTCTCCCAGACTGCCCCAAATTAGGCCTTACGGGTTTATTTTGGATGAAGTGAGAGACCGATTTCCTTCCAGGCCACGAGAAATGCAAATGTACAGCAGCAGTGCCCAAAGCCCAGACTTGTATCCACAGCCTCCTTGTACAACAGGGGCTCCTCATTCCTCTTGATGGGATGATTTCTCACAGGAAAGGCCTTACTAAGTGCTGACCAAAGGTTCTGGAATTAAAGAGGGAAGGGGTCATATAACCCCACTGTACTTTAAACATTCAGGTTTTGGTAGGTGGTTGAACTCTTCTCTGCCTTTCTCTAGTCCTGCCACGTCTTCCTTGCCAGAGCTATCCTTCTCTGCTGGTGATGCTGTAGCTGTTTCCAAAAGCTGCTGGTTATGATGTTGGCAAGAGTCTGGTGCATGTTGATGGAAAGGACGCAGTGAAAGCAGATAATTTTTCAGCGATCTCGTACCACATCACTAAAAACACTTTGTAGCATACATAATATTAAACTGACAAGTCAAATGGCTTCTGGAGGTTTTCTGGGAGGGTCCTTACATTGATGAAAAACCTAATGCCATTTGTATGTCTTTGAGACACCTAAATAATTCTTTAGGTAGTCTTAGTTTTGAGGGTGTATTAACATAAGTAAGAATTGTTTGGAAAAGAAACCAAGCAGTTTTTACCACCTAGAGGTAGTGCTGCTGCCAGGAGGAATAAGTTCACTCTGCCACAATTAAAAATCTACTGAGTTTAAAAGGCTGAGTGATATCCTAATGCTATAGAGATTTGGACATTTTCCTAATGGTTGGTTCATGCTTGTAATTTTCCTAAATGGAAACAACACGAATTCTGCTGAAATGTCAGGTGTTTGGGGAAGCTGAAACATTCTCTTGCCTTGCCACCCAAAGTGCCTCACTTCTGTAGCTTTTTGACAAAAGAAGGAACTTGAATGATGTGTGATGGTCAGTCTGAGGTTGTCACTTTTGTTACTTTGTTGTTTCTTGATTCCTAGATACATCTAATAAGAAAAGAAGACGTACCTTGGCATCTCCCACCATCACAGAAGAAATGGTAATTCTGAGTTTCAGTAGTTCTAAAACAGGGGACCCACACCTGCTACAGAATACTTATCAAAGTATTCTGACAGTGTTCAGAAGGAGCCTTCCTCACAGAAGCAGTTCACTTGTCCTTTACAGCTGCCTCGTTTGGATCTTGCCATTCAGTCAAACCAAACCTGTTTGCACTCGGAGCTGCTGCGGGCAGAGCCAGCGCTGCCCTTGGGTAACGCGGCACAAAGGCAGCAGGAACCTCCAAACCAGGCTGGCTCGGTGGCTGTGAGCTTGGCACGAACAGAAAAAGCTTCCCTTTGGGGCTCCTTTTCTTTGGAAGTGTTATACCCCCAGGTTTGCTCAGGGCTTGACATGGCTTCCACAAAAAACTGCTTTTGATGAGTCTCCTGGCTTTTTAAACCTTCACTTCCTTGTTTGTGAGCCTGTGCTCATGGCAGGTGTGGCAGGCTTTCACTGCAGATCAGTTCTCAGTTCTCTCAGTTCTCGGCTCTGCTGGTGAAGGTGGCCTTCCCAAGGGTTTGGAGCTATCAAACAAACATCCCTGCCGGTTGCAGGGGCTGTTGTTTTACAGGCTGTTGTTAGAAAACCTGTAAATACAGCTTATTTCAAATTTTGAGGTGATTCCCTTGGCTCTACAGAAGCATGCATGGGAATTCCCTTTGACGTTTGAAGGGTTTGGGATTTCTCCTTTCTGGAGGAATTGGCATCCAGCTTTCTTTGGGGGAAAAAATCTGCCTTTCCCAGGTTTTGAGATTAAGGGGAGGTCATGTGAGCAGATATGAATGATCTTTGCAGGTTTTATGTAGTACTGTCATAAGGGGAGGGTATTTGTCTCCCAGGATTTCTCAGCTGTGAATCCAAGTATAGTCCTGGTATTGTAACTGAGATTCATTTGAGCAGTTACCCACAGAATTGTTCTGTTTCCGCTGCTCTCCCATGGCAGCAATCTCAGAAATCAATACAAACACTATAAATAAAAAGCTGAGGGGCTCCAGGATTTATCACTGTGGTATAAATTGTTTACCATTGTGTAAGCAATGCATTTTCACACTGGTGGAGTTCTGTGACCGCTTCAGAATTATTTGTAGTGCTGTGGTATGACATGAAGAGGAGGGAATGGCTGCATCCTGTCCAAAACAAAATAAAAATACCCCCCCTTTACTCCCAAATCCTTTCTAGTATTACATCAAGTCTAGGGAATTAAACACAATTTGCCCTGGGAGTTCCCAGTAGGCATTTGTTAACTTCTCTGCTATTTGCAAGTGCAGTGATTAAGGATGGTGTGGTGTCCCAGGTGCTGGGCTTTTCTTAAAGTGTTTTTGCTTTGAAGCAGTTTTTGCTTCCATTTTCAAAATGGAGTGTCTGGAGAGGAATATTGTTAGCCATGCAGAGGAGCTGTATTCAGAGAAATGTGGACTGCTTTTTATCTTTGTGCTAAGACAGAAGTATGGTAATGAGAATGGCAGTAAATGTCAGCGTGATGTACTAATACATTGTTTTGATTTTCTTACAGAGTACAGAAGAGACAGCAGAAGAAAACCATTTACGAATACTGAAAAGAAAAAACAACAGGCATAAAGGTGAGACTCCCTTTGATACCAGAAGGGTTAATTCAGTTTTTACTGTGCCTGTGAAACTTTTAGCAGAGAAACAAGGCATGCAAGCACTGCTTCTCCTGCAAGTACAGAGGGAAGATTAGAAGATGGTGTCTGGCTCAAGAATGCAGTGATAAATGGAACTAAGGACTGAATCTCTGGGAGCTTGGGGTGGGATTTATGGTAATAGATATGTAATATGCATGTAGGGAGTGTATACAAACAACACACTTAAAATAGAGTCACGTGTCCATGTAAGGTTAGGAATATCCCCTGCTGGACCTCAGGCCTGAATAAAGGATGCCCTCTTTAACACACTTCAGCATTAAGGAGTCTTATTCTGATGTTTTGGACATTTGGTAACATCTTGATGGAGCACCTAGGAGGTGCTGTGATCTGTTATGTTGAAGTGCAGAGCTTGGAGATGGCTGGCAGCAAATGCTGTGCTGCAAATGTATCTTTATGATTCTTCTGAGACAGTGGCTCTGCAAGCTGTGGCGTGGCAGCAGAAGTCCAGTTTGCAGAATGTGCAGGTTTTAATAACTGTGCAGCAAACAAATGCCTGTGGTTTGGCTGAGTGAGACCTGCTGTGTGATGTGAGCTGATGATTCAGATGGGAATGGCCCCACTGTGGCTGGCTGCTGCATTCAGCTCTGTCTCCTGCGGACAGAGGTGCCTCTGCCTGATGCCCCTCCTCCATGTCAGTACAGTTAAATCTAAAGTGGGACCCCTGGAAAGGGTTAACAGAGGAGGTGCTCTGAGGAGGGGGCAGCACATCTCACCTCTGGAAGCCTGGGTGTGCATAGGATGCTTAACACAATATATTGTTTTACTGCCTAAATATGGTGTTACAACAATGAGATGGATCACAGGACCTATCCTTCAGTGCTGCAGTTTTTGAGTTACCCTGACGCTCCTGCTGTAATTGCTTGTTGGGATTCTGCTGGCATTTGGAAGTTTGGAATGTGCTAGTGGGGATTATTCACCTCTCTGTGGATATGTTTAGTGTATGGGCATGGTATTGCAGGTGGCTGCCTAGTGGTTTTTTCTGAATTTCACTACCACTGTAAAGAACAGGAAACCTGTAAAGAATCCTGAATACTTGTAGAGCATCTCGTGTAAGTGAGATGGCACTTCTTGCCTCACAACTGTCTCCAGTAAAAGGTAACGCTGTTTTTAATGGAGACTGGCAGACTTCTGTGAGCTGTCAAATAGCTCTTTGCTTTTGAACAGCCCATTGCATTGATCTTACTAAAACTTGTCACTGCCCTGCTGCTCTGAGATAAAGAAAAAATGGTTACTTCCCTATCAATCCAAATCTGGAAAAGTAGGCGTATAAAATGGGCTGTAATAAAAAAGTTTAGTTGCCTGGATCACTTGGAGTAAAAGTAGCCTCATTTTTTACCAAGTCTAATACTGATTCATTTATTGCACTGTTTTTAGTGCTTTAGCCTGCTCAGTCCATGGATTGGTGGAAAGGCAAGCAAGACAAATCACTAGGGGGTATCATGAGGCTTTAGGAATGGCACCTTTAGATTTGTGGAGCTATTTGCTTTTGATGAATGAAGCCAAATCTAGAGCTTAGAGAATTATACACCCAGCACAGTGCTGACGTTTGCCTGGCTACTTTTTTGTTCCCACTGCAAAGGGCTGTGTGGGTGGCTGGAGGAGCCAGAGATTTGCAGAAGTATTTGTTACTGGAGGAAGGGCTTTGGCCAAAGTTTTAGTTTCTGAAGAGAGGGAGCAAAGCTCACTTTACAGATCGCTTCTGAATGAGAATGCTTTTGTGTTTTAGCAGTTCGAATAGACTTTGTTAGGAAGTGCAAACAAGCTGGGCTTCTGGATGACATATTTGAAGAAATGCTGGACACACTTCACCTGGCTCAGGAAAAGCTGATGGATGACAACACTTCAGAAACAGGTACGTTTCTGGGGGACCCATGGCGGGGACTCTGCTGTCAGAGCAGAGGTGCAGATCTGAATCCCGGGCACTTGGCCCTCGGCCACCTTCCTGAGGAAACGGTGGTGCAAAATAACTCAGTCCTGTCTTGTTTCTGCAGCTGTGTGGGAGGCTGAGAATGACCTTCCCTTTTGAATGACCACTTAAAATGAACGTTCCAAGGAACTTCTTTCTCAAAATTATGTAAGAGCTGCCAACTTAGCATCCCTAGTGAGACCTTCTGACTTGAATCTTTGAAGCCACCTTTTACCCGTTGGCATGAGCTTAGGGAGGTTCAGTCCAGCCTCTTCTCTCAGGCACTGGAGAACAGAGAGGTCCTGAAGAGAACCAGGTTTTATTTAGGTCATAAGTCTGTGTTGCTCTTGCAGCTTCACAGAGGGACCAGCTGTCTGTTAATATCAGCACTCTCTTCTGAGTGAAAATCCCTAAGTATGTACATTTTAAGGCTTTGGATGATTTGTTAGAACTGTACTGTCAGCTGTTAGTGTCTGTTTGGGGTTTCTATGGGTTTATCAGCTTGTATGAAGTACTTTGTTCTTAAAGAATTCCAATCTGTTGTTGCCTTGTCCACAACAACATTTCGAACCTTCCTCTCCAATTGTCCTCCCAGTTTTACAAAGTTAGGAGTAATACCTTTGCATAAAGAATGCTATTTTATGCCAAGTAACTGAAGCACAGGCATGGAAAGTGAAATGTCCCACCTGGGTAAGTCTTCCTTCATGGGCAGCTTGTGTGCTAATGGTCAGTTGAACTCTGTGAGTGTTTTGTATTTTGCTTCAGCAGAAGCCTCAGGTATGAAATTGAGGTGGAATTCTTGGATGTTTCTGAACAACGAACAGGGATAGCTCAGTCCCACACATGATCTGTCAGGAGGAGTTGGTACAGTCAGCCCTGCCATCACACAGCCCTGGCACACTGCAGTGAAATATGACTTAAATATATTGCTCTTGTTTAAATGGACTGTTCGTGTGGTGCAGACCCAAAAAGGGAATCATTTTCCGTATGAAACAAAAAAAGAAAGTAAAGCTGACAACTTGATCCTTCTTTCTCAATATAGATTATGCGAGAAGGAAGACATCTTAAACCCTCAAGCAGTCAGTATGATGGAAAATAAGTAATTACTGTTTTGTGGTACTTCTAATGTAGGGCTCTGCAAACCTTTACTCAGTAGCATTACATCAAATTATCTCTTTCCCCAGAGTATGAAGAGACAGTGATGGCACTGTTTGACTGTGGACTGTTTGAAAATATACTGACAAATATTCATTCAGGTATGTGCAGAAAAGCTGTCAGAAGAGCAATTGGTCTGGGATTTGGCATTGAAGTTATTCTAATGAGAATTTTGATAGAAGAATCATTTAAAATGAAAATTCCAAGGGACTTTTTTCTCAATGGTATATAAACAGTTGAATAAAAGCCATGGCTACCTGAATCTTTAGAAATACAGTATGTCAGATTTGGCTGGCTGTCCTGAAGGAGGGGAGGGAGCAACTCAAAGTTCCACAGATTTAAAAGGCCAAAGGGTCTCTGCCCCAGGGCAACTCCCCTCTCCTGCAGCTTATTTGGGTTCCTTCTCCCTCCCTTCAGCAGCCTGCCAGCATTACTGACAGGTGCTGAGCAGAGTAATGCTTTCCACTGAAACACAGCAGCCAAAGGCCAGCGGAACTCACCTGGACTGGGGGGGCAGTTGTGCTTTGGAAAACAAGATGAGAATGCTCAGAGTGAAATGCAAACAAAGGCAGGAACAGTTGCTTGGGAGCACTGGTGTGGAAGGAAACTCTGGGGCTTGGACTCTCAGCTGTTTGAAGCAACAAGGCTGAAGCTGTTTTTCAGACAGGCAAGTCTTACCCTTCCCATTTCCCTCTCCCAACAAAGGTAGTTGTTCTAACTTGTGCTTTGATTTATCCCAGTGAAAAGGGTTTTAATTAGCTAATGTTGAAGTTCAGTATGTGAAGATGATGTTTGCTGTTTCCCCTTCACTTGACTGACAAAGCCAGGCTCCTCCCTTCAGTCTCCTGTTCTTGCATTTAAATTCCTTTTTCAGCAGTTGGAGTGTCCGGTGTTGCAGTTGTCTGACTCAAGGTTCCACCAGTGCCTCATCTGAGGACATTGAAACATCTCTGCTCAGAATTCCTCATGTGACACAACCTTGGATCACACTTGTTTCTTTCACTGCTGCATCAATTATTTCATCCTCTTCTCAGCTTACAGGAAAAGCTCTCGATGTTGGCACCTCTGCTCACACAACCGTGTGATTCTCATGGGTACAAGTTGTCCCCTCACCAAATCCCCACAACTCAAGCAGCTCAGTTCTTCCTGTACCACACAATCTTCTTTTCTGAGACCTTTTAATTTCAAGGTCAATAATGAGGTTGGTTCCAAAACTGATCCAAGAGGAGCTCTTAAAATGAACCAGTGAGAAAGGAATGAAAACCATGTTAATTACAAGTGAGGCTGTAGAGAGGGAAGCAAATCAGCAGCTGCTTTCTTTCTTCTTCTTCTTTTTTTGGTTATTGTTACTGTTGTTGTAACCTCCTATAAGCTCCAGCTAGCAAGTCTCTGTGGTGACGTACTAAGTCAAGGACTACAATAAGGTAGGACTGGTATAAATGCTGTGTCTCAAGCTGATGGTTTTGGGTCATCTACCGTGCTTTAGCTTCAGTCCTTTTTTGCATTTTATCTTTTGCCACTTCTTGGATCATCGTGCAAAACCTGTTCTAAGGCCTTACGTGCCAGCACAGCAAGGCTACCCTGAACTGTAACTGTTGGAAGGGCTTTATTAAATCCCTTTTATATGCAGGGATCCACAGTCTTTTTGCAGCGTGCAGCTTTACTGAAAACTCACCTGCATGGAAAACCTTCCACACAGGATATGCTGTTGCCTCAGCAGCAGTTTCAGATTTCCAGGTTGGAGGTTCTTGTCCTCTCCTCCAAGGAAAAGCGACTTCTTTTAGTTTTGCTTTCAGTTCTTTTGTGCATCCTGCTTGGGCAGGATGCCTCCATCAGCTTCCCTCTCCTCTGTGCTGGTCAGAGTCTGGCCAGGAGCTTTTGAGCTCCTTGACAGCATTTGTTTTCAGGGGGTTTGTAGCAGCAAATTCTGCAATTCAGACAAAGGCTGTGGAGACAAAGGCCGTGATACTTCGTTTTAAAACTGTTGTGCAGTTCCTTCACTGAGAGCCCCATAGCCCTTGGGACGGTCTTTCCAGGTCCACGTCCCTCAGGCCATTCCTGATTTTACAGAAATACATTTTCTTTCCCCTCAGGTCATTTCCTGTATGAGGTAGAAGGTTCCAAATCTGTTATCTGCCTTCCTGTGGAAGCACTTCTGTAGGCCAGTCATTCCCATCACTGGCATCTTTCTCTGGGCTACTTCTATTTCTGCCACATCCTTTTGGCAGGAGAGAAACTGAGCTCTATGTGTTCCATCTGTAGCTCTCCCAAATGCTGAATCATCACAGGATCAGAGTGTTCAGAGTCGGAAGGGACCCACGAGAGTCCAACTCTTAAGTAAGTGACCCAGATGGGGATTGAAGCCGTAACCTTGGCATTGTTAGCACCATGCTCTAATCAACTGAGATGTTTTGTTTATTTCTGATAATTAATTCATACCCACATACTCTCTGAGAGGGTTTTTTCCCTGGTTCCACATGTCTATGTCCAACTTCTCCAACTGTGTGTCACCTGACTGCTTCTCTTCAGTCAGAGCTGGGCTGGGGCACCAGGTCCCTCCTCAGTGAGTGCTACCAGAATTCCCCAGGGGCAGCAGGCACCAACATTGCTCTGGCTGCCCATTTTCAACACCCACACTCAACTCTGGGTAATGTATTTAAAAATGTGTGCATGTCCATCATCTTCCACATCCACCCACAGCCAGCAGGTGCTGTGCTTTCTGTGCTTTCTGTGCTTTCTGACTGCACAGGAAGAGGCAGCAGCGAGGCAAAAGGCCCAAGTGCTTTCCTTTCCTTTTTTTTTTTTCTTTTTTTTTTTTCAAATCAGTTCAGGCTCTCCCATTCCGAATGGCATAGGGTAAACATCTGGAGAGAATTTCTCCATTCTACTCATCGCAGCTTTGGAGACATCCTTCAACATCTTCTCCCCCAAAGGAGGAAAAATACGTTCAGTTTGTACAAAATGTCTTTCCCTTCTTACTCGAATCCGAACTCTCAACATTCTCACACGCTGAGAGTTGTTTGCTGCTCACAGACCGGCCTTGCTGCTCAGAGGTCACCACCACCTCTGTGTGTCCTGTTAACTGAACAAAGCAGGTGCTTCATTTAAAACTTGCAATTAACACTGGAAGGCTGTGGTAATGCTTCTGAATACTGGCAAGGTTCCTTACTGAGCTCTCACTGACTTCAATAATCTTTAACATTAGGGAAATGGAAGCAGCAGAGGGAAGCAGAAATGCAGTCAAGCAGGGCTTTGCAAATAAGGTAAACAACTTGGTTAATCCCGTCAGGATACTGTCAGTAATGATTTTGCCAGAAGCAGGGGAATAAATGCTATTGAATTGTGGTGTTGAGAATCGAGCTGTTGAATGCAGTTGTCCAAACCATCTCTTTTTAGGTTTGATTTTGTTGTTGGCTAAAATCCATTAGGCTTGCAAATTTGCTTTAGGAGTGTAATTTGGAGATGGTATCTTTAAACATTTAAAATACGTCATTGTTGGAGGAGTTCTCACACAAATGGGTTCTGAAAACAGAACTGTTAAAGCTCATACGCCAGTTAACATGGGGTTAGTAGCTAAACTAGTAATTTTTACATATGCTGAGATGTTTTAAATTTAATCTCAAAACTAGCTCTGTTACAGATTTCAGCATATGGATGGCAGAGTGTGTGACTGCTGCTCTGTGCTTTCTCTGACACACCAGCCAGGCTCCCTCAGCAGACACAGAGTCCAGCTCTTTGTGAAGACACCAGCTGTGGGGGGTGGTGGGTTACCAGCGTTGCTGCAGAAAGGCAGAGGTGTTATTGTAGGTTAAACCAAGCACTGGGAGCCTCTCCAGTGTTAATGAATGTGCAACATATTTTATATTAGTTAGCAGTTATGTGTAATAATAAAATCTTTTTATCCCTTAATAATAAAAGTTTTTCATCCCTTTTTCATAATAGGAACAGAAGAAAAAATCCAGGAACTTGTGGAAAACAGGAAAAGACTGGATCACAAGATTGAGCTGCTGCAGGACTTAAAAGAAGTCATCCTTCCTACTCCAGAGAACACGGCCAGTACCTCCAGTATGGTGTCTGAATAACCCCTGTCTGTGATGGTGGCAATAGTTAGGATTTTCTAATGATTAAATCCATAGCGCAGTCTGGTCCGTGTCCCATGCCCCAGCCCCAAGACAGGTGCTGAATGGGTGCAAGAATGGGGTGTTATGCTGATTTTTATACCTCACTATTGCAGTAAGTTAAAGTCCTTCAAGATTTCAAATCTTCAAATTTTACAATGGAATATAAATGAGTGTTATAAACTAAATTTAGCTTTTGCAAAAACTCAACAGAACCCTCCAGTGAAGACTTTTTTCTTAAAGCCAAGGGAGTGTTGAGCTGCCACAGAACTCTTGTTACAGTCACTTTAACTGTGGGAGCCCACTCCTGGCTGGGCAGTAGCTGCCTCAGTGTCTGTGTCCAGACAGTGATGTTTGAAGGAGCATAGTGCTGCTGTGGCTTTCCCAAAGATAAATGAGCGAAACTTGCACTCAGAGAAGCCTTCTGGATTCTAAACAGGAGTTCAATTAAAAAAGCCAAATTATTCTTTACTGACTGGTCAATGTGCAGCTGTTTCTGCTGCAATGGCAGTGGTAAAGCAGTGGTTGCAGGCAGACCAGAAAGGGTTGGGCATTATACTCAGAACATGTACAAGGGCAAAGGGAGCAAAACCAGGGACTGGATCTTCCTTTCTCCATTAAGAAAGGTTTCAACTTTCATGTGTTTTGTCTATCAAATAATGTTTGGATACAGCAAAGCTTTGTTGAGCCACAAAAGGCTAAGTCAACAAAATAAAACACTTTTTAAAAGAGCTCTGTGTGGAGTTGTGCTCCCTGTCCCCACTGCTGCACAGGACGTGGCCAAGGAGGGGGAACGCTGTCAGGCCACGCTTTACCCCGTCCTTGCCTCAGGGGAAAGCAGAGCACTGGCAAAGAGCGCTGGGCGTGACACGTGTGACATCCTGTCACAACAGCTGTGCTCTCTCCATGACCACTTAGAATTCCTGACTTCAGCTTCTTCTGTAGGAAGGTGGGGATCAATAAGCACAGAAGAACAGCATTCAAAACAAGCTCTTGAACTATTAGGTGTGTCTCATACAACAAAATAATAGTAATTTTAATTGCTTCTAGAGTTTGTCTGCTGCCCCTCTAGGCCTAGAAACACCACCAGTTTACTGCCCAAGCCCAGGACTTAAGTGCCACTCAGAACTATTCTGCCTAAAAAAAACCCACCTAAAACAAAAATGCATTAACAAGGAGCTCTCTTATTAATAAGAATAGGAAGGATGTCCATACATACTTTCTGAACGGTTACAGTCACTTATGGATGACTTAGTGTAAAAAAATCAGATCCATAGAGTGAATCACTAAAGGTGATTCACTGAGGTCTAAAATTAGTGCTTACAAAGAAATGTGCTCATTTCCGAAATCAAGATCACAGGTATTGTCAGGCACAGTGAAATCAGCAAGATTCATTGTCTGGGGGGAGTTGGGTTTCGGCTTTATTTTTTGATTGTTTGCGTTTTCGTTTGTTGTTTTGATGAGGTTTTTTAAATGAAGCAACTTAGATGCTGTATGTAACACAAAAAAACTTGCAATGCTCTTCCAAATCCAAAGTTTGCTAGTGAAGAGGTACAAAAAAGTGAATTTTATTACATGTAGTTTAAATTTAGACAATAATTAAAAGCAAAACCCCACCCAGCTTTCCCTTCCCCCTCAGAGGGAACCAATGTGATCTGAAGTCACTGAAGAGAGAATTATTTCCATTAAGCATTATAAATATTGCTTGAACAGATTACACAAAGTACACGTTACAACTTATATTAAAATATACCCAAATATAGAGATTTACTTCAAATTAGTTGTCCTAGTAACTCCTTCCTTCAAAGTCACTTGCGTAGGCTTTGAGGATACATTATTTTTGCACACTTGAAGCACTGGATACACTTGGTTAATTACACACAGCAAATGGCCAATTCATTCACAATCATGCAAATGCAGAAGAGATAACCGTGCCATTTGCTTCTCTATAATCCCAGGGAGTTAATGATTTAAGTGACATCATTCAGTGGCTCAGGTCAGACCATTTTCCAACCCCAAACAGGCGGTTCTAGAACTGAGATTTCCTAGGCTGGAAAGGCAAGTCCAGAACACCGGCCGGAATCCTTTGCACGCTGCAGCATTTCCTCTCTGCCTGAAATCTTGAGCTGGTTCCACCATCCGGGTTTGCTAAATGCAAGTGAGTATTTTTTTGCCTGACATTTTTACAACAGTTCGCTCAGAGCACTGAAAACATTTGTTTCCACCGTGGCCTTTCAGGGCCTCTGGCAAGAGACCACGTAACACTTGCCTTGACCCACAGAGTTTTGTTGTAGCTGCAAAAAGAACCCTACAAACATCGTGACTTACGGCCTCATTTTTTCAGTTCTTAAAGGCTCCACATTTACTGGCTTTTGCAATGAATTCCTTTAGCAGGGGACCATCCATTTGCCAAAATGCTGTAGTTTGTGTCACTTCTGTCAAATGATTGACACAAAACTTAAAGCAGAATTCCTCTAAGTCCTAAAGAGGAAAAAAAGAAAAAAAAAGTTATTATGTTTGCTTTCAATCACAGAAAATTTCATTGAGGCACAAATGCCTGTTTATGTTTTATTTTTGCAGCAAATTAGACAAACACACCCAGTGGCTCTCAGTGTTTCCTCCCCAACAGTAACTATGTAAATGCAACAGAAAACAATAACTCTACCCACATATGTCACTATGTAAATGCAGTTACAAGGGGAAGTAACCAAACTTTGCTTCTCACTATACAGCAGCAGTCACAAAAATCAGCTGTTCTGAGCAATATATATTTTAAGTTCTCCCACTTGAAGAGTTTCATCTGCCTTCACTGACAGCTTTGAAACTCCCAATATAAATAGGAGATCTTGGGGTAATGATGTATAAACCAAGACTGTGGATAAAGAAAATTCAGCTCTTTCATTCCATAATATAAACTGAAATCTATTGGAAAGGTTGCTTGACTTCCTTCCTGCGTACTGAAGGGCTTAGCTAGAGCCTTGGAAGTTCCATGTCCCCAGGCTCAGTACACGCGTATCCTGACTGGATAGTTTGTACAGCAAAGATTAGGCAGAAGGTCTTTGTGTGCATTAGAAACAGACTCGTGTTACAAAGTACTTGACAGGTCTCCCAAATGCGATTCAAAAGCAGTGCTGGAGCACAATGCAGCACAGCAATTCCTGCAGAAAGTGAGCTCCGGATATCTGAGTTTACTTGGAAGTGCCTTCCCTGTAATAGTTAGAAAAGCCTCACAACCATCATTGCACCCGGGTGATGTCAGACAGGGAGGATGTCTCAGAGAACACAAGGCACAGTCCTTGTCAGTGTGAGGTTCCCCACAGAACACCTCCCACTCAGATTATTTCCAGCTCCTCCTCTGAGGAGGAAATCTGCTCTGTGGTGCAGCTCTAAGCTGCTGTAAGGAGGCTGCCGCAGCCCTGACAAAAGGGCAACTCCCCACACTGTTACATGTTTGTAGGACTCCCTGTATGTGAGAACACGCCCTTCCTCGGCTGCTCAGCAGACTGGGCACTGCAGGGAGGCACAGCAAATTTGCAGAGCTCTCTAAGCCCCATGAAGTACAAAAGACTGAATAATATTCATGTTTTCTCTAAAGGTCAATACTGACAGCTAAGAGCAACTGTGTGTGCCAGTGAAAAGTTCTTGACACAACAATAATATAAAAATATATCCTGGCCTAAAACCAGGCATTCTGAAGCTGCAGATCTTGACTTGTGTGGCATCTGTGCAACAAAAAAAGACAAGCTTATTAGAACTGAACACTGATGGTTGTTTTTTTTTTTTAATAACAGAATTAACTAGCATTTTTAAAGAAAATTACATCATACACATTACAATATTTTGCACTGCTTTATTAAAAAATTCATATTCCAAGTCAATGCAACAGAAGCATACAATAAACAGAATTATTGTAATATTAGTAAGTAACTCTGGAAAATCTAAAGTTCTGTATAAAAAGAAAGGCTGAGTTTCATTTGCAGATGGATGCACTCCCAGCAAACTGTACTTATTATAGACTTAGGTGAATAAAGGCACAAGGTACAGCCAAGGATTATTTTAAAAGCTACAATGAGAAGCCAGCCCTGACCTAATTTTAGCTACTTCAGTCAGTCACCAAAAGAAACTGCAGGAGTTTCATATCATGGAGGTATTTTAAATTAGTGAAGCAACTTCTTCTAACTGTTGCCTTCCAGGCACATACTCCCCTGAATGAACTACATCAGCCAAGCAATTCCAAGCCCCCAGCCAGCATTACAGCAGCTAAACCCAACTCCTTGTTAGAGCCCAACCCCTCAGCGTCACCCATTCTCTCCTGGAAGCAGCATTGAAGCCTATGGTTCTAACTTCACTTAACTAGGGAGGTACAGGTAAGGCAGAGTAACTGGGTTTCTTACAGCCCTTACAAGCAGAATCAATCACACACTAAAAACCCATCCTGCAAACCATCTTTGGGGGCTAAAATATGGGAATCTTCCTATTTTTGATGAACTTCTATCAAAGACATCGCTATTCACAGTAGATCAGAAGCCACTACAGACACTAACACAGCCTTTGGGTGAGGTGTATCAAACAAGCAACACACTTCAAGGCTCTGAAAAAAGTTAGGGCAACCTGCATGCCAGTTGTTGCTGGAAATTAGGTACAAGAAAAAGCATTGAGTTGATTTACTGAGTACCAAAAAACTGCTTTATAAGCATAAGCAGCAAGTTCAAAACCAACCAATTTCAAAGTTGCCAACACAATGCACAGATACCACAAACAGCCAAAGCGAGCCTGGGAATACTTCCCGATGAGTTCCCAAGGCAGCATGTTAGTGATCTGGTAGTGAAGTCAAACATGCCACAGGAAGGAGGTTTCACTCCCCTTTTCACACACTGTTCCTCTGTCTTCAACATTTATAAGGCCCATGAAGCAGTTCTTATCCTGACACTTCATTACCATTCTGTGAAAACTGGAAGTGTATCTGTACCTAACAAAACAAAAAAGCCAAAAAAACCACCCCACCAACCAAAAAAAAATCCCAAATGCACTCAATCGCCAACCTACCACCATGTCATCACACACAACACACAGCCTTACAAATAAGTAACTTAAGGCTTAAAAGACTGCTTTTCGTTACGTTACTTTTCTTTTCTTTGCATTTAAACCCTCCCCTCGTTTCAGAATTAGTGTTTCCATCCTCAGAAATATCTGCATACTAGTTCACCTTCCCAGTACTGGTTTACAGGGAAAAACAAAAATTAAAAAAGGAGATACATCCCATGGCAAATACAGTTTTTGTACATCCAACATCCTCAAATTCTGAAAGTGGCAAATAGTATTAAATGAAAGTAAGAGAGAGCTTATATGGAAATGTAACCAGCTGCTGTTCTCCACAGTTTAAGTCAGGAAGCAGCCACCCATTTAAGAGATCGAACTTTAGAAGTTTACCTCTGCATCATATCTGACAGCGGCAGAGAGCAATGAAAATGCATTTTCCACAGTAATTCCTCTCTTGATAATGTGCTGACATAGCTTTTTCAGTCTGTTTTCACAGTATGAAGTCGCCAAATCCAAAAGCCCTGCAATTAGAACACCATCACATCACTCAGCTGTAAAATGATCTCTGGTCTTTCAACATCAGTTTCTGCTCCTGCAAAGCTCTGTGTCTCTATAATGTGCTTTTTCCAAGTAGGTTACTATTCAGAAAATGCAGATTACAGGTGAAGAAAGGCTTTTTATTACCTCATGCTGCACTCCTGTTAATCTCTGTAAATATGAAAGCTGTCCTACTTGCATACCTAGTGGCAGGCACCACAACGTGAGTAAAAAACTATTATCAAGTTATGGGCTTGAATTACAGCCTGCTGTAATTGCTCTGCTGTTCAAGTTTCCTCCCCATTAGATCCATGGAGATTCTTTGATATTATGCCAAACAGCAATTGACTCGATTTAGTAAAATACACAAGTATTTTCACCCAGAGAAATAGTTTCTCTCCCAACCTTGACGAAACTGCTCACACTTTATTTCTAAACACGCACCATTTTTGCTGAAGTTAAGTTTGCTACAACAGCATTTTAAAGACAGCTTAATTAATCACCAGTAAAATGCATTATAGGCTAGACTAGAACCCCGTATTTAGTCACTTATTCTGCATGCCCTGTCCCAGTTTTTCTGGATGCTGCTTCCTGACCCAACTGGACCATCAGCAGTACCTATTGCATCTTCAGGCGGAAGGTCAACGCTGTCCGTGTACAAGTACTCGAGAAAGGCACGATATACGGGGTAGGAAAACTGGTCTATTTCTATCACCTCCTTCATATCCTCATTCCAGTATGACTGGAACATGGTTCTGAAGTGTTCACACCTAGGAGACAGAGACATCATCTGGAACACTATTATACACATGAATGTTACATTCCAGTCCCCCTGAGATACATATTTGGGGCACTCTGCAACACCCACAGATATTTTACCATGCCCCATCAGGTCCCACATTTTGGTTCCCTAACGCTGTAGACTTCATCATGCATTTAGATAAAACTCTTACTTTGTCCATGCTACAGAAACATCTGTGTATATATTGCAATCAGACCAACTTAACATAATTTATTATCCTGGGAACAACAAACAGGCTCAGTGAAAAATTAATGTGGACTACCCCTTTTACAATCACTTCATTTAAAGCTATTATAAATAATAAATGGATGCTACCTACGACAGGTTTAGGGGTCCCTCCTTCCTCCTCACTTTTTTTTGCCCCTTTGATGATACACTAAGGGGTTGTTCTGTACAAACAAGAGCTGTGAAACACAACCACTACCTGATTTTCAGAACAGCTTTGTGGACATGGATGTACTTTCCATCCACACGGAACTTCAGGTCTGAGGTTTCCGGGCTGTCAAACTCTTTCTTCAGAGACTCTGCTACCGTTAAAAAGTCTTCATGCTCTACAGAAACAATTTTCAAACAAACAAAACCAGACGTTAAAAGCATCTTACGTGAAAAACACACATCACTAACTAAAGCTAGCAGCTCAACCAAGAGCATGTCAAGGAAAACATCTGTGTCAGGGCTCTATTGGCTTAAGCAGCAAAATGGGAAGAATTAAACAATCCAATAGCATTTCCTGTTGGGAAGGGCTGCTCCACAACAGCTACAGGCAGCAGTGGTCAGCAATTCCCATTCCATCCCGTTGCACAGAGGTAGCACAGCACCAAGGAAAGTACCTGGGGAACTCAGTCTCCATGTGGGCACTACCCATGAGATTCCCAGCCTCCAGGCAGCTCTGTGCTCTCGTGCTGGCTCAGCTCGGCTCTGCCCCCTGACCTGCACAGTGCTGCCAATGGGAGTCTGCAACACCCCTGAACTCACTGGGGACGTGGGCTGCAGCACTCCAGCCACATTGACACAGCGCGGGCTGGGCCTAAAAAGAAAACCTGTCACCACTTAGCCACCTTTCTGTGCTGGCAGACTGGATACAGCCTGCAGGCTGATGAGGTCTCTGCCCAGGCTCATTAACATGAACTGTACTGACACCAATTACTCAGTTTATGAGTCAGTTATAACAGCACAAAATCCAGCAGCAGTGCTGTTGAAGAAGAAGGACAGCAGACACTGTGTTCTTAGTACAAGGGCACAGAACCTCAGCAACTTGGGAAGGGGACTAAAGCAGAGATAGCACAGTTCCCTTTATTAAGGCCTATGGCACTGGTCCCACAGAGGTCCCCCTCTGAGTCTCAAGAAATCACACAAGAGTTGCAGCACAAGTTGTCTAAGGCTTCTGGTAAAGCAAGGCCTCCGAAGTTTTAGAAAACCTAATTTAACCCATTATTTTGATGCATCTTAAAAGTGTGTTTCAAAGCACGTGGCTTCTAAGAAGTGCAATACAGAAAAGAAAAATAAGTGGATTTCCACTAAATGGGATGTAATCTGTCTCCTGTGTCCCACAGGACTGTATATTGTTCCACATATACAATCCACAAGCCACTCTTCACCATTAGGGACACAAATTATTTCGTATTTTAAAAGAAATACTGCTGGAACAAACTACTCAGCACTGACAAGTCATGCCTGTGCCACAGAAGACCTTGCACTCCTCTGACTTACACGAATCACCCACAGAAGCTGCATCTCCTCTGGGCTAACTAAACCATGCTCCAATCCCTCTCCATTTGCTCATGTGATCTTTTTTTTGCTAGGTCATGAGCTTAGCTTAAGCTATGGAGATCAACTTTCACTCCAAATACTTTCAGTCTTGGAAAAAGGCTGCAGATTTGTACTTCACCACAGCCAATCCTGACCGGCTGATTCATTTTTTGGCAGAGCCATCATAACTGTAAGTAGAACAATAACCTTTACACAGAGTTAGCTCTCCCTAAGAAAACAAAACAACACCCATAAAAAAAAAAAAGAGGGTTTACTCCTCTATGATTAAAACATGTGGGAAAGGAAAACATGCATATGGGAAGTGGAGGTTTAAAAACACCCACAGAATTAATTATTTTGATTTAAATATTCAGTAACATTGCCAGAATAAGTGGGGAAGAATCCCCAAATGCTAAGGGGAATTAAAGTGCAGGTATAGAGGTCAGACACCGGGCTATACTCAGTCTGGGAATACCTCATAAAAACCTGGAATTTGAAACCAGGGAGACATGTCATTTAAACAGCCCTCACTATCAGCAAAAGGCAACAGACTGGACAACCACGAGACCTCCACAAGAGCTGGAGGCAAGAGAGAGCAAGACCAGCACATGTTGCAGAGGATTAGAGAATGGAGAAAGTGACAAATGGGATAAAAGCAGACTTAGATTTACTCAGGAGCAGACCGCTCCAAGCTAATCTCCCTCTTTAGTAACTCTGCTCAGTTTTCCCCTACAGGTGAGATGCTGTTATCTGGACCTCTACAAATGTGGTAACGTGCTAAATGAGAAGTTAACACAGAGAAGCTGGGTTAGCACAAGCCAAATGCAACAGTAAAATCTGAGAGACTTTACTGGAGAAAAGTTACTTAGGATGTCATCCATTGCTCCCCAAAAACAACTCTGTACAGAGACTAACAAAATTAGGGTCTGTTGTCAATATGAAAATAGATCAGATGTCCTAAGAGATCCTGAGAACTGAGGCAATAGATGTAAGATGAAACATCCTTGTTTTTTTGAATATGAAAACACCTTCATGTTTTCCAGGAAGGGCAAGCTAAGCCCTTTATATCCTATTTGGGGCCAAATAAGAATTAGCAGCATGTGGATCAAAGAAAAATCAAGAAAAAAGGTTTGACCTTATTTGTTGGACACAGAGGCTACATCCCACAGAGAAATCCAAGGCAGTATAAGAGGAGAAAAAGAAATCATGTAAGAGTCTTGTTTCACAGGGATTATTATTTACAAGTCTGTCTGTCTTTGACAAAAGTCAAACTAAATAGACTTGAGACAAATCATCTCACAAAATGAAAACTTGGAATTCTGTTACTTACAAAACATGAAACATAGGAGAGAGATTTGCTCCTTTATATTCACATTAGAAGGGCAAATACTAATGAGGGGAAAGCTACAGATGACACTTAAAATCCAAAGTTGTTAGATAACAAAAAAACAAAGCCTCAGGGGTAGTCTTCCAAGCAGAAATAGTTTTAAGAGGGAAAGAAAAAAAATAAAAAAGTTTTGTTAAATGACTCAGGATTCCTTCCCTGACCTGAGCTGGAGTTCAAACAACAAACATAAGAAATATACAATATTCATCATGCAATGGTAAAACAGAGTTTGCTTGGGATGTACATTGGCAAACAATCCTCCTAACACCACCCTGGATCCTCAGCTGCTGAAATAGACTTTTCTTCAGAAGGAAAAAACAAATAGCTGCAGACCCTCCTTGAAACAGGAGCCCGCCGGGGAAGCAGTACCCTGTACTAATTGCTAATGGACACAGGGATTGCAGGAGCTGGAGCTCACCTACGGAGAGCAGGCGCCACATGACGGCGGGGGTGGCGAAGCAGGCGAACACATCGTCGGTGCAGGCGAAGTGGGTGAGGTGGGGGAAGGTGACGGACTGCCCCCGGCACTGGCCCCACATGTACACCTGGCCGCTCTGCGTCTTGGCGGCCGACGTGTGCGCCGAGTGGCAGGCCGCGATCTCCACCACCCTGCGGACACGAGAAATCCCATAAGACGCCTGCGGTAGGGAATCCGGTGACTTTCCAAAGGCCTTGCCAAAGTAACAGCCAATCAAACTATGCATCAACATTCCTGGACTTGGGTATTTGTCCTGCCGAAATGTGATACTGCTTGAACAGGTATTAAAAAATCCCGCAGTGACATTTTCAGATTGCTTGTAGATTTTATTGTGATCAGATTTTTGCTTTTGCTGTCATTCTCACCAGTCGACATTCCTCCTATTTTTTCATAACCATGGAAAAAGGGATGAAGAAAAAACAAGTTTTGTTTTTCCCCTTTAAAACCAACAGACATCAGAAACTTATTTTCAAGAAGAAATTTCTTCTGCCCCCTTTTAATTTGATTTTTGTAGGTTGACAGAGATCTGATCCGCTGCCTGTACTTCAGACTTCTTATTTTGCTGTTAGGTTTACTTTCCTCAAAACTGAAATTCAACATGAAACACAGACAGTGCTTCATTTGAGGGGAACGAATCCTTTAAGAGCTATGGTTGGTTTTTAAATAAAGTCTACATAGTCCTTTCACCCACCTCACACAGTTTTTTAAAACACTAAAGCTACTGATGCTCACTTATCTATCCTGTTCTCCCGTTGCTCAGACAATCCCTAGATTCTTATCTGAAACATTGCAAGAACTGAGAAGAAATGCAATTCCAATTAAAACACCACAAAGACATTGCCAGAGTTTCTGCGCATGTGATAAGCAAAACAGGGAGGTTCCTGTGTTCAAAATAAAAGCTCTGCTTTCCTGTTTTTTCTCTGTGGTAAAAATACATCAGAGGATTTCGTGCTTTTGTGCCAGACACATCAACCAGGGCAAACAAGTATCTTTCCAAGCAATCTAAATACACATACAAAAATGTGTGTTCCTTTACAGAACAACATCCATGAAGAGTTAGATTTTTAGGAAAAAAAAAACCAAAACTTTTTTAGCACAAAGTTCACATTTTAAGTGCAAAAATTATTTCAAGATGAAACTCAATCAATCTACATCACTTTCAGTATCTGTATTAATAATTTCTGGCAGAAAACTGATTGGTTGTTTTACACTATTATCAACTTATGAATCTCTATGCAACATCTCCACAAGACACATCATAGAGTATTTATTTATCTTAGGGACAACTTACTTTTTATCACAGCTATCAAGCTGAACTACTTCCTTCTCCAAACTTTCTTTCCTTAGCAGAAGAGATTTTTTTTTTTACAGACTATACACTGTACTTGAGCAGTACAGCAGGACATGTACTACACCACACATATGGTACATGTATACACACTTACAGTGCACGGTACAGGGTAACATGTCAAGCATGCACTTAACACCAAAATTCAGGAAGCTGACCTTCATGGCTGTTCCTCCCAGCTAACACAAAATAAAGTCTAAACATTCCTAACATGCTGTCTCTGCAATATTTTTTCAAGACAGCATCAAATGAAGCCTGCTAAGTAACTGTTGCTAGCATTAAATATAAATGACAAAAGAATTACGTAAACTGAAAGATCAGGAGCAGCAGTAATGTGCTTCATGGGAAATGACAGCTCACCCACTTTTAGCACTGTTTCCAAGGGAGCCAAGTCAAGCAAGATGAGTAAGTTCAAGCAACTTATCTCTCCCTTAGATTCCAAGCAGAAGTTCTATGGTATTTTCTCCCTCCTTCAGCCATTGAACAAACGCCAGTTTGATTATAACCCCATCCCTGAGTTCACATACAGTTCTAAATGCAACAGTTCCCCTTAGTTCACTCATGAAATAAATCACTAACAAAACAAAGTTGATCTATCTGCAAACATACACATTTCTCTTTCACAGCTTTTTAAATATTTCATTTTGCTTTGCTAGTGTCAGTTCCTTCACAGACAGAGCAGCCCCACCTCAGCAGTTTTTATTGTGATAGTTCCTTTCTTCTTTCTCCACCCCCTCCCCCATTTTTTAAGCTCTTAAACATTCTCAGTACTGTGAAGCTTTTAAATTAATGCTAAGTGGGAGAAACAACAAAAAATAGGAATGACTTCCCAGATGAAGGAGAAAAACCAAGCAGAAGTGTTTCCTAGTTAGGAGGAGATTTCAAATTGAGAGATCAATAGACCAAGACAAGGCACATTAATCTGTAGGTATACACAAGGGCCCAGACAATGGGACTGAGGTCCACCTTTGTAGGTGAGCAGCAAAAGAGCTATCCCCAAATATGAGGATGATGAAAGACAATTGGCAAGGGTTAATTTCATTCTTTTATGAGTCCAGGAAACTAAAAAACTACGAACTACTAACTGGTAGGAGCAATAAAAATGGGTACTAAACTGTCCTTAGCTCAATAGCTCAAGCAACTTTGCAAATTGAGTTCTGTTTTCATGGTGGACCATTTTCAACCTTTCAAAAATTGTTTTTCCTCACATGTCACTTCTTGCAAAGGTGGTGCTTCCTTTCTCCCCACTTTTTTTTTTTTTAACGTAGGCCTCAATTCATGGCTTGGTTTATTGATTTCATAAGCTCCAATTTTAAGCAAAGGAGCCATATACAGAATAGCACAACACTTATTCATTCATTATCTTTCAGTATCAGGTAAAGGTGAAGTGTGTTTGCGTTCAATAACCATTACAGACAGCAAAGAGCACTCGGTCTATTGTAACCAGTCAGTTACCATCCTTTCCCACGTTTTTAACATCAGCAATAGAAAAACAATCCACCAAGCCCTACACATGCATGCTTCCAGTGCTAGAGACTGCATAACACATGCTCAGACTTTTATCAATCCAGGAACAGCTTCAGCGAGATTACCTTTCTTTTTCCATCATGATCTGCACAGGGCTGAGCTGGTTACTTTTATTCCCAGTCCCCAGCTGCCCGTAAGTGTTAGCTCCCCAGGCATAGAGCAAGCCCTCATCTGTTAGTGCTAGAGTGTGTGCATAGCCACAGGCAATCTGTAAGTAAATGTATAAAGCGTTACTCCTGAACCAAACACAGATGAGAAACAAAATATCGCACACATTACCTTCCACTAGCTCACGGCAAGTACCTCAGGCATTCTTCATTCAGCACTACAATGCCTTATTTCTCAGCACTTACAGCTAACACAAAGTAAGTTAGCTGGAAGTACTGGAAAATTCCCAGCTTCATTAATTTAATTGGCCACTCCCAAGTAATTTACTGCACACTTGACAAGTCTCCCTAGATGCTGCCTACTTTATTTTCACATGAAGAACACTGAACTTCTTCATCACATCTTGCAATATTCTGCAAGTATTTCAGAGCTGGATTATTCTGAATACCATAGAGTATGAGTACTCTGTAATGAGGAGAGCTGCAGTTCACCAGCCAACAACCCTTCAACCCAAGTTATCACATGCAACTCTACACAGTTACTAAAAACCCAGGAAATCCCAAATGTTACTTTGATTCTTTAGCTAGGAAAAAACCCCAACCAAAATCCGAACAAACCAAACTAAACCCAACCACCAAACAATCAAATCCACCCCCTTGACTCTTATCTTTCCTCTCCCCTTGCTTCTAAAGGAACTTCTAATTAGAACACTTGAATTAGAATACTTAGTAGAACCAATTTGAACATCTGATTTGCCTTTATTTCTTGTGACTAGTCTATTTCATTCAGCTTTGTAACAAAAATGCAATTTGTATCCAAGCATAATTTACAATAGTTACAGTAGCTAACTTTAACTCCGCCCAAGCATTTACCAAAGCAAGTATTTTACAGCTTACTTGAATTTATATAAGCAAAATATAATTCATAGGAGCTAAAAAAAATTCAGCATGGGAACTGTGAAATCTAGCAGCAGGTATAATATTCCAAAGAGAGGGTTCCAGCAGAAGCTAGCAGCAGGAATGCACTTTCATTTGCATGTTGGGCATACCTGGAGCACACACACGCTGTGCAGCGCTGCCACTCTGCACGGGGTCAGCTGGTTGCCATTGTTTCCCAGGCCGAGCTGGCCATTGCCATTGTAACCCCAGCCATAAACCTGAGAGCACGAGGAAAACAAAATTAAGCCGCTCTTCTCTAGAAGTACAGAGCATTTCAGACTCAGTATCGAGCACAAGCCAAGAAAAGTACTTATTATTAAACAACTGTACGCTATCCGAGCAATACAGAGAAGGCTAAAAGATATTAAGTAAACTGCAATGACTTACTGCAACTTGTCTGCCCTGCATTTGCCTTTTAAAGAGGCTAAAAAATGTGTTTTGGACACGCTATGAATTTTGCAATAAACTTCCACTACACCAAAATCTCTCCCATAGCATCAACACTTTGACTTTCATGCTGTCCTTTCTCCTTATTACTTTTCCTTTTTTTTTTTTAAGAGAACATGAAACTAGTTATTCTGATTAGCTGATCAGTTTAAATGGAAGTCCCCAGTTTAATTCTTCCCTTAGTTTTGTTGCAGTGGACACACCATGACATATGTATATACAATGAAAGCTCATCTCAATCTCAGGGACTTTACAGTCCTCCCATTTATGAGGAGATGCTACACTCTGAGGTTGGTGAAATGCAATAAAATTGAGGTTACAGTTCATACCTAAAAGCAAGACAGCACCATAAACTTAGGTCAAATGGAACAGTTGCGCAATGGGAGGGCAAAGTTCAAAAGAATGTTTTGGGTTTGTTGCTGGTAATTAAGCAATGTGTTTAAAAAACAGGATCAGCCAATGTATCCTTGCAGAAAAATTAACCGTTTAACTGCGCATGTTTTAAAGAAACAAACTGAGACTAATTTAGCAAATTAAAATAATTTAACGTTATTTATGTTAAATAATCTATTGCAACATGAAGACAGACGTGGTTAATACAACTGTTCAAATTCTTGCAGTTGCAGACTCGGTAAGAATTGTGTTCCAATGCAGTCTTTGCCATAAGAAGGAATGTTTAAAAACTGCATCTCCAGTTACTTGCAGTGTTTTCCTTCAGCTGGTCTCACAGAAGTTGTCAGGATAACTCTGTCAATACAGCCCTGGCCTGAGCACTTCCTGACAGCATTTCTCCACATTCAGACACCAGCTTGGTAGGTTCAGGTAACAGAGAATGAGGGAACACAGCAGCAGCGCTTACCTCACCATTGTTTACTACAGCCATGGAGGAGGTCTGGCCACAAGCAATGCCAACTACAATTTTACCCTGCAAGCAGTTGGAAACTCTGCGAGGAGTTGGCTGGTTGGCTGTAGATCCAGATCCAACTTGACCACAGTTATTGTAGCCCCAAGCATACAGCTGTCCATAAAAACAAACAAACAAAACCACACAGTTTAAGCCTTAATAATAGTAATGATAGCAATATATAATCTTCCCATAGCATCGGATTGGGTAAACTATCCTATTTAACAAGCTAAAATGCTTAAAGTTCATTTTCAACAGATGAAAATTATAAGCAGCATTAGGATTCATCTAGCAAATATGAATATAGCACTTTTTCCAGCTTACTGCAACAGAATGAGAGCATCTGACTAAAACAGAAAACAAAAGGAACATATTTCCATATTAAACACAAGTCAGACTGTAAGACAAAGAGCACAGTTATTGTCTTTATAATTTCACGATGTTGGAAAAAGGAATGCAAGCCAGAACATCATTTGTTTCCCAGACACGCTTTAACTCCCCAGTTTAGAGCTATATAGTTTCCTTCACAGAACTCTAAAACAGGTTGCTGCTGTACACTCATCACACCTCTTCTTTCAAGAGCTGTGAAGGAACAGGGTTTTGCCAGCCATGTTTCACAGTACCTAAATTCTCTTACACAGCAGCACTAACAAAAACCCCACAACTTATATCCGTTTAAAGTTTCCAGTGACAAACTAGCACTAATACAAGCAAAAATTTTAGTTCCTTCCATCTGAAAGTCAGGAAGACAGGGAAGTAGTTTGCTATCAAAAAATACTTATAACTTTGTGTTTTCAAGGCCTCCAATTTTTATTACATGCATACATGTCCACAGTTTGGCATAAAACTGTTTCTGATGGTTCCTTCTCTGGTGCTTCACCCAGTTCAAAAGTTTGCCCTGTTGGAAACACCTTTCCACAGACATGCTTGGCAGTACAAGCACACTGACAGGTACCCTCATGAGAAGCCTGCACATCCTTTAGTGCCAGAAGCTGCCTGTTTACTGTAACACCAAACCAAGAGTCACTAAAAGTTATTAAAAACAAACACCTCGATCAGCACCAAAAAAAACCCCAACCCACCAAAGACAAGAACAAAAGACCACCCAACACAACTCGCTTACAATGAATAATATGAACAAAAGAAAGAATCAGTCCTTTGCGTTTTGTTACTTCTAACTGCTGAATCTTTGATTCCTACTGAATATTTGAAGATGCTTTATAAAATACTCCAATTGCAGTAACAGAAAATATTTAGGTAGAGAATCTCAGAAGGTAGATCAAAATGCCAAAGGACATGCCGGAGAAGCATGAATGTCTGCATTCCTTTAATTCTATCATTAAAATACTTCTTTTTAAAATTTGCACTGCGTTAAAGCTGCACTGAACCGTACCAACCAATTATGCCAGGTATTTCCACAAATACTTCCAACTTCAATGTCTCCCCGAGGCTTCGGGTATATCAGGTCACCAGGGGGTTGGCAGCCAAATATTTCTGTAAATAAAGCTACTTAACACATTTTTCTGCTTTCAGTGCACTCAATTCTGGTAAACGCTCAGCACACAAACAGACCAAGTTACTGCAAGGTACTCCAGGGATGGATTTAAAGAACATTAATGAGCCACCCTCGCAAGCAAGCTGCAAGTATCAATACCCTGGTCAACACAAAGAAACTTCCCCACTTCCACTGAGATTTCAAGCATGTCACATTTATGACAAGAGACAGCATGGCCTTCACACGCAGCTACCACACAGCAGCTGGCACCTCTAGTGTAAGTAATGCGTGAATGCCCTCTCCCCTCCTGCATGCTCACCAAATTTTACAGTTTAACCAACTCAAACACGTCAGCACAAAATCTTTCCTAGGTGTAGGCTCTTCTTTCAGATAAAGTACAGACCACTTAACCCAACCTCTCTTTCCTACCCTTAGAATACTTTGTATTACTGTTGCACTATTATTCCATACTGGACCACAGCACAGACACGCTCAGATTACCAGGATGGAAAGAATTGTAGTTTCCCTTTTCATTGTCAAAAGGTTTTAAAATTAGAGCTTTTCTTTCGCTAGTGCACAGCTGAAACCAGATTTTCCAGTGTGCATACATTGGTCAAATCTGCATAATTGGAGACTAATTGCACGTGTTTCCCATGACACGTAGCCTGGAGCCACGTAAACAAACGGCATGAAGCAGACTTGGACATAAACCCAGTGCTCTTTCATCAGCTACACACCAAGGTATTCAGAGGTGTGCAGAGCAACATTCTTTTGCAGTACCAGCGTGGAAATGCAAGACATTTCTACAAGAAACAGACTAAATTCTAATCCAGTAAATACAAACTCAACACACTCCCTAACAGAATGGCAAGAAAATAAATTACATTTTGCACCTCACAAACCATTCTTTCACCTGCAAGTGGTACATCTTTCTAGCCTCATCCCTGTGAGAGACACAAAAGTTTACTAAGCTTTATTTCCCTTGGTTTTGGGGTTGCCTTTTTTTTTTTTTTTTTTTTGTGGGGAGGGGTTAGTAATTTGGTTTTTGGGGGTTTTTTTTAGTTGTTTTCAAGTCTGCTCTGAAGAAAAGGACACCCTAGTTTGAGGCAGCAGGACAAAAGGCTATGTTTGTAATTACACTGCAGAAACAGAGAGAAGTTCAAACTGCAAGGTCACCTCCACTATTCACTTCAACAAGGAGATTAAGAGATTTGAAAAGGTTTCAACTTACATCTCCATCCAATGAGAGTGCCATGGAATGATGAGAGCCACAAGCTACTTCCACCACTTTCTTTATTAACAGATTTGTGCAAACTTGAACAGGAGTAATGCCCTGATTGGTTGTGCCATTTCCAAGTTGGCTGTAACCATTATGTCCCCAAGCATACACTTCACCATCTGAAAAAATATTTGTGATGAAAACCAGTAAAAATTCCAGGAAGGTTAAGACAGAATTTTAAGACATTAGCAAATACCAACACGAAAATGAAAGGAGGTTAACAAAACCAGAAACTATTACAAGAATCATCTGTACACTGAAAAATTATACACTATGTTTTGTATTTGTATATCACAGCATAACCTCTAGATTGCGGAATACATGGAAGTGCCTCAATATAATGGAAATGGAAACTTTACCTATTACAAAATCCATTTACTTCCACTTAAGACCAACAAGAACCTCTTAGTGTACATTAGCCAGTTAACAACTTAATACAATTACACCTTAATCCATTCCCGTTAAATGCAAGTGGAACCTAAAATCTCTAACTCATGTTTCTATATTAAATGTTAATTTTCTACCTTCAGTACAAAGAACAACATGGGGTCCACTTCCATAACTGAGACTGGAGATCTTCTTTCCACATAAGGCTTCTAATTTCTTTGGTACTATTGTGCTCTGATTATCTCCAGTTCCCAGACAATTACTGCAATTCAGTCCAAAAACAAACACCTGAAAAACAAAGGAATACTCACTTCAGATGATTTATACTCAGGTATGCAGAGCTGTGTAATACCCAGGTCTTCATTAACTGGGGACAGAGTTTCACCTTGGACCTCCAGGGGCCAGAGACTTCCCACACAGAAATTAACAACCCCAAGAGTCAGCACAAGGGCACTTTGGATGTTAACTGATGAGTCTGAATTATTCAGATTCATACAGTCCTGGAAGTTAGGCTTTTTATTTTCAGGAACTGCACCATAAAAAGTCTGAAACTGTGAAAAGTGGAAGACACCACCTTCTTTTAAATGCAGTTTGTAAATAGCAAATAAAGCATAAGCATGTAAAGAGCTATGCTGGGGGAGGCTCATCCTACAGGCACTTTTGATAGGACTTGAGGGAAAAAAAAAATTCCTTCTCTACCCAATCTTATGAGAAACCTTCCCATCAATACATCCCAGAACATCTGCCTTGTTTTCTTTCAGCAGCACTATGCTAACTCATAATGAGTTTCTGAATCATTAAAATCTACAGATAATCTTCCACTGTATTTTTTACTTAGAAAGCCATAACCTCATTTTCTACCTTCATACCTGTGTGTTTGCACTAAACTTGAAGCTACCACTTTTTTTAAATCTGCCTGTCTTCAAAAGTGCATGTAATCCATCGTGGCCTTTGCCATTCGAAAGGTTTCTAAATTTCTAAGTCCATCTATGTTGCCCCCACACAAAAATTTTAAGGAAAAAAAAAAAAATCAAACGTTACCTCCACCATGTTTTGGAAAACACACATTTCGCACAATGCTTTTGAGAAGCTATTAATCTACAAGTATTCTGAAAATAGCTAACAGTGGAGCACCCACGCAGCTCGACGCCAGGCTCACCTCATCGTTGTGCGTGATGTAAATGGCTTCGTTGGCCGACGTGCCGAACACGCACGCTTTCCGAATGGAAGCAATCTCCTGGGGGGACAGCAAGGTGAATATTGGCCACTTGCCTACATCCACCATGATGCTGCTGTGTGTCATGACGCTTCTACAAGCAAGAGGACATCGCTGTAACAAAAAAAAAACCAAAAAGCTTATTAAAAAGCATATTTTGCGCTTTCATCAACAGACAATAAGGTAAATTCCTTTACGTGGAGAAAAAAAGACACGTAGCTCTGAAAGTAAACATTCTAACCTGTATAAAATATGTAATTGTATTTCCATGTATTTAGGTGAACAAAGTCACTGGAAAAAGAGACCTTTTCTTGACAGGGTATTATTTTAAGGTATATCCAATGCAGTTGAACATCTGCTTTTTTACAAGCAAACTAAATAAAAATTTGTGATCTAGCAAATATCCACTGGTGGCAGAGTGGCATTCTGAGGGAGTTTTCAAAGGGGATTTCAGTTGCAATTCCAATTTACAGAATTTTCACTTGTGAATTTTTTTTGTAGTCTTACAAGTTACAAATGCCACGTAAGCAAGCAGTTGATATGTATGTGAAACACACAAATAAAAATAGGGCTGGGGCCATTGTGAACATGACCCAAATCTGCCATCTCTTGTGTAATCAAAAGCTGTTATGGTCAAAAAATATTTGCGAGAGCAGGAAAGTATGAGCTTGTGCAATTAGGCAGTGAAACACATCAGAGAAATGTAATTAAGTAAAAATTGCCATAATCTGTTACTTAGAAACAAGGTGGATCACGTTAAAAGCTGGAAACGTGGCTGGGTATAGAGATGTTTGCCAATGAACACAGATGTATACAATCCATCCTTCTCCAGCACTCCCTCTTCCCAGTTTCCTCAGGGCAACTGCAGCAGCTCAAGAGCAAAGCTGACAGCACAAACATCCAGAGCTCATCTGGGCATTCAGCCCTGCACATGACATCGCTCACACCCTGAAGGGACTCTGCCACGACAATCTATGATCCATGCCCAGGGGTATCAGCAAGTTCTGGGAAATGTGGAGAGCATTAAGTGAAGAACTCCACAGAATGTCAATGACAAGACAAATCATCATAAAACAGTAAAAACCAAAAAGGAAGGGAATCATTCCAGGGGTAAGAATTGTGGTGTCTACCCAGATGCCACTCTCTCATCAACACTTAGTTCTTTCCATTTGTTTGCTCCAGTGCAACCCAATCCCCCTACTCTTGGCTGTGCTGCTTTCAAGTCAGGCTGCTTCCTGATGATGCCTGGGTATCAGATAAGGATAACAGCGAGAACACAAGACAGCCTCATGGCTCTTCTTCTGATGCTCGGTTCTCAAAACCGTGCTGGCAACCAAGACTTGGCTTCAGAAAGCCATTTAACAACAGCACTCAACTGTTATTCAGTGCAGATGTTTCTTGGGAGAAGGGGGTTTAAAAAAAGTAATAATAATAATAAAAAAATGCAGTTTGAGAAACACTGAGGTCACAGTGGAATTAAGTCCACAAAAAAACCCCTAACACAAACAAAACCCAGGCAGGGTTGCTTCCTTATCAGACTTCATAACCTTGATCCAACAAATCCAGCTCTGCTCTACAGGCACCTCTCTCACTAAGAGCCTGACTTAACTCCGCATTTCACATTTGAAGCAGATCTTGAAAACACCTGAAATCTCCAGACGGCAAATTCATAATACATTTATTTGTAGAACAGCTTTTTTTTTTTTTTTTCTTTAACTCTACCTGATGCCAAGGCACAGCAGACTCTACACAGCTACACAGGCCTGGATGCATTTAAGCCTTCTTAATTTCTAGTCCAGTTACAAGCACAGGTTAGTTCAGCTGCTAAGATTTGTTACCTCACCTTGGCAAATCTTTTAACGTCTGACACTATCAATCAATTAACACAAGGCAGCAGTGACTTGTTCTTTTGAGCAGACCAAGTAAGTGTCCCTTCTGACTTCACCTATTTTAACTTGCCTCATATAATACACAACTGCCAAAGCACAAACGTGTCAACCTGGATATTGAGAAAACTATTTTCTTCACTGAATTAATTTTCAACATATTCAGTGAAGTTCTCATGGAGACAACATGTTATTTTGCTAGAGAATATCCTAGCAAATTGACAAGTTTTACAGCACCCAGAGAACCTATTCTACTCTAAAAGTAACGAGTTTAAAATGTGCTCCCTTATCTCTCCCTTCCTGATCTATGTCTCTAGACTAGATCTCTAATCCATCTGACTTCTTTTCTGCTCTGTATGACTCAGTTAATCACTGCTCTTTGACAAAACCTTTCCAAGCACTTCCAAAACCTATGGAAGTTACACTGCGCTTCCCACACCTCACAGCTCAACCTGACATCTTCTCAGACAAACTAATACCAGTAGATAAAAGCTTTCAAGCACGTGACACTTCCCAAATTTGAGGTATGAGCAATGAACTTCCATCCACAGGTGAAGATCCTTACAATTGTTAACAGGTGTTAACATTACTTTATCCAAAACAATGCTGTTTATTTTCAGCCATTTCAACTGTTACTACAATTCCACAGTTATTTCAGAGGTTTTCCTCAAAAGGTTCTGAAGGACAACTCATCTGCCACTGGCAAGTTCGTTTCTTTAATAAATCTCAATCCTAAAGTTTATCCAGCTGTACCAACCACAAGGTTCACAAAAATCCTTAAACCAAACAAACGACAAAAAAACTCCCTCTCTTGCCTTTTATGTAATACGTGCTGTTTCTCCTCAAAGACACACTTTTTCCCTCCTCTTGAAATATTAACTACTGTCCTTAGGTTCTGCCATTTGCTGGAGTACCTATCACTGGCTTTCAGCATTTCTAAGGCAGCAACAGCAGCTACTTTTCTTTATCCTTTTGTCTAAAGGGAGAGAAATTACACACAAATCTGGGAGTTCTGGGCTTTATTTACTGACTACTGTTTCTTAATTGTAACTGTGCACAGAAAGCTGATTTAACTACTTATTCTTCATTTTCCACAGAAAATAAATGCTCCGCCTAGGTAGAAGCACCACCTTTTTTCTCTCTAAAGACAGATTCTTTAATAACCCCAGCCAATTTCCTAGTTTTCCAACAAAAGTTCTGACAGTCACAGGAAGGAAAAAAAAAGTCTACAGTGAGAAAAAAGTACTTGAGGAATCTATTTTCAAATATAGGACTAAATGGAGGTGTCAGTAAAGTAACTCAGTGTTATCAAAACTGAAACCACGTTGGTTCCAGCATCCTGTAAGGCACACTTTCCAAAAGGGAAGATGCTCTGTGATACCATGATACCTCACACCAATCACACTCACGTTTCATCCCTGAGCAACACCTGCCTGAACCTGGGGGGACAGATGTGTGCAGAATTTCTTCTGGGCAAGTCCTGGCTATGAAAGGCTGATGATCCAGGAGACTCCGGGCACGGCACTGCGAGCAGCAGCACAGAGAAACCCAGCGTCCTTCATTCACCCTTCCTGCAGTGCGTCAGTCTCCGACCTAAAGTTATTTACTTTTCCTGATAGGACCCTGCTGTATCACTCACTGGGCAAGGGCTGCACCCCAGCTGAGAAGTTTGTAAGAGCAAACGGTACCAGATGGAGCCCCAAGTCATCAAGGTATTTCAATCTGCATGCTAATGGCTCTCACAATATATCAGCTCTCGAGCTATTGCTCAGATTCTGTGTGCAACAAGACAGCAGTGGCTCTCAGGAGTATCTGTCGTGTACCAACACACAGCTCTTAAATTAATTGCAATTAAAAACCTTATGAGTATAAAACCCCTGAGCTTAAACTGGGTGCTCTAGTTGCTTTTAAAAACACTGTATGCCCCCTCTTAACTGTTAATTTCTGCTGCACGATGCAGAGATAAACAATTATACAACACAAAGCTTTATTTCTGCTGCAAAATCAACCAGCAGAGGGAGTTTACATCAACACCACCTCCTTCACAGCTCCGACATCCCCGAAATGATCCAACAACCTCAGTATCCAAACAGGAACAGAAACAGAGATCACTGCTTGAATTTCACTTAGGCTAAAAATAAGCAAGAAAGGGCGACTTGTTAAAAAAAGGAAACTGAACTGGCCACATATTGTGATGAAAAAGAAATTGACCTCGGAGCAGGCAGCAACATTAGGGGAAAACATCTGCATCTGCTCACAATTTTAAAAAGCCACACACTTTTGGAGACATAGGCCCCTCAAAAATTCTGTGCTAATCTGCTGCCTACACATTCATCTCCTCAGTAATTTGCTTTCTAAATAAAAAGCCTGCAAGCAGATTCACAGTGGCACATGCAGGCAAACAGGAATCCCTGCCTTA
>VZTA01009255.1:26823-44419 GCA_013398855.1 Mohoua ochrocephala | reverse complement strand
AGCCCCCCTCCCTCTTGACCGTTCGCGCGCGCTCCGTCACGTGGGCGGCTCCTCGCTCCCCATTGGGCGCCGCGGGCGCGCGGGCGCGTGACACGTCCCCCTTTCCGCTTCTCCCCCCCCGGTCTCCACTCTCGCCCGGCGCGGGGCGGGATGCGGGATGACGGGGACAGGGAGGCTGGAAAAGTCCCCCGGCATCATCCAGCGTTCACCCTCTGGCCGAACACCACCGTGTCAACCAGGCCATGGCACTGAGTGCCACGTCCAGCCTTTCCTTACGCGCCTCCAGGGACGGTGACCCCGCCACCTCCCTGGGCAGCCCGTTACAGCGCCAAATCACTCCTTCTGTAAAGAAATTCTTCCTAATGTAGAACCTAACCCTCCCCTGGCACAGCTTGAGGCTTTGTCCTCCCGTCCTGCCACTGAATTGGCTGGGAGAAGAGGCCGACCCCCACCTGGCTCCCCCCTCCTCTCAGGGAGCTGCAGAGAGCGATGAGGTTCCCCCTGAGCCTCCTTTTCTCCAGGCTGAACGATCTCCTCAGCCCCAAACTCCCTCCGGCGCCCTTCACAAGACTTTGCTCCTTCACCAGCTTCCTTGCCCTTCTCTGGACCCACTCCAGCGCCCCAGTGTCCTTCCTGAGCTGATGGCACCTGTCTGTCCCCGCATCCTCCCCGCTCGGAGCCGAGGGCGGAGCGGGGCGCGGCTGCGGCCGGCCCAGCCTCCCTGCCCTGCCCTGCCCTGCCCTGCCCTGCCCTGCCCTGCCCTGCCCGCGGCTGAGCAGAGCCCGCCCGTGGCACGATCCCTGCTGGTTCTGCTGCAGCCTGGCGCCAGGAAGGCCCGAGTCCAGAGGGGTCCCGGAGACAGGGATAAGGGTCTGCTGACACAGTCACATAGCGACATCTCTTCATTCAAGGGTGTTTAGGCAGTCTGTAAACCCCTGCTAGAGGTTAGCATTGGCACAGTCTTGTCCCTTTACTCTTCTGTTTCAACACCTGCAGATCAAGTAGCTGACGGAATGGTGCCGGAGGATCCAGGAAAGGGAAGATTGGAAACCGGCCTTCCCAAGAGAGTTCTTCTGTTAATACAAAGTTGTTACCAGGAAATGGCTTCCTCCTTTCTCAAAATTTACTTCTTTTCCTGACAGTGGGTCAGAAGGCAGCTGGGGGTTGCAGGGAGTGGGGAGCTGATGGGTCTGAAACATAAGGCAGTAGGGTCAAGCCCACTGGAAGTATTAATCTCTTTTTGGTGGTGGTCAGTTTAAGAAAAAGCTAAATTCAAAGAAGAAATTGTAATAAAGAAAAGAAAAGAAAAAAAGAAAAAAAAGAAGAGAAGAGAAGAGAAGAGAAGAGAAGAGAAGAGAAGAGAAGAGAAGAGAAGAGAAGAGAAGGAAGAGAAAAGAAAAAAGAAAAGAAAAGAAAAGAAAAGAGAAAAGAAAAGAAAAGAAAAGAAAAGAAAAGAAAAGAAAAGAAAAGAAAAGAAAAGAAAAGAAAAGAGAAAAGAATCAATTTCAGTAACCCAGGATCAAGAGTGGATGGGTTGCTCTGAGAGGGAATCAGTGATGCTGAAGAAATTCTGCCCTGGAATATGAGGCAAGGAAAGCACAGTGGTAGGTCCAGGGTAAAAAGATAATTTTCCTGCCAAGTTGCTGCTTACTGCGCTGCTGGCATCAGGAAAGTACTGCTGAATACGTTGTGGGAATTCTGGAGCAACAGGAAGAAAAGGCATAAATAAGATACATGGAAAAGTGTCATCAGCACCTCCATGGGAGGCCCAAAAGAGCCAGAAAGGGAACATACACAACACTTGTTTTCAGCTTGTGTTTGTGCCTTTGCAAAGGAATTGTCTGTCAAGAACAGCTGCCTTTCCTGACTTTGCTAGGAAATGGTGCAAAGGTGGAGCTGCATAAAAAGAACTGCGATTGTAGTTCTGCAGCACAGCCCTGCTCAGTTACCCCATGCAGGAACCCAGTTGTTTTAACAAGCACCAGAACACAAGCCCTGAGTCAGGGGGGTTTTTTTATTCACATGGGTTTATGTTTCTTCTTACTAGTTATCACTAATTAGTTTTCACACTAATTTTATCATGCAGTAACTCCTTAAACAGTAGTTTAAGGCAGCTTATATTGTATCTGAGCTTTACAAGCAGCTGAGACAGCTAAAAAAGTGCTCTGTGTGGAGCAGAAATAATTTTATTCTCTTGCAAATAACTAGTTTCAGTTCTTTTTCTCTCAGTGTGGCTTTTTGTACAAGCCAGCAATAACAAAAAACAACTTTCTTCTAACATCTCTTTTTCTACAAGGAAAAGGGTTATGAAACCTGATATCCGTCTTGGAAACGTTGTGACCGACTGGAAATGTTATGAAAGTATTAAATAGGCCAACGAGGCAAAGCAATGCTATTCGGAGACAAGCTTTGTGGAACAAAAGGAGTTGCTGCCCAAGACATCACACGGGTAATGTGTGTTGCTGGCCTCGGTGGGTCAGCTCAGGTGCTGATCCCTCTCTCTTACACCCACAGCCTCACCTTACGTCTCTTGCAGGCAGTAGCAGGTGACTGTAAGAGGCTTTCCTCAAGTGACCCAAGTGGGGACACTTGAAATTCAACATGGAGAATAGCATGGCATGGAATTATACCCCAAACCCTAATGCAACCTGATTTTGTCATTTCATTCCTAAGGATATGTTGTCAAACCCGGAGATCCCAAAGGTGTGCGTAGTCATAGATAAACCCAAGTTTAGGGGAATTTATAATCTTGTCAATTGTGGATTTAAAAGCTTGTTCTGCATCTGCAGCTCTGTAAGTGACCACAAAGAGTGAAGAGTCATGATGGCAACTATCAGTGACCTGTTAAAGGATGTTAAAGGAAGAAAATTCTTCAAAGTGTTTCGTGTTTCTCTCCTCGTTGAGTATTTTTTTTCCATCAGTAGGTTAACTGTTTTCACTCAGACTGTGGAGTCCTAGGATATGATGCCAGCTAAATCTGATGTGAAAACAGTCTGGAGCTAAATGTGACCTGCGTGAAGCTGACGTCTCGCTCCAGTTCTGTTCTGCTGTGCTCGCCATCCGCTTCCTGTGGCTGTGAAAGAACAGGCACACAAAACAAACCTACAGCTGCTGTTCGGCCAAATCTGTTTCAAAGTGATCCAGCTGCAAAAGGGTGTGGAGGGCCTCCCCCTAAATCAAAGCGGGAGCTCTGACATCTGCTGTTTGGCAGGCGCTGATTCCGCTGGAGGTAGGCTCTCCATTGGAAAATGCGTGGGAAAACATTGACACTCTGTGGCCAGACAGATAAAATGCAACTTCTGAAATCTCACCGGTTTTCATTGCTTTCTTCCATTTTACCAGACAGAAATGTAGTAAAGAACAGTTGGTAGCTTTTACTCTTGTTGATAATTTCCAGTATCTTTTCAGTAAGTTTTGTTTATTGGTATAAAATGTCCTAAACAGGCAAGCTGAGACAAAAATGACAAACAAATGATAAAACAAAACCTTGCATCCAAACCTCCTGACTCTGAGGAGCACTGAGAGTGAGACTCCACTGTTGCTCCGGAGCCTGGGACGTTGTACAAAGTGCGCTTTCAGGTTCATGCTTGCTCTGTCATTTAATCTCATTTTCTTCCTCTGGAACTGGAACGAGGGAAGGCCACCTTAAAGGGAGCTGGATTTGTGTATTGCAAAGCAGGATTTCCTCCAGACTAATCTGGAGAGATGAACTTCGTCAGCATACCTCCAAGGAATAATTTTCACTTCCCACAGAAGTAACAGATAAGATATTACCTATATTATATTTAGTGCAGGTAGGGGGTAGGGTTAAGCATCATTGCATAGTCTCTATAGGGCTTCCTCTTTATATAAACCAAAGGAATACCAAAAAAAGCCCCAAAAAAGTCCTTGCTTCATGGCTTTTACATTCAACAGATGGAGGAGCAAATACTAGGATACGGGAGCCTTTTTTTGGTACACATAACACTGATATTTTTGTAAGCTTACACATTTTTTGCTCTTTTTTTCTTTTTTTTTTTTTCCAACTAGAAACATTAAGAAAATGAAGACTTGAGCTTAAGGCCTTTCATGATAGTCAGAGCTGTATTTTAATTAGTTTGTAAGGTGAAAGTGGAATGTGTGCAGTATGTGGCATAGATGAGTGTATGACCTAAGCTGGGATAGAGACCGACTGTAAGAAGAAGAGTTAATGAATAGCATCAGGAAAGGGAATGATGGTGTCGGGATAGGTAAGGATACCAAAGAAGCTTAGTTTTGAGTTGGCCTGAGGAGACAAAGCTAAGATGTTAGGGGTCAAGGGGAGAGAGATCTGTGAATTTAAGACATAAGAAGGACCTGGAATGAGAGTTGCAGTGGCAGAGACAGAAAAATACAGAGCAATTATGCCAATTTATGTGGGAAAAGCTAAAACAATTTGGGTAGCACTTGAGTAAGTAAGTCTAGAGAGAGGACCTGCATCCTGGTAAAATTCTAAACAGCTTTGGGAATTATAAACTCAGAGACTAGAGTAACAATATTTATGAAAAATGTTCTACAGTCATATACAAAAGACATAGTAATTCAAACAGAAGTCAAAGCAAGGCAAATAATTTTCCTTTTCATGTCATCCTGCTGTTGAAGCACCTGCCAGCTAAGGGATGAGAACATGAGGGAAAAAAGTATTTGCTCTGTGCCATATTTTTCCACGTTCACCTTGTTGTCAGGGTGCAATGCAGGGAGTTAGGGCAGGGTCTGGTGGTCAGGACCTGTCCCACTGTCCCCAGCCAGGGAGCAGGCAGGCTGGGGGGGATGCAGGGGCACCCCCAGCCCTGGCCATCAGGCCTCTGTGTTGGGCAGGACTTCACACCTGGCAGCACGTTTGTGTCCTCGTGGCTGCCATCCTCCAGCACGGGGGTGGGTCCCAGCAGGGCACACAAGTGGGGACTGAGACAAGGACCGAGCTTCCTCCCTTGACAACTGTGACATGGCATCAGCGAGGGTGTAGCAGGAGGCTTCTTGGGCTTTCCAGCTGGAGTATTCCCTACTGGGAAGAGTTAACTGTGGAAAGCACAAAGCTGATAGCTGATATCTGCTGCCAGTTATGCTACCAAAAAACATTTTCCTTCACCAAATGTTCGTCCCAGGAAATGAGGGGAAAACAAGGACCACAGGATAAGCTGGACCGTGAGAACAATGTCCTGTTTCCAACCCCGCCAGGAATGCCCTGGAGGTACCAACACCTCTCCGAGTGCTTGATGGGCACCTGAAGGACAAGTGCTTAACATCTGCTGTGTCTTTTGTTGTGTGAGTCTTGTTCTGAACTCTAGGGTGTTGGTACAACTTTAAGTGATCATATCTTGTCAAGAGACATCACTGCAGGCAGGCTTTTCTAGGGCATGTCCTAGCCTGTGGCTGTCTTGTGTAACTTTCAGACTATGCTAAGCCATGTTTCAAGCCTCTGGGAATTTGTCTCGGGAGGAAGCAGCTTGCCTTCAGCTGCCAGCTCTCACAGCTACCCACTGACCCTGATGGAACAGGCAGCTTCCTGGGCACCTGCCAAGTGAACTGGCATGAGTCTGTTAGCAGGAGCGAGTTTCCTGCGGGCACACCTGAAATCGGGGGCAGAACAAGAGGAATGGAGCAGGATGCAGAAAAGAAAAAGGCCAAACTTCTCTAAGCCCAAACCATCGCGTTTGGCTTTGTTGTGGTTTTAGCCTGGGGCACTGGCTAGGCCAAATCCAGTGATCCCTGCAGGTCCACAAGGAACTCTCCTAGGCCAAACTTGGGGAAGTCCCCTTCAAGGTGGCTGCCCGCGGTAGACAGGTGGGCTCTCCAGCCATCTCCCTGTGCCCAGGGCCTCCTTCAGCTCCCAGTGGTCTTTCTCACCAGCTGCTGGTCTGAACATCCCCTCCAGGGGTGGTCCTTCCATGTATGATATAGTGAGGAGATCCTGCAGGAAACGCGGGCAGGGCCGGGTGCGTGGTGGCTTTGGTGGCCTTTCTCAGAGACACAAGCACATCTGGATGGGGAGGCACACTCTGCCTTCGCTGGACTGAGATCTCCTTGTTGTTCCAAGCAGATGCCATTTGGATGAACACTCACAGTAAGGACCAGAGCTCCACCTGTTACTCCTGGCTCTGCGAAGGGTTGTCTCTCTGGAGCTGCCTTCCAAAGAGGTGGCACAGGTTCAAACAAATGACAGTGAATAGAGTGACCAGGACAAAATCCCCATTACTGGAATACTGGGGGCATGGGAAGGAGGGGGCATTCTCTCCTGTGTTACTAGTACTGATTATTGCTTTTTGGGGATGAATATCTAGGAAGCAGAGAAATACATGCCTAAAAAACAGCAAACAAATCAATTGACTGAAATTCTGTAAACCTATAAATGGAATTAGCATTGCTCCTGAGAATTCGGGGAAATGAAACACAAGACAAGAACATTTATTCTGTCCACAGAAGACACAGCTTGAATAGGGGCTGTCCTTGTCTCTGAACACAATGTCTGAATTATTTAGTACCTGGCCTTGCTGTTCCAGCAATAGATGCACTCAGAGCTCATCTTGTCTTTTCTTTCTTTCTATCTTAAACGGGCTTGTAATTGCTCCTATGTATTATTTATTGGAAATACTATGGTTTTGTAACATAGCTGTGGGTGGAACAGGCTCTGTAGGCACAGTGTGCACCCTGTATTTGGAATAATTGTCAGGAAGAAAGAAAATAGGTTGCAGTTCAATACATAGGGTATAAGCATGTAAAAAAGAAAACACAGAGTTTCCTCTATTTGCCCATGAATTGCTGTATTTTGTGCCATAGAAAACCTGAAGGGAATCATCAGTAAAACTGTGCTTAGTTGCCATCCTTTATTTTGGCTTTATTTTGTCCTTTCCCTTTCCCTTTCCCTTTTCCTTTTTTTTTTTTTTTTTCCAGAAGCAGCCTTCTTCTGCAGCATGTGAGGGAGTGATGCAATCAAAGGCTCCATCACATTTTATTTCAAATACTCAATTATTCACTGAATGGTAGAGTCTCCACCCTTGCTTCCTGTACCTGTATTTTAATTTACTTGAAAGAAGTGACAGTACTGTGAATGTCTGGTCAGATGAAACAGATGTGTGTCGCAGCCACCTGCCAAGTCTCAGAGAAGATGAGCAGCAGCAAAGGCAGGAGAAACACGAAAAGATCAAGACACAATTCACTTGACTCACTGTTATGTCTAAAAATACCAACTATGCTGATCTTAAAGGACAATGAAACATGGGAAGGAAGGTTATTCCAAAATGGTGAACAAGCAGATCAAGGACATGGACAAAAGGATAACCCTCGGGCAGCAACACACTTCAGGGCGTGCAAACAGTGCCCGGAGGGGCCAGAATCCACTGCACATCGCAGTTCTCTTTTTTTATCCCCATCTAGAGAGCTTTCTGACAATTTTGCACTTATGGACTGGTTTTAGAAAAGATCACACATGAACATACGCTGCACGGTTTTATTGCTGAATCTTGAGAAAAGAAGGCTTATCAAAGTCCTTATCGCTGTGTTCCAGTACTTAAAGGGTGGCTGCAAAGAAGATAGAAAATCCCTTTGTACAAGGAGTCCGTGGGAAGGATGAGCAGTAGTGGGTACAGTTTACTCCTGGGGAGATCCTGATTGTGCACAAGAGGACAACTTTTCACAATGAGAACAATCACCCATTGGAATAATCTCCCCAGGGCTATGGTGGGTTCCTCAGCACTGGACACTTTTAAGATTTGGCTGGAGAGGGTGCTGAGCTTCTTTCAGACCATGCTTTTGCCTTGAAAGGTTGGTTGGACCAGATGATCCAGACCAGAGGTCCTTCCAGCCTGGTATTCCATGATTCTTAAAACCTGTCTTACACGTCCACAAGCTGCATAAAGCTGGTAGAGGCTCTTGGTGCCAACCAGCTCTGTGGGTTGACTGTGGGAGAGACATTTATCACAGAGCTATCTTGCAAAACGTGCTCTGTAGCACCCCTTGCAATCCCATGCAGCCTAAGTGGGCTGGACTCGTGCTCTTTTGTTTCTCCCTCATCTTCCTTTCTGTGAAAGATGGAAAACTGAAGTATCTTGCCCCCAGAGGAAGAAATTCACCTCTCAGCAACCCCCAACTGACCAGAGAGTCCCTTCCATGTGCTGTGCTGAACTTCATCCCCAGCAGAGGTTGTGACATGGAGCTGTCATGTGGAGATTGTTGCTGACGAAACTGCATCTCCCACAGATGCATTAAAAGTTCCCCTGTGGTCCCAGGGAAAGCAGGGGATGATTCCCATTTCCTTCTCAAATAAAGGTGGCTAGAGAGCAGCTCTGCCTTGCTGCTGTGAGGTGAGGTCTGCACACCTCTGAGCAGCCCCTTAGGAGCAAAACCCAACCAATAAAGAAGGTAAATAAACACTGGCTTTGCTGGGACTCTGCTGGCTGTCATCAGCCGCTCTTGCACAAGCAAGGCTGGGAGCTGTTGCAGCAGCACATTTTTGCCTCTGGCATGTAAAGTTCAAGGGGTGCTGTCTCGTTAAACAGTTTTCCGTTCTTTTAGGGGATTTTTATACTCCCTCAGCTACCTCAGTCCTCTCAGAGGACTGACTTTGCTTCACTTACAAAAGTTGAAATGTCGTAAATACTTTGATGTAAAGAATTTTATGGATTTTTGCCCCAGGAGCAGCATTTTGACTCATTGTATTTCAGCGAGACATTAAAAAAACATGCTTGTGTGCAGTTTTGTAAATTGCCGTTGTTACCATTTGCACAATAGGTAGTAAAAGCTGATGATACAGTAATTTGTTTTGCACTTCTTAACGTAAGAGTGGCAGAAAAATTGTTGTCTTGTTGCTTAAGAGGCTTTAAATCCCCACCCTTGAGCTGTGATTCAGCAAATTCCCAGAGTAACCCTGGTCTGAAAGCCGGGTTCCTCCTTGTCCTGTCCTGCCAGGGGGTGGATTTCTCCCAGACAAGCCAATGAACAGAAGCTCATTTATTTATGCATGTGGTGAGGAGGAAACTTGCTCCACACTCTCCCCACCTCTTCCTGCAGAATGTTAGCTCTGTTTTGCACCAATCACTTCGGGTCCTGAATGAAAAGAAGTGAGCGGCAGTGGAGCTGGGGTATAGAAACTGCTGTTGTGAACATCTCTGCCTGGCTCTGCTCCACACCTCATAAATAATCACACTCACCTCATCTGAGCTACAGGGAGAAGCAAAAGCAGGCTGCCTGTGTCTTTCTTCAGCAAACCTAAGGTGCTATTTCGGAGGGGCAGGGCTGAGCACTCTGTTATTAACTCGCATCCTCGAGGAAATTCGCTCGCTTGCTACTTTTTTTTGGCTGCATTTTTTTTCCCCCTCACAGCTGCAGCGGTGTCTTGATGGGGAAGCTGATCTCCAAAGGCTGGCGGAAAAGAGATGCTCGAGTTGTCATGCTGGGGCTCGACTTTGCTGGCAAATCCACCCTCCTGTACAAACTGAAGAGCAGCCAGGCTGTGGAGACGTGCCCAACGGTGGGATTCAACGTGGAGTCTCTTCAAACACCCTGTGGAGTATCCTTCACCCTCTGGGATGTTGGCGGACAAGACAGCCTGCGGGCCAGCTGGCCTAACTTCCTGGAGGACATCAGCACCCTCATCTTCGTGCTTGACAGCACAGACATGGCCCGGCTGGCCGAAGCAATGGCAGCACTGGAGGAAGCCCTGAGCCACCCCAGCATGGCTGGCATCCCTGTGCTCCTCCTGGCCAACAAGCAGGAGGTGCCAGGAGCGCTGGCTCCTGCCGAGCTGGGGGAGATGCTGCAGGAGGGGGGGCTGGCGGGGCACCGCTGGGTGCTCCGGGGGTGCAGTGCCCACACGGGCCAGGGCCTGCAGGAAGTCCTGGCCATCCTGGGAATGCTGCTGAGGGGCTCAGAGCAGAGCTCCCTGTTCCAGGAGCAGCCCATCACGGGGCTGGCAGAGAGAAGGCAAGCTCCAGAGCAAACCTGAACCTCGAATGGACCCTTCCCACTCGTTGCTGCCAGCAGGTTTGTCACGGAGGATTCCAGCCTCCAGGCACCCCCTGCAATGAGCAGAGCTGCAGCTGGCACGTGCCGTGAAACACCCAGGACCTGACCACCAAATCCCACCAGGAGGGTCTCTGAGCAAAACTCCCATCGTGGAGCAGTTTTGGCCACATCTCTTGGACTCTCATCACTAGCTGAAACTTGTCCCACTGTCATCATGTTCCGCTCATCCACCGCACTTGTGTGTCCGGAGGTTCAGCAAGGATGCTTTTTGACATTTGTGAATTATAGCAGGGATGTATGCAAGGGACAGAAGTTTTCTTCATTCTGCAGCTCCCAGCCCAGATGCACCTATTTGGATGGGGTGATCTCCACTTGGGGGGAGCTTGGATGTGCCCCATGCTGTTTCTTTCTCAGCACGAATCACATGTTCATCGGCTGAAAAAGAAGGAAGGCCCTGAAAGGAATGGCTGAATGGGAGCAGTGTAAGCTCAGGACTTCAAATGGCCAAGAAGCTGATTGGTTTTAGTGTGGCATCTACAGGTATAATAATCTTCAAGCCATGGAAGCAAGCCTGGATTTGATGGTGTAATGCAGTTAGAGGATGTGTGTATGTTAATTTATGCATTTCTTGTAATGGTTCTTTCTTTCTCCATTCATAATTTTTATCAAATAATGATTTTATGAAAATAGTCTCTCATTTTCCTTGGATTATGTTTAAATATAAAGAAATGAGACCTGACTTGAAGATGCTTGGAAATGCATCTCCATGGCCAGTCAACCTCTAAGTATCCTCATGGTGGCCTGGACAGGCAAGACAAAACCCTGTGTCTCAGACTTTTGAAACTGCCTGAGACCACTCCACGTGCAGTGGTTGATAACCATGGGCGCCTATGGGCACAGGCAGGCTGGTGACCAGAGGTCTCTCCACACTCGGCTGTGTCCAGGGCAAACAAAAATACCCCTGGCAGCTCCTGGCAGGACCAGGTCACATGTGGCAGTGATGGTCTTTGTCCAATCCTGCTCAGCTTACCACTGGAAAGATCTATAAAATGTGTGCCTGAGGGCTTCCTGTATCCAAGATTCTGTTATCCAGAGTTAAAATTAAAATATTTCATAGTGGTCCCTGCTTCATTATGAAATGAATGGGGGAAGGAGAGAGATAGGATACAAAATTTTTATTTCTATTTTCCGTTTCTGTTTCTATTCAGAAATCAGTTGCTTTCAAGGAACAGCATACTCAGCCTAGAAACACCAAGGAGAAATGCATGGCAAAATCCTCTTCTGTTCATACCAGAGCATTTTACAGTCGTTAAGGAATTAATTGTCCAGCCATTACTGGTGCTGTTATTAGCCACACTTCATAGAAGGCAGCAGCTGGAATAGAGAGCTCAAACAGTCACGAAGAAACAGAGCCAGACATTTATAGGAAGGTCTCAGTAAAGGAATCCTTCCCAACTGTTTTAGCTGCATTAATGTAGAACCACTGCGTGCTATAAAACAGCGCTGCAGTGTCGATGTGGCCTCGGCAATCACGGTTATGGGTGTATTTAAACAGCCCTGAATCATATCATTAATTACATGGCAACCTGTGTGCATGGCAAGGAGAACGAAATCACGTCTTCAGATCTTTGCAGGTGACATAAGCTGGTCAATCCACTTCCAGCTTGTTGCAGGTGGGCATTTTTTTGCCTGTGGTCATTTTTTTGCCTCTTGCCCGCAAGGTTCCAACACCTGTGTCCAATGACCTGTTGGCCATTCTGAACATGAGTTCTGGAGGCATAACACAAAAGGTTCCGTGCTGCATTGCCATGCCAAAAATATTTGTCCTTGTTGAGTTTGCTGCTGTTTTGGTCTTGTGTCTCACACGGCACAAAACAGAGAATTGTGCATTAGGGTAAACTCAGCACAGACTGAAAGGCTGTTCTGGGGATGTCTTACTCCTCAGTGTCTCTTGATGCCTGCATTTGACTCTACAGGATTGTCTGCTGGTAGTTAAAAGAGGCGTTGAAGCCTTCTCATTTTCCTCTGAGTGTTTTTTAAGCTCTTTAAAATGATAAAACATAGGCTCCTCTGGCAGCAAATGGAGGTAACCACCAGCCTTTGGTAGACATCACCAACTAAAAATTAAAACAGCAAGGTGGGAGGTGGGGAAGAAGGGGCAATGGGAGTCCTGGATGTCTGAAACTGAGGAAGGAACATTCCAGTTGCTGAAATTGTTCTCACTTCCCCTGAAGCAGTAATTTGGCAAAACACTCCATCTCATGGGGCATCATGTGATTTACCATCCTTGTTTTCTGGAATAAGGCTTTTCTGGACGCTTGGTCACATTACTCAGCCCATTTATGCCATTGTTCAGAGACTGTCAAAACAATGATGGGTCATAATATTTGAAACAGCAGCGCAGAGTTTACTTCTAATGATTTCCCTTTTCTCCCGTGTTGGACAGCTGCTAAAACAAGTCAGTCTAATGAGCACTGCACTGCTTTAATTGCACCCAACAGCACTTAAATGTTTCGGTGTCAAAACTCTTGCCTGGTTCAAAGGGAGCAGCATGGCAGAGTCTGCAGGAAGCAGCCACAGCTCCAGGGAGGGAAGTTTGTTACCTCCTTCCTGGCAGTTCTGCAGGAGACCCCCTGCCACATGGAGTGATATTGATCCCTAAAACATCTCTCCTTAAGGATTTCAGCCAGGAGAGCACCCTCAAACTTAATTTCCATCTTCCTGGGTATGGGATAGATGTCACAGTCTTGGCATTGATTTCTAAAGTCACATGGCTTCTCTCTGAGTAGCAGGTAAAAGAAAAATCCTTAGGACTTTGTTTCAGGTTCCTCACAAATTTGAAGCATCCTTCAGGTTATTTGTTCCAGAGCCCACTCTGGTTGCTCGAGATTCCTTTTTAGAGGCTTTTCTGGATGCACTCTGGTGTGTATAAACCTTGACAGTGACATAACCAAAATCCATAATTGTGCATTAATCTTCCCAGCCACCCCTCCACTGGGATGAGCCGTACAGGTAAGTATCTACCCTTGCTTGGAGCTGTCAGAGCAGCCTCCCTGCCAAGGCCCATTAGCAATTCCAGCCCTTGGGCCTCCCATCTCTTCTCTGTTTTGCAGGGATCACTGCAGTGGGAGTTACCTCCATGTCTTGCTGCTTTTTTCAAGGACACCGAGGCACTTCATTCTGCTTTCACACTGTTTATGAAAGGGCACAGCTCACTCCTCACTGATTTGCTAACATTTCTGTGGGACTGGTTTTTAAAGCAGCTTCCTGAGTATGAACCCAGCACAGATTTATTTTTTAATTTTCATCGGGAAGCTTTCCATCCACCTCCAGAGAGCAGGAAAGCAGCAAACCGGGAAAAAAAAACCCCAACCAACCAACATTAAAACCAGCACAGGAAGTACAATTCACCTTTTCCTCTTCACCAGCACAGGAAGGATGATTCACATTTTCCCTGCTCTCTTCACAACTTCCATTTTCAGCCAGTCCATGACACAAAACAGTTTCTGCTTGCACAGTAGCCGATTTCTGCTGTTGGCACCATTGCTTTATTTTCAGATGGACCTACGTGCCATTTGTCCTGCAGTTTCTGCTGGAGCTTCCCTGATGGGTTTCAGTGTTGCTGAAGGGCCTGAGATCAGAGGGAAACCACGAGATCCCAGGGTTGCAGGGTGAGGGCATGGACGGTTGCCAGTGAAGTATTTAAAGAGGGAACAGGCAGCCACAGGGTGCATGAGAGGGATCTGTGACCGGATGTAACACCGGGAGGGGAGAGTTAAGGCAGCAGCCACAGACCTGGAAAACGCTCGGGGGAAGAAAGGTCAATAAGAATTGTTTTAAAGGCTAGGAAGAGCTTTCTTTTCAAATACAGCATGGAATAAAAGATTCCAATCCCCCCTTTTTGTTAGGAGACAGGCTGCATAATGCAGCGGAATGTCTTAATTTTTGCTTAACACACCTCACAGCTGTAAAGTAATTTCTTCCTCTTAAAGAAACCCTGAAATACCACCTATAAAGATCCTCCACAGGTAACTCACCAAGGGAAAAACAAGGAGCAAAACCACATGTGATGCCATCTCTTAAAAAAAATCAATATTGGTGCCAAATGGTATTAAAAGCCAGTCACGCAATAACGATTAAGACAAATGACAAACTGCTGTTCAATACATCACAGCCTTCAAAGGGTTAATTAACTGGCCTTCATCTAAGCTTTCCTACACTTGATTTTTTCATGATTCATTTGCTCAAGTTGAAGCCCTGAGCCTGCCATCTGGATATTGTTAAAAATGCCAGGTGAAGGCTGGGATTCGGGTTAGGAGCTCAGCCATGCATCCATGGCCAGGAGTGCATCATCCCCCCATCTCATACTTCACACAGTGGGACTTGCATAAAATTCCTGCCAAAAGGGGGGGAAAAAAAGGTACTTTAACCAACTGCTATGACCCAGACCTGACAAGCATGTCCCCCTCTGCCTCTCTGTGGTCAGACCAGAAGCACAAACCTCTGCTCCAGCCCAACCTGGACACTTCCCACCTCAAAAGCTCTAATGCTTTAAACCAGACCAGCACCATCAATGCCTTGTCTGCTAATTGCTGTGAGAAACAATCTCCCTGGAGCTCCCAGAGCTGACAAACTGTGCTTAAATGCTCCCTTACACCTCAGATTTTTATGAGGGTTTTTTGGCCTGTGCTGGCTAAACACATTTGGATGTGGCAGTGAGGTTTTTTTCCAACAGGCCACAACCACTTGCACAAAAAACCCCTGCTTGGTGATCAGCAGCTGTGCAGCAACGCTTTGCCTTGGGCACAGGAGAAATATTTGCTTTTTAACCAAACAGTGGTGGGGTTACAAAGCCATTGGTTGCTGCAGAGAGAGAACAAAGTCACATGAGCCCATGGGAGGTTTGATAGTGGCGGGAAATGACTTTGGAAAGACCAAACTGGGGGTTTCCTGGGGAAGAAAAATACCAGCTGAGAGGTGAGTTGGGGCCCTCATTTCCTGGGGGATCAGGGGAGAATCTGTACTGCCCAGAAAGACACACACTTTACACCTCATGATTTTCTGGCTTTTGACAGCACTTAGCAATAGTGCTTTCATTTAATAATGGTGTAAACGAAGATCAATGCTAAAACTCCACCCTTCAACACCGGCAGGATTTTCAGAGATGAGGTTTGGGCCAGTGCAGGGCTGGAGCAGGGGTCCAGCACTGCACCAGCTGTAAGATACCTGCACAATGTGCCTCAGGGTGGTGCTCTCACAAGGATGGAGAAGCAGCTTCTCCCTGTTCCTTGAGGAAGTCCAGTACAGAGGCAAAACATGACAGACCATTCCTGAGGATGCCCCATTTCTGCATGATGGGGTGGACCCATCGCTAGCAAAGCAAGGGAAGCTCAGCCAGGAAGAGCAGATTTTGGGCTGCAAACATGGGAAAATAATCCTGAGTCTCCAGAGCTGCCCTGGGAAGGACGGGCACAATGTCTGCCGTGCTCCTGAGGAAAAGCAGCTCTGCAAAGACAGTGCCTAGGAACGGGCAGGGTGGGGACATGTCCTGCTGGAGATGGCTGCAGGCAACCCCAGGGCTTCGGGTGATACAGGCACCTGAGCATGGCAGGAAGGTGCTGATTAGACCCCTTGGTTCCCCCAGGCTTTCTCCCTTCGAGAGACCTTTATTCTCCTGTATTTCCTCCCTGGGAAGAAGCACTTGTGACTTACTTCAATGCCACTCTATCTTAAATTAAAAAAAAACCAAACTCAGTATTTTTGTTGTTCTTTTCTGCGTCCTACCTTTCTTCCACATAATTAAAGCACTCCCATTGCTATCTATGCCCCCAGCACCATCAGCAGAGGTAACAAATAACCTTGTTGTACCCTCCCCTGGCAGAGCTGAAGACTCCATTAGCCACCTCCACCGCTGCATGGGAGCTCATGTGCTGCTGGAGGCAGGAAAATTGCAGGAAAACAGATCCTTAGAGCATTAATTCTCTGGGAAAGATAAGGGCCTCGACCAGAGGGAGAGGCTGAAAATGCCACAGAATGGCTTCTGACAGCCCTCAGGGCTGGCCCCAGCTCGCCCTGCTTTTGCCTGTCACTTGGATGAGCAGCCTGCGGAAATGCGGCCCCACAGGAGCACCTCACTGCCTCTGCCATCCTCCTCATAGGAGATGCATCCTAATCCAATTATTGCAGCCTCTTGGTGCTGGAACTTAATGGATCTTCTCGCCATTTTCTTGAAGGTGATGTGCCCCAGGAAAGAGCTTTTGATGACACGCCTGCTGCGTGTTTTGAGACTGCATGTTATACCCATGATAGAATAGCAGTATAAATAATATATCTCTTAGAAAAACCCCAAACAAACAAACAAAAAACCACCACCAAAACAAACACCCAAACCCTAAAAAACAGGGACAGTGCAGGAAATTTCAGCTACAAAACAAAAGCTAGGCAGCCTCGAGTCAGTTGTTCAGTTCCAGCCATCTACTTTATAACCCTGAGCAACTACACACTGAGTAAGGAAGGAGCAAATAATGTGCACACCAGCTTTCTCTGGTGTGATGGAGGGGGACAGCCTGACTTGGGCAGTCAGTCCCCAGGCACGGAGCCTGCAGCTGGCACTGACGCCCACCTAGCAAGGAGCTTTTGCTTCTCTGCCACCGCTTCCAGCTCTCACACAATCTCAGGTTGGAACACGGATGCAGTTCAGCAGCTGCTGCCTGATGATTTCCAAGGGGGGAGAGGAGAGCCCCCAAGTCCTCAGTGTTAACACTTCAGTGCTTGCAGGGCTTCTCTTTGAGTAGACGACAGGGACTGGGGTAAGAGCAAACAAAGCCCCGAGGAATACTTGTAGCAGTATTCTTGCAACTGGAAGCATGAGAGCAGCCCCCAGGTTACATCAAGAAAAATCATGGACCTCAGTAAACTTCCATTTCTAAACATGCAGGGCTCACATTTTCACATTTTCTTTCCCAACTTTAGGGGCCAAATCTTTCTTCTATTAAATCGAAGCTAATATACAACTGAGGTCAGTAAAACTCATGGAGAAATTCAAGAGTTTAGATGTTCACAAAAATATCAAATACGGAGAAAACTGTGACCTTTACAAGAAGTGATTTCTTCCCTTTCCATCAGTTTTTAATATTTCAAGAGCAGACCTCTGGCTGAGTTCCCTTAAAAACACCTCTCTGGATACCGATAGCTATGCAAAGCTCAGTGCAAACACTTGTTTCTGTGCTGCTGACCAGGAGGTTGTGTTTAAAACCCCAGCAGTTCGGTAGCAGGGAGAAAGGAACATGCTGCTGCTGCAGGAGCAACGTTGCCTCGTTGTTAATTACTCCCCTTGGACTGGGCCCTTTTCTCAGCAAAGGGTTAAGTATTTCAGCACAGAGCCCTGAAATTTGAGAATTTGAGACTGAGATTACAGAGCTGGAAGTGAGCATTATTGCTAAGTATCCAGCACATCCAGCTCCCTGTAAGCGTTCACAAATGAGCCCTTTGGACAGAAATTTTTCCATGTGAGATGCAACATTTTAGCAGCAATTGAACCAAACACACATTAAAAAGGTGGGGGGGGGGGTTAACCTCTTTTTTTTTTTTTTTTTTTTTTTTTTTTATTTTTTTTTTT